>VZRO01001513.1:526954-634163 GCA_013397915.1 Daphoenositta chrysoptera | reverse complement strand
GGAGCGAGGCCGGCAGCGGGAGGAGCGAGGCGGGAGGGGAGGGACCTGCGGCGCCGGGTCACCCGGCTGCGGGCAGCGCGCTGGGGACGCTTCTGCCCGGCTTCGGGCGCTGCAGTCGCGCGGTGTCAGATTAACCGGATACCTTGTGCTGGAATTCACGGAATCAATGAGGGTGGGAAAGATCTCCGAGATCATCAAGTCCAACCTGTGACCCAACACCACCGTGTCAAGCAGACCATGGCACTCAGTGCCGCGTCCAGACTTTTCTTAAACACTTTTAAGGGACGGTGATTGCACCACCTCCTTGGGCAGCCCACTGCAGTGTCTAATCACCCTTTCTGTGAAGAAATTACTCGTAATGTCCAACCTAAACCTCCGCTGGCACGGCTGAAGGCCATATCTTCTTGTCCTATTGCCAGTTGCTTCAGAGAAAAGGTTGACACCAACCTGGTCACACCTTCCTTTCAGGGAGTTTAGAGAGCAATAAGGTCTCCCCTGAGCCTTCTCTTCTCCACGGTAAATACCTGCTCCTCTTAAGACCTGTGCCCTTGTGCGTAAGACCTGTTGTGCTTCGTAGCTTGGTTTCCCTTTTCTGGACTTGCTCCAGCACCTCAAAACCCTTCCTGAACCGAGGAGCCCAGACCTGAACACAGGACTTGAGATGTGACCTCACCAGTGCCAAGCACAAGGGAAGAATTGCTTCCCTAGTCCTGCTGGCCACACTGTTTCTGAAACAGATATTTCTGATTCCTGTGGGTGCTGAGGAGCTCAGAGGCACAGACAGCACAGCACACATTCTCAAGTTAGCTTTTCTTTATACCTGTGCTCTTCAGAGATGTTAGGGTTGGTCCAAGCCGCTTTCCTTCTCTAGGTCAGGTGTGTATCAGCGGGCACTATGCAAACAGAGCTTTGGATCAGACAGTGAGATCTGGAGGCCCTGATCTCTTTCTGATCCAAAGATGGCAAGTTGGCCAGTGCCCTGGCAGCCAGGAGAGCCAACCCTGTCCTGGGGGTATCGGGCCCAGCATGGCCAGCAGGGCAAGGGAGGGGATTGTCCCCTCTGCTCTGCACTGGGGCGGCCTCACCTCCAGTGCTGGGGGCAGCTTTGGGTCACCTCAACATAAGAAAGATATAAAGCTGTTGGAGAGTATCAGGAGGAGGGCAGCTTGGATGGGGAGAGGTCTGGAGGGCAAGACTTGGGAGCAGCTGAGGTCACATGGCTTATTCAGCTTGGAGAGGAAGCTGAGGGGGACCTCACTGCAGCGTACACCTTCGTCACAGGAGGTCTTGGCGGAAACAGAGTTAATTTTCTTCACAGTAGCAGATACGGAGCTGTGGTTTGGATTTGTGCTGAAAACAGTGCTGGTAGTAACAGAAATGTTTGCATTACTGCTGAGCAGTGCTCCAAGTTATAGCCATTTTTGCTTTTCACCCCACCTACCAGGGAGGGGTGCACAAGAAACTGAGAAGGGATGCAGCCAGGACAGCCGACCCCGACGGACTGCAGGGCTATCCCCCACAACATGGCACCATGCTCATCATACGAAGCTGGAGGAAGAAAGAAGGGGGGAACACGCAGGAGAAACACTTGTCTTCCTGAGTCACTGTTACATGTGATGGAACCCGGCTTCCCTGGGAGCTGAATACCTGCCTGCACACAGGACACAGTAGATAAATTCCTTATTTTGCTTTGCTTCTGTACAGCTTTTGCTTCACTTATTAAATAGTCTTTATCTCAACTCTCAAGCTGTCACTTTTATCCTTCTGATTCTCTTCCCCAGCCCACCAAGGGAAGAGTGAACAGGCAGCTCTCTGGGGCTGAGTTGCCAGCGGGGGTTAAACCACAAGTGTGCCAGGGAAAGTTCCAGTTGGACACCAAGGTTCTTCATGCAGAGGGTGGTCAGTTCCCAGGGAGGTAGTCATGGCACCAAGCCTGTCAAGAGTTAATGAGGGTCTGGATGATGACCTTAGTCATATGCTTTAGTGTTACACAGTTCTGCAAGGAGTTAAGCTGGACTCAAGGATACTGATGTGAGTCCTTTCCAACTCAACCGTGACTACGCATTAGGCTACATGAATTGAGCACATACTTGTATTCACCAGTCTTTCTTTCCAATCATATGGCACACAGACCACTTTGTTCCAGAAGTCTTACTGGATTTCCCTTGTCCTGCTGGGTGGGGTGATATTTAGAAGTTAACAGGCCGGCTTCCTCTAGAGCCAGTCGTGTCTTTTCTGCATTAAGATGCTGGAAATTGAAACAGAGGAATCAAATAGAAACGGGGCATGAGCAAGACTTTGAAACACAAGAAAGTTTGGGGGAGTGCACAGGGAGACAGAACTAGTCAGTGGAAGAACCAGATCATGAGGTGAGGAACTGCGAACTAGATTAAAGGTATGTAATAAAGAAATAGTCCCAGAGAGGTCTCTATCTACTCATTAACATCACTCAAGAAAAGTTTATTGGAATCAGACTATAGATTTTAGGAAAAATTCTCTCTTGTGAGGTGGTGATGCACTGGCACAGGTTGTCCAGAGCAGCTGTGGATGACCCATCCCTCGAAGTGTTTAAGGCCAGGTTGAATGGGGTGCCATGTTATTTCTCAAAACCCAGAAGACAATAAAAGAATGCAAACTCAATTTTTATAAAGAAATGTATGTTTTGTTTACTTAAAAACTGAAGTTCAGACATGTTTGTCTGTACAATGTAAACTCAAATATTTACAATATTCAGTCAATATTGTATCAGGTTTCACCCCTTGTAACATCTATGCAGATCCTTCAGTTCTGAAAAGCTTTTTTTGCTTCTTCCTCTGAATTTTGCGTAGCTTCTTCTTATCTTTAACAATTGGCTTTGACTCTGGTTTCACTAGCTGTATTTCCACTGGCTTCTCTTCAGCTGGAGTTTCAAAGACCACTTCGGTAGGATCTTCTTCAACAAGGATCTTAGTCCCTTTTTTCTTAATCTTTTGCACTTCTTTCACTTGCTGCTTTTCTCTAAACTTAGCTGCCACTGACAATCTTATCAGCCGGCGATGCTATAAAAATAAGAATTTAAATTTCATCATGTTTCAAATAAGCAAGACGGAAGAAATCTGGTGTTAAAGAAACACATGGTAATTTCTCTGCTTAATGGTCAAGACTCTCCGTGTAGAGCCATCTTTTCAGTGACAATGACTTCTGCATACATTTCATGATTACAAAACTACTCTGTTCACAAACTGTCATCAGTTTAGGGCACTACAAAGGGTCATGGGGAAAGGCATGCTTGATGCTCCTGCACAGACCGACTGCAAGATTGGTTTTCAAATTAGTTGCTAAATGAAAGAGAAAACAAAGACAGAGCTGCTTACCATATTTGGGGACTGGTAATGAGGATTTTCATAGAGAGTTGGTCCTCCAAAGCTACCTTGGAAGATTTTTATGAGGTTCAGGACAAAACGAGGCCCAATTTCTACTAGAGATGCATCTTCTTCTATTATCTGCAATAAAATAAAAACTTTCTCCATTTCTCAGGGATTGAATCAAAGCATATGACCTTGTAGGCACCTTGCAGATGGTAATACACAACTGAATTTAAATCTCAGATACAGTACCTGATTAGCTAGATTTGTATAAACTCAGTTCTGTACATAAAGCAATTATTTGAAATTCAAGCAAGCTTTTGGACTACTTGGTATTTGTAAATTCCTTTTACAGAAAGTAAGCACTAGACCACTTTGGGTCAAAGCAGAAATTTAGATTAAAAGGCACAGTTTAGGCCTTGGGTAGTACATCCTGCTACCAACACATCCCTCACAGAATCACAACTCATTGAATGCAAGTTGATTGAACCAGATTTCTTCAGAGATATGGGAGAAGGTAAGTTATTTCAGGATCCTGCTCGAAGTGGCACTAGGGGCTGGCGTATCCTGGTAACAATATTGATGATTCTCCTCATTTTATTTTGATTAATGGATTTGATATGAAATTACTCCACTGAGCTCCTTCTGAAGAGCTAAGAAAGAACACTCACCTGGTAATTGCGAAACCAGATCCTTTCATCAGTGATGGTGAAGGTGAAGACGTGGTCGACAAAAGGCTGGCTTTTGGGGTGGTACTGAGGTGTACTAAATATCTGTAATAAAAGGCAGTATTTCTGAATATCGGCAATTTAAGAGATCAAACATAAATGGCTTATTTTAAATTCCTTTTAATTTTCAAAGATCCCAAACCCAGGTAACATTTCATAACCCAAAACTTAACAAGTGTCCGAGTCATGCTAAGAATATGATCCCAATCCTTTGTGACCTTTTCAAAGTTCAGAAGTGTAAAACTGCTACTTGAAAAAAACATTTGCAATTTTTAATTATGTTGCCAAAAAACATTTCCAGTAAAGAAATACCAGACAGCAGAACTAGAGACTGACCTGAATAAACAATTCTTTAAGCAGGGCATAATGTGGCTCCCGGTCAAATAGCTACAAAGAATAAAAATGTAATTTTACATACAAGGCTAAATGCAATAGTCATGCAAAGAGAATAAAAACATACTCTATACTTACTGGATCAAAAGACAAAAGGGGTCTTGAACCCCTTAGGCAATTTCCTGTCATCTTCAATTCAGCCAGTGTGTGAACTACAGTGATTTTTTTAAAAAAAAAAAGTTATTTTATTTCTTATAGAAAACTGTTCAGACAAGATAGAAAGACTACAAACACAATAATGTCAAACAGCTTACTGTTCTGCACCAAGAATTTAGCAGATGGTCCCTGTGGTGTGTTCGAAAGCCTGCAGAGGACAGGTGGCGGGGAAGAGAGATAAGAAAAATGTTAACAGCAGCCAGAAGATGTGCTGGATTTCCACACTACACCCCAACCAGTTATTCCTGCACTGAAGTAGTTCCTCTCACTTTTATAGCCATACTGAGTTCCTTTAACATGCTCATAAACACTTGCTTTCTAAGTAATTTTGTAAAATGCTTCTGCAAACAGTCTCCAAAAGCTGGTCACGCATTGTAAACTTGCACTATCCACAGAAGTGCAAAATTAGAACAGATTTAACTAAGCAGCACAATTTCATACATCTTCACTATTACAGGAGAACACTTCCACTAGAATTGAAGCATCGGCAGCTATCAACAGAAATGTCACAAAACATAACACTTCCTTACCACATGTAGAGATCCTGTTTCTTTTTGGCTTCAAAAAAGATGCACTTATTGCAGTTTTTCATTTCACACACCTACAAAAGACACATCAGATTAGCTGCTTACAAACATTCTGAAGACATTTTTGAAAACTTTCCATATTCATCTCTAATATTTTTTTCCTCTCCAAAATGCAATTTCAAAAGCAAAGATCTTGTCTTATTAAGTGACACCTACTGATCCCCAAATTTTAGCCGTTTTTTAAAAAAAATTTCACATACTTACTCTAAGGACTAATAACTTCATTAAAGCTACAAACATCCTGTCCAGGGTACAAACACAAGAACAGGAGCTGAGACATTAGGTTCCAGGTTCAGAACTACCATTTGGCTGCATATTTGTGTCCTGCATTGTTCAAGTATAAGCTGTACTATACCTTTCACCTATACAGAAAAGCACATTATGCTTTATTTCTTCATGATTAAAATCTGTATCTAATTAAAAGTTTCATTCTGGTTTTATTAATCAAAAGTCAACTTTCTGTTTAAATCCAAGTGTTTTTTGAGTATCAATAATTTTTGCCTATGAAATTGCACAACTCCTATAAATAGTGTGAGATCCTTTGAACTTGATTGCCCTTTCCCCTTGCACACTGAATTATCATAGAAAATAAAATAAAGAAGCACTACATAAATCCTTGATTACCTCATTGATTACAAATAACTGGTCCTTACGATCCATTTTAGTATCTGGAAGACAAAAACAACATTTACAAGGCTGGAAAATCAGTTTAATACAACAGATTCTTTTAACAGTCAGTCCTTTTGCCAAAATTTGATTAGTTTGTAAATGAAATGTTAATTATCAAATTGTTTCTGTCATGTTATGGAATAAATAAACATAGCACCAAAACTAACTGTGCAGGTTCAGGACTGATGCCTTAGGATTAATTTCCCAGAAAAGATTGTGATACAAAAAACAACTGCTTGTACTTGTTGGCTCAAAAGGGTTTTGGTGTTTGTTCAAGATACAAGTATCATCAAAACTCTTCTCTACCACATTTAAAAAAACAATAAAAGAACAGGTTGTTAGCAGCTCTTGGCTTAAAAGTATTCTCAAAATGTAAATTAGGAATGATGTTTAACCCCTACCTGCTTTAGAGTGAGGCATCAATGTCCTTAAGTCTTGCATTAGGTGTCTTGTTCTGAAACTAATTCCACGAGAGGAGAATATCAGCACTCGCTCCTTGTTTTTCCATTTGCCCTATTAAAAAGACACAACAATTATGTGGGAAGCTTCTAGCCTTAATACTGTAATAACACAGTAAAAAAAAAAAAAAAGGTTTGGACAGTAAATACAAAAAGACACAGCAAGAACCTTTGTTTTTATCTGCCCACCCAGACAGAACCACTCTCCCAGCAGAGGTGGAGACTTCCCTACAGAATGAGGGACGCTGCTTTACAGGAGGCACCGTCCTCATCCCGACCGAGTGTGCTCCCAGGCACAGCCTTTCACTCCCACCCAAGTACTAAAAGGCCACGTGCATCGCGTATTTTCCTGCAAAAGGGCCTCAGGCACAATCCCGGAGTATAACCCGTCTTTTACTGTCGATAAGCATATTGCGAAATCTTTGTCTTTACACGCGGTACTTTCCGTTTTTCTTACATGCAAACAACTACCGAAACCTTCTCCGGATGATTCCTAAACGGAACAGGTACAATTTTCATATATCCTCCGCATAAAACAGAACTGCCCAACCCTTTCAAATACTTCCGAGACTGAGATAACACATCTCATCGGCATCGACCAAATACAGCGCTCTTCGCGTATTCTCACGGAAACAACGCACCGCCAGGTTTACTTTTACTTGTGCTGGGACTATAAAACATTACGAATAAACCTCTCCGCCTCGGCTCAGCAGCCGCGCTGCCTCAGACGGCGCGGGCTGCGGCGGAGCGGCGGTACCTGGGACACGGGCGGCGGGACGCTGTACTCCTGCGGCGGGCCGCCGCGCTCCTGCGGGCCGCCNGCCGCGCTCGCCTTCCGCCCGCCGCGCTCCCGCCCGCCGCGCTCCCGCTGCCCGGCCATGCCCTTCTCGGCGCCGCCGCCCGCCAGCGGCGAGCGCTACGCGCTGTCCGCCAGCCTGGACAATGCCCGGCACCTCTCCAGCCTCCTGCGGGCCGTGCACTTCCAGGACCACGCCACCTGCTTCGCCACGGCCAGCGGGCTGCGAGTGACGGTGGAGGATGCCAAGTGCATCCAGGCCAACGCCTTCATCCAGGTACGGGGACATCAGCGCGGGGCAGGGCACCGCTGCTGGGGACATTGCACAGGCCCCGGTTACCGGCGGGGTCGCAGCACCGGGACGACAAAGAGCCGCTGGAGAGGGTCCAGCGGAGGCCACAAAGATTATTG
Organism: Daphoenositta chrysoptera; assembly: GCA_013397915.1. Classification (NCBI taxonomy): domain Eukaryota; kingdom Metazoa; phylum Chordata; class Aves; order Passeriformes; genus Daphoenositta; species Daphoenositta chrysoptera. Next base: position 626,621 of record VZRO01001513.1, on the reverse strand, counting down.
AGGGCCTGGAGCATCTCTGTTATGAGGAGAGGCTGCGGCAGCTGGGCCTCTTTAGTCTGGAGAAGAGCAGATTGAGAGGAGATGTCATTAATGCATATAAATATCTCAAGGTGGGTGCGAAAAGTTTGGTGCCAGACTCCTTTCAGTGGTGACCGGTGACAGAAAAAGGAGCAGTGGCCATAAACTAAAACACAGGAAATTCCACCTCGTCATGAGGAAGAGCTTTTTCCCATTGAAGGCGGCAGAGCACTGGAGCAGCTGCCAGGGCAGATCTCTCTCTGGAGACATCCAAACCCCACCTGGATGTGTTCCTGTGTCACCTGCTCCAGGTGACCCTGCCTTGGCAGGGGGCTTGGACTGGATGGTCTCCAGAAGTCCCTTCCAACCCTAACAATTCCAGGTTTCTGTGTTCACCTGCGGAGAAGGGGAGACCTTGCTGGAACCAAGCCAGAGGTGTGAGAGCTAGTGTGGAGGAAGGGCCGTGGTGAGGCTGCCCTTGTTTATTGGGTGTCCATACTGCTGGAATTCCAAACCCTGCCCCCAGTACATCAAACCCTGCCCCCAGTACATCCCTGCACACCTGGCAGTGTGGTGGGCTTGTGCCCTTGTTTAAAGTGTTGGTGCCTGCCAAACCCATGGCTCCTTCTGGCCGTGCTGTGCTTAGTTACACAAGCAAGCGCTCATAGTATCCATCTTTGAGTGTTTTTATATCTCATTCCAAAGCCAAAAGGTTGGATATATGTCAGCTGTGAAAGAGTACAGATTCACGGACACTTGATTGAAAATGGTTGCGCTATGCTCAAAGTATCCCAGGCTGGGGGTTGCCCTCTGGGCTGCCAGGAAATACAAAATTGCTTTTCCAAAAGCAGCTCGTGCCACCCTGCTTTATTTCTGAGATACTCTGTTCTTGCAGGTGCCAGACAGCAGTGAGTGCCAGTGACAAACAGGATAACGTGGAGCAGTTTACCCCCATCAGGCTGGTCAAAGGAAGGATTCAGCACATATTTCAGAGTGGTGAACTCACTGTTCTGTTCTGTTCTTACATACTTTTATTATTTGGAATATTTATTCACGCTCTGAGCGTAGAAGAGTAAGTATTGTTACCAGAGAAGGGTGTCACATTGTATAGTTCCATGAATGTTTCCAGCTCCAGACATAGGTGGCTTTAGGCTTTAACATTTGTAGCTTGTGCTTAAACCTTAAAAGACAAGTGTTTAGGATTTCATGTTCATGCCATCTTGCCTTGTTTCAGCTGTGACCTGCTTGTGTTTTCCTAGTTTTGAGGATGAAGACCCGTTTTTCTATAATCTGTGTTGCATGTAGAAATCACTTTGTGTTGCACTGATTTCTGAAAGGGAAAGTCTGAAGTGCAAAAATAATTGCAGAACCTCCTCACTTTTCATCTCTTTACTTTAACTTGCAGGCAGAAATTTTTCAGGAATTTTCTGTTCAGGAGGAATCGGTGATGTTCCGGATCAGTTTGTCCGTTCTTCTGGACTGCCTGACCATTTTTGGAACCAGCTCGTTACCAGGTGTGGTACATTTTCCCTGAATCCGTGAAAGGCTGTGTGGGCACTGCACTGTGCACTCGGGAGGAGGGGAATGATACCATGACAGCTTTTTGGGCAGTTCTACCCTTGCAGCTCTGTGTTGAATTCCTTGCTCCTCTGCAGTTTTGGTTGGGACAGATGTAAAGACCTAAATCAAGTGTACTAAAGAGTGCTGTGATTTTGGGAAAACAGAGGTTCAGATGGTGACAACCTGCAACTGGAGGATGTGCCTGCAGCACAAGCTCAGCTGTGTTAACTTCAGTTGGGGTTGCACAAGTAGCAAGAGTAGTAAGGAAAGATGATGTGAGCCAGAGAAAGCCACAGAACCATTAGTATTTTCCAATTCCTCTAAACTATTTGTAGCATGTCTTCATTGTCACAGCTGGCATTTTCTGTCTGGTGGGTGAAATTACTTGGATTTGAGTTGTCTACACACAAGTCATTAAATTTTGCTGCATAAACCATTAGCACTTCAGAGGGTGTCTACGAGGCTGCACTTAGAGTGCTTTAGTAACATATTGGAGGCTTGACCAAACATGGTGAATCAAATTGACCTGTGCCCCATGTGCCAGAAAAATGTGAGTTTTCTAAAACAATCAACTGTCCTAGCTATGCTGTTTGCATAACATTCATTTCATTCCCTTTTTCAGGAACATCAACAGCGCTTAGAATGTGTTATCGGGGTTATGGGTATCCCCTGATGCTGTTCTTGGAAGAAGGAGGAGTAGTAACTGTGTGCAAAATCAACACTCAAGAACCTGAGGAGTTGTTAGATTTTGATTTCTGCAGTACAAAGGTTGTTAATAAAATTATCCTGCAGTCAGAGGGACTACGAGAAGCATTTGCTGAACTGGATATGACCAGTGAAGTTCTGCAGATTACCATGTCTCCAGATAAACCCTACTTCAGGTACTAGAAACTGCTTTCAACTTAAATGTTTATGCTTGGCTTCCTTTGGTGAGGACTGAAAGTTTTCAGGGTGGAGAGAGGGGCACTATTTTAGAATACTGGTTTATTTCAGGAAGAATTGTAATGAGTATACCAAATCACAGTATGTACTCTAATTAATATCTAAGAATTATCTAATAATTAATATCTAAATCTAATGTTTTGTGAAACAGTCATTGAGATATGTACAATAACTCGTTTTGATGAGTTTTTACAGAGCTCTTATCAGGTATCTTGGGATGGTGCTTTTGTCTTCCAGGTTATCCACTTTTGGAAATGCTGGAAGTGCACATCTAGACTACCCTAGGGACTCTGATTTGATGGAGGCATTCCACTGTAACCAGACCCAGACAAACAGGTTAGAAAGTCTGCGACTGATTCCCTCTCTGCCAGGTTATGTGTCCTTGATGGGAAGTTTAAAAACTTTTTTTCCATTCCTGTAATATTTATTTTATTAATATGGGGGAATTAAATACTCCCCATTTGATAAAAGTCTGTGTCTGTAATCAAAAGCTAAGTGCTGACAATGACAGTGTAATGTAGTTAACAAGTAAAGACCAAATAAATGTGTTCCTAATTGTTTTTTATTTATTCTGTGGCTTTATTCATGACTAATGTTTCAGCTCCTCTTTGCACAACGTATTTTTTTTCAGATTATGTTTTTTTTTCTCCTGCAGGTACAAGATTTCTTTGCTTAAACCATCCACAAAGGCACTGGCTTTGTCTTGTAAAGTGTCCATTCGAACAGATGCCCAAGGATTTCTTTCACTGCAGTATATGATTAGGAACGAAGATGGACAGATCTGTTTTGTGGAATACTATTGTTGCCCTGATGAGAACATCACTGAAGCAGAGCTGTAGGTGTGTGTGCTGGCGTCTGTAATATATTTTTGGTTATATAAAATACTATATTTTTTTACAAAACTAAATGAAAGCTGTAAAGTTTGATAGAGTTAATACTGTCTTTATTTTTTACTCTGGAATAAGAAAGCTGAAGACTTTCATTTTCTTCCACTGCAAAACATTTCTTAGCCTTGACTCAAACTGAAGCTGAAAAAGCAGAAAGGGGAGTTGATGTCTTATAGACCCTGCTTCCAGCACAGATGTTAAAGTACTGTTTGTGTAATACATTGATGCTTTTTACAGTGTTCTCCAAGAATTTTTGTTTATGTTTTGTTTTTTGTCTTTGGCTTTTAACAAGCAATTACACAAGGGAAAATCTGAATACTAGCTGTATATTAGCCAGTTAACTTTCAGTGACTTAAAACCAAATTTCTCTTGAAAGAGGATAACATTTTCAAACTGATGTCTTAATAGCAGCAGGTGGTTTCTTTCTGGCAAATGCTGACATGTTTTGTCAGTGAAGCCACTAGGGTCCTCCTCATCTTGATTAATTCTTAATATAACTCAATTCCTTGGAATTTCATCTGACACCAATTTACCATTTTGTCTGCAAACTGATGTTGAATTGGTAAATTGATATAGAAGCCAGGATTTACTTACTCATTACTCATAACTGTTCTGGCAACATCATTGTTTTGGATCAGTAGTTTATTACACATCTGCAAGAATGCTGCAGCTGAATCTGTATGTTCATGCCCTTATTCCTACCTTGCTGCTCTCTACTAATGCTGTTAAGAACCGTAAGACAAAAGCTTCATATTTAAAATTATTTATGAAATTCATTTGCCTTCTCAGTAACCTTTTTCAGCAACAGGAGTTGCTCCTAAACAGCAGCAGGTGAGTATCTGCCTGTGTCCCATAGAGTGGTGTATTCATATCACTGCTGAAAATGGGGCTGACCTCATACTCACTGGAAAGGGAGTGTGGTTCCTGGGCAGTTTTCTGCTGTGTCCCACCTTCAGAACAGAAGCTGGGTTATGTTTGGTCAAAAGTCCACTTGTCCTTTCACACCAAACAACCTGCTCAGAACAGGAAGTACCTGGGACCAGCCAGGACTGGACTGGGTGCAAATCACACACACAGAGCCTGAGCCCTCCCTGCTGTGGGATGTGATTGAAGAGTCAGCAATCTGCAGCTGGTTTCTACAGCTGCAGACTGTGGTCAAGTTTTGTTGTTTGACAGATGAGGTCCTTCTTTGTTTTCTGTGGAAAACGGTGTGTTTGTTATGTTACCAACATAATTGCTCCACTGTTCAGCAGAATCCTTGGGGTTTATTTTAAGTTTAAAATGCTTTTGTGGATCATTTTTCATCTCTTGTTTATGTCAGCAAGAGTGTACTTTCAAAATGCACAGTGTTAGCAGTTCACTTTTGTTGGTTTTTGTGCAAGTCATCAATTTATTACAATAAAGTTTAAATTTGATAAACAATTACAAGTTTTTGAACTACAGGGCTGATATAAATACCTAATATTCTAAGTTACTTTTATTTATTGGGGTTTTTTTCCAAACTTAAGTATTCAGTATAAATGAACTTCCTTCTAGCATACTGTCTCAGTTTCTTCAATCAAAAACTAAGTTGTGGTCTCATTGGGAATTATTAATGTTATTCCTGAAAACTGAGTGTTAAGGATAATTTACACAATCCCTAGGTGACAGGATAAAAGTGAAGCTGAACACACCGCTTTCTTGGTGTGATTTCTTTTAGAGTATCCAAGTTTCTTGTATTGTGTTCAGGAACTGTGGCTTAACATTTGAATTTTTATATAATTGCCTACAGATGTACTATGTTACTTCTTGAAGTAGTACTTTTAATGATTCCTTCTGTGCCCTACCAACAGTGACCATGGAAGTAATACGCTAAGAAGTTAGAACACCACAAAATAGCAGAAAGTAACTTGTGTTTCATAAATATGATGTATTACAGGCACATATGGTTTGTGCAGGACTTAATGTCTGTGCCCCAAATTGGGCTGAGTCCCAGCCTAGACTCCCAGGGGTGGAGAGGTACACTTTTGACTTCATGGATATAGTTATAGGGGGACAAAAACATAGGAAGTCTGGGCTATAGACTTGTTGCTGAAAGGCAGTGAATTGATTTAGGATCTGTCTGTGATGTATTCTATTACATTTGTGCCTTCAAAGACAGTAAAATAAAAAGAGGATGATGACTAGAAGGGCACTGTATTTTTTTGACCTAGTAAGTTACTTGAATTCTGCAGATTTCCACTGCTGGATTAAATTTAGCTTCCTGCCACATTTTGCATGGGATCCAGAACTCAGGTTACCTTTAATACATTTTGTCTCTCTCTATTTAACAAGACTTTTCACCTTGCAGACTACAGGAAACCTGCAGCAGAAGAGATGTTTAGTTCATGTTTTTTTTCCTTTAGTAGTATCACAGAAAGAGGCTTGCCTTAACTCAGATTTTGCCCACCTGCTTCATTTTAAAATGGTGCGTGCACGTACTTGGAATTACTGGTCATGTAAACTAAACCAGTTCCTGGGGTGGGAGCTGTAACCAGTGCCTCCCACCCGGGTTCAGTGGAGCTGTGGTAGGTGCTGCCTGGCAGCTCTGATGGGCAGCACTGGAGGCTGTGGGCATCCCACATCCAGAGGCCACAGAACTGGCAAGTGATTTTCCCTCCAATTATTTTGGTTTCTGCTTTTCAGAGTAAGAACTGACCTCACGTCTTTAGGAAGGCACTTCTTCGATTCTACCAGAAAACTACTGCTGGTAGGCCTTGGGTCCCCACCAGTCTTTGGAGATTCCAGAAGTCAAAATAATGCCTTTGGCTACTGGTCCTCACAATCTTTATGCAACAAAACGACAATGCTGGTGCTAATGTTATCTCCTGCCTCCCAGCATGTTGAATGTTTGTGTCTCTTTGGCTTTCCACAACCATTTGGATCTGTAAAGCACAAAATTCCCCAGGGGGAGTTCAGTTCTATACCTCTGTTTCAAAGTTAGTCATGGGAAAGAACCAGTTGTTCAATTTTTATTTACACATGGATTTATAAGGAAATAGTATTCTTGTGTACTTGACTAGATGGATCTTTAGTGAGGTTAGTGAAGCAGCTGGAAAAGCTGAGATAAACCATATGCTGTTTCCTGTAGGTGTCTGTTTTTAGCTTCATTTTATAGCAGCTTGAAGAATCCAGCAGGTAGGTTTTACCAAAATAAATATGTAGAAACAGTGTATAGTAGCACTAAACAGTGCTTTTGCTGAACAGTAGCATTTAAGAACACTGACATTAAAGTGAACAAATGCAGAATTATTTTTAAAATGCTGCTCTTACAGAATAGTCTCTTGATGCCTTCCTCTTGAGACAAAAACTCATGTGAGTCTCGCTTTGAGGGGGGCTAGGACTGCTTGGGTATAAATGGAAGTGACAACGGGTGGGTTCAACCTCTTTCTACCCTGCTTCTGCCCTTAGCGGGGTCTGAGGACAACAGAGCAGTTCATTAGCATTGCTACAGCTAATTACAAGGGCTCTTCCAGGCAGAGAGTGTTGGAAGGAGATGTAATCGGGTAACACAGCTCTGGTCTCTGTGGAGTAATAGACTCTTGCAGAAGTGAGAAGTGGGCTTGGATGTCCACCACGACTGTGAACGTCAATCTGTGCAAGCATTCTGGAGGAATGCATCCAAGGAAGTCTAGAAAGAGCTGCACTGATCAGGAAGAGCTTCCCTTCTGTTACACCGTTGAAAATCTGGGCAGAGAGACAATGGGGATTTCACTCCCACTTTGACCCCCACGAGGTGGGGCAGTGGGTGGGGGGGCTGTGTCTGTGTGTGGATTAAACCTCTCAATGGAAAATTGAGCAGCCTACTACCCCTTCCCGCTCAGATGGGACCATTGAATTGACCAAAGAAAACCAAGTGAGCAGAAAGCTGGAGGTCTTAGATAAGAAATCTGAACTGTGTTTGGATTTTACCCCGTAAATGCCAGTAGAGTGCAGTAATGGGTTTGCAACAGCAGGGAGGTATGGAGCGACTCCACCCAATTAGGCACTTGGAACCCTACAAGAAAGGGGGTGAAACAGATAGCAGCTAACAAGTCCTAAGTTATGTCCAGGTGTTAAAAAGATAAATTACTTCTCGGTAGAATTGCCTTGTTACAGTTTAGGGCTTGACTTGTTTCAATGATCTCATGCTTAGGGAGAGGTTAACAAAGTTTGGGAAGAAGGATGTGCTATTGATAGTAGGTAGACACAAAGAACGCAGAACTTTAAGGCCAGAAGATTTGGCAGAACTCCCAAGATAAGGAAGAAACTAGTACAGCCAATTCAGCAACTGTGCTGAAACTGACTCCGGCTGGGTTAAAAGAATTCCAGCAGGGAGAGACCATGACAGCCTGACTCATGGCCCACCACGTCAAAAGAAGATGAAGGCTGAGGGTGCGGACTAATTAGCATAAGAACTGAGGGAATCATTAGCTGATAGAAGATAAAATACTAATTAAGAGAATGATAAAAACAAGTATAAAATTTATTAAGTGTCTGCGAAAAACGAACACCCAAAGCCACAATCGAAAAGGAGACAGTGCCAAGCCCGGGGTTGGCCCTGGGTGAACGTAGGTCTGACCTCTATCTCATCAAACCCCCCACTGTTCACCCCTACTGCTCCCAACAGCCGGTTTTTTATACAGTTTTTCCCATGAAGTCCGGATTTCGATATTTTTCTTGTCCGTTAGCATATTCATGAGGTCCTGTATTCATGAAACTGGGATGGACAAAGCATATCCTGTGTATGATTAATCGGGGGGGTGTTGTCTGATGGGTCTTGATGTTCTTTATCTGGATTTTGAGATGGTCCATCAGCTCTGCCGGGAATTTCTCGGTCCGGTCGTTAGCACTTGAGATGATGCCGGGAACTCCCTGGTCTGATCGTTAACGCCTAAATTTCTGCCGGGGAATCTTTGGTCCAATCGTTAGTATTTGAGATATCGATAATTCCTGCCGTTAGCACCTGGGTTGGGAGGGGTCTCAATCAGTATGTCAATGCCTCTCCTTTCGTTGTGTTTCTGTCTTTAAGTTGTAAATGAATCGCTTGGGCGAGGCCACAGTCTCTCTAGGCGAGTTTCCTTATATTAAACTAGTAACATATTTAATACAAACATATTCGAGCACGAATTCCCCATTTTATTTATAACAAGAACTATGTACCTTGTAGCCCATGAACATTAATGGCTATGTTTGCTAATGTTCAAGGATACATCTGGTGCAGGCAGCTGTGTTTGCAATCTGGATTTGCGATGCAGATTGGGCTCTGGGTGGGAGCCCAGGGAGACAAGAGGCCGTGAACTGCCAACCCTTTGATTAACAAAGGGCACAAAGCCCTGTGAAGCCAGCCCGGGTGAGTGGACACCGGGAGACCCAGCAGGAGCCGGGAATTGCAGACATTTTGGATAACAAAAGAGATGATGACCGGCGATGCCAGCAGGGTAACTTGACACGGAGAGGGTGGCAGGAGCCGACCAGAAGGGGAAGAGGAACACTTGCACCAGGGTAGACGGTGAGGGTGTAAAAGTCCCCGGAGTTCCTTTTTGGGGGGTTCCTTCCTCGGAGGCATCAGCACGGGCTGTTTCTGTGTAATTGAGCCAGGAATAAAGGGCTTTGAGGAACGAGACATCTGGGACTCTGCGATGGGAAACCTGGGGTGGAACCAGCCAGGTACCCTGGTCTGACGGTGAGTGGGGTGAGTGGGGCGTCAAGTGCGGCACTGGAGCCGCCCGCTGTCAAGGGGCTTCGGTCCCAGCTGTGAAAGTCTGACAATTGGGAGTGTGACTGCCAGGGAGGCTCAAGAATGGTCAGACTGGGGAGTTTCCTTAACACTAGAATGTATAAAGAGTAAAAAGTTTTGATGGTTAGTGTGCTTGATCTGTGGAATGCCACTGAGCACCCAGGCTTGTGCAACTGGAATAAATAATCAATGTCTGTCTTGAGTGTGTAATTAGTGGCTTGTTGCACACCGGGCAACGAATCTGATTTTTTTCTCTACAACAAGTTGGTCAGAGACTTTCACTGTCCTGACAAACTAAATAGTGGCATGGAAGAGGTTCCGGAGGAGCTGGAGTATAACCAGGCTGCGACTGCGAGCGGTCACTCTCCAGAGCTGACCAAGGCTCCCGGAAAAGCTGCCAGAGAGCCACGGGCTGTGCAGAGCTGCACGCCCTCCTCTTCTTCCATGCTGTTATAAATAAAATGGGGAATTCGTGCTCGAATATGTTTGTATTAAATATGTTACTAGTTTAATATAAGGAAACTCGCCTAGAGAGACTGTGGCCTCGCCCAAGGGATTCATTTACATCCTGAAGACAGAACCACAATGAAAGGAGAGGCATTGGGAGGACTACATCTCCAAAACGGATTTACTGGCAGGACTGATTGAGACCCCTCCCAACCCAGGTGCTAACGGCAGGAATTATTGATTATCTCAAATACTAACGATTGGACCAAAGATTCCCCGGCAGAAATTTAGGTGCTAACGATCAGACCAGGGAGTTCCCGGCATAATCTCAAGTGCTAACGACCAGACCGAGAAATTCCTGGCAGAGCTGATGGACCATCTCCAAATCAAGATAAGGAACATCATGACCCATCAGACAACACCCCCCGATGATGAGAAATTAATCATGTACAGGATATGCTTTGTCAATCCCAGTTTCATGAATACAGGACCTAATGAATATGCTGACAGACAAAAGAAATGTCGAAATTCGGACTTCATGGGAAAAAACTGTATAAAAAACCGGCTGTTGGGAGCAGTAGATGTGAATGGTGGGAGGTTTGGCGCGATAGAGGTCAGACCTACGTTCACCCAGTTCCAGCCCCGGGCTTGGCACTGTCTCCTTTTCGATTGTGGCTTTGGGTGTTCGTTTTTCTCGGACACTGAATAAATTTTATACTTATATGTTTTTATCAAATTGGGTGTACTTATTTATTACAATGCTGCAGCCCAGCCTGGGGGTTCCCGCACGGCTTTAATTATGCAGATATTTGCAAGGGAACACGGTGCCAGACACCCACCAGCCAAAGCATCTGCAGGGGAAACTCTGCCAGCCTGGCCCTCGCCGGTCGTCGGACCATCGGACGGTGACACGATTTCCTCATGTGGAAGCAAGTGCAGGAATTTTAGAGACACCCTGAAAACCACACAGCCACCCTCGGGCAGCGCAGGGTTTTGGGACAGACCCGCTCCCACCGCCCTCTCCCAGACCCTCAAAGGGCACAAAGCCCTATGAAACCAGGGGGTTCACACGGGCTTTTCACCACGGGTGGGGGACAAGGCAGGAGCAGCACAACCAAGGAGCACCTGCCCTCCCCACCAGCTCTGAAACATCTGCACAGGCACGTGTGCGCCGGCTCTGCAACATCTGTCCAGCTGTGCTCAGACCCAGCTGTGGCCCCACCAACTGCTGAACGCAGCGCTGCACTTTTGGGAGCTGCACTATGAACAGCAAGAATCCAGACAACCTATTTATAGTAATGGGGCAGTGCAGACCTTTGTGCTTTGAGTTGTTGCTCCCCACAGTTTTCCAGCTGCGAGGGAGTCTCCCAGGGGAAGGAATGACAGGTTTCTTTCTCAGGAATGTTTCGAGTTTTTTTCATTTTGTCTGCAAAATGAAGTTTAATCCAGCACCCCCACTGCTCCCCAGACAGTTTGGGGGATGACTCCTGGTGGGCAGCAGAGTATTTACAGAGAAGCAAATGCATCCAAACATTTTTGGACAGGGCTTCTGGATGTGCAGCGTGTGGGGACTGTTGCTGCTCCACCACAGGGAGTGCAGGTAGAGTGCTGTGGGCCTGAGCCCAGCCATCACTAAGGAGCACTTCGGCTAATCCCAAAGGGAAGAGTGACTACGGCACAGTTTCCCATACAGGAACACTGGTGTTTTGATGCAGGCAATGCCAGTCTCCTGAGGGTCGCTGGGTGCAGGGATCCCCCCCGGGCAGGGTTAACACCAGCACACGGTGATCGTGCCAGGTCCAGGCAGGCAGGCAGGAGCAGACGGCCACCCGCGGTGACAGGGGGGGACGGGCTCCAGCCTGAGCTCCTTGCAGGAGATGATGTCACCGAGATGTGCCTGTTTCCAATCTCCAGCTGCTGGTAGGAGGCCCCATTACCAACTGTCTGAGCATTTCAGGCTGTTGGAAAATGTACAAAGAGGGCCAACACTGCGAATCTGGACAGATCAGCATGTCAGCAGGCTTTTAAAACACTAGACTGAAAACCCGATGATTGCGTAAATACCTGTGTTAAATTCATCAATTAAGAGTCTGTCAGGGCAGCCAAAGGTTTGTAAATACAAATGCATTGCCATAAAATGCCCCAGTAACTAAGGTTTGTACCACAAAAGAGACCCTCCTGAAGGCACCGGTGGAACTGGGGACTGGCATCAGCAAGGCTAAAAGCACAAGCCTTTGCTGCTTGTGCAGAGGCAAAAACTAATAATCAGAAGAGCCATATGTTGCTGACAGTCCATGCAGGACGCCACCACCATGTCTGAAGCAACAGAGGCTGCCATTTCTCTTAGAAGGCTTGTGACACAGTACCATAGCCTGGGGATCCTTACTGACACTTGTAGGTGTTGGGCAAAGCACATAGCTTTCTCACCGGCAGCAGGCTTGGCTGGGAGATCTATTCTGCAGCTACAAAAATTGAAACTCAGTTACAATTAGCAGACACTTACTGTATCACTGATTTTGATTCAGCTGCAATTCACCACTGAAATTCTAAGACAGGTGTTTTAAGGAAGTGACTGTTGAGGAGAATTAATTTGTTACTGCCCCCAGAAGAACACAGATATAAAACCAAATTAAAGTATGGTTTTAGTCTGTGCTTAGTGTCTCTGTTACTTCTGTTCAAAAGGATCATGAAGCATCCAAAGGAGGAGGAGGCAGGGATGAAGAAAAGCATTTGAAACTTTCACTTCTATGAAATGCTCTGCTGAAAATTGGTGAGCACCCAAAAGCACTGCCACGTCTGTAGAACCAAGTGGTGTTATAGATGACAATTTCAAGGTACTCAAACTCTTTTACCATGTTTTGACATTAAATTCAGTACTTTTAGTATTCTCTGTGGCAGACCAAACCCGCAGTTAATAGATGATTTAGATCACTGAACTGTCTTAAAAGTCTTGCACCCATTTGTATTTGAAAAAATTTGCTGTGTTACAGATGTGCCTGCAGAACATGTGCTGGGGTACATCACATCTGCCTATGCTGGTCCACACCTAATTCCCTCTTTTCCACAGTTTCACAATTTCACAAATCCACAGCTTTTCCACAGTTACTCAACAGGCACAGCTGCTCTTCAGCCTGGGTCCTGAGATGTCCCACAGCAGCAGACTGAGGCCTTGACCCCACAGACAGCCAAAGCCACAAACCCACCCAAAGACCAGATTTATGGTCTAAACACAACACATGTACAGCAGCAGTTATTTATGTAGCTCTGAAACAGTCACCACTGAAATCACATGCCACCTACCTCCTTCCCCCAGACAGCTACTCTCAGGCAAACTCACAGAACATGAAGTGGGCTTCAACAGCTACATAGAGAAGTGGCATCTGCCAAGGGATTTCTTGCCAGCTTCTGCACTGGCCCTTTCTTGGCTGCTTCTCCTGGGGCCCTGTGTGTGGTTTGCTGCAGCACAGAGCAGTGTGGTCTTCCCGTGGGCTTTTGCTGTCTTATGCTGACATGCAGCACATGGCCATGCAGCTGACGTGAGGAGAGGGGGGAAGGCCATCAGCAGGCCATTCTGCCATCCCTGAGCCCCCTGCTCAGCCAGCACGGGGGAAGATTGGCTTCCTACCTGTGCCTCTACCCCTGGGGCTCCATCTAGTGCGCAACATGCCCAGGAACCCCGACTCATCTCAGAGGATAATGACCCCTGAGCTCAGGTGTTGGCTATGTGCCACTATGTTCTGCTGCAGCCAAAGGATTTGTCCATCAAGGAGACATGGCACACTGCAAAAAGTTCTTCTCTGATTGCTGCTGAGATATTCTGGGTTTTCACCCTCCACCATCTTCTCCTGTTGACTCAGGTTGGCGAAAGAGGGGCACTGTGAGAGCCAGATGATAAATAACCATTGTAACACCAGATTACAGGGACTTGCCCTCGGTTTACACAGAAAGAGAGGGGGACGAAAGAAAAAAAAAGAAGAAAAAGAAAAGGTGATCTTAGTGCACATCTAGGATGTTGTCTTCTCCCAAATTCCACTTGAAGCCTGCTACCATCCTTTGTCATTATTCCTTACTATGACAGGGCACAGGGCGGGTGAGAAGAGCCAGTGTGCTCAAGCTCTCTGACCAAATTATCTCTTTTGTGTGTAAACTGCAGTGAGCGAGTTTGACAAGAGGAGTTCATTCCCAGTACTCATACATATAGTGGGGAGAGGGAAAGAAATTCACTATAAAAGTGCTGCCCATGCTGTCATGACTGACCATGCAGTCATGACAGGTCAGGAGGCCAGAAACAGGGGTGGAGGTTTCAGAGTAGCAGTTTAGGCAGATGTACCCCACAGGCCCAGATTCTGCAAATCAGTTTGTCCATCTTCAAAGGAAACCTGGTGCTGGGTAGCTTACAGAAATTTGCTACAAGAGGCTAAAGAGCCCTAGGATGTGATCACAAGAGGTGCAATTCCTTCAGGCAAGAAGATACTAGCAAATCAGTTACTGAAAAAACAGTTTCTCCAATAAAACTAAGACATGATAAAAGGCAATGGGGCTGTGTAATCAAGTTTTAAAAGCAGGCATATCCATATATCCATATGCATATACACTTACATATATTCCCATTGCAGTTCTGTGTGTGAAGTGCTAAGTGACAGAGAACCACAGTTTTGAACAATTGTGGGACATCACCAATCTGTGCTACAGCTCTAAAGTATTTTAAACTTAGCTAGAATAAATCCAGTGGCAAATGGAAAACCTGTAATACCTCTAGCAAGATGTCCATGTGAGAAATGGTGCCAAACTTATCAGTGAGACAGAAGGCATCATCTGTAAAACTCACTGCATGGGGTTTGGACTGGATTTATTCCACATAACATATCAAGATAGTGAATAATGAAGTTTCAATTTCAAGGAGGAAAACGCAGTTCTTGTGGTGTCTATCTAAACAGAAAATATAGAACACATCTGTACCACATTAGAACAGCGTAGTGAGATTTCCCTCAATACAAAAAGTAAATGAAGACAAAAATGAAAAAAAAATTGGAAATAGTTTATTTGCTGCATAAGGAAACTTCTTGTAAATTACATATAAAGAAACTTGTTATGCTGTAGTATATAATTTCCAATATTCCACAAAGATAATTGTAATAAATATACAAACCAAACCAAAGTAGAAGACTAAATCCATCAGGCAACCTACAAAATGGTTCATCAAGTTTTATACTTGCAGCATTAGCATGCTCAAAATCTTGTTCTTTTTGAAGTGATGCAGCAAAATTTTTTTCACATTTCTTTGGAGCATTTTCAAAGCTGTCTAACTACAAAATACTGTTTAAAATTAGACGGCATTAGTTAAACCATTTAAGAAAAGTAACACCAAGGTCTAACTGATGCAAAGGTGTTGTTTTTCTTCTTGTTTTTAAAATCCATTTAGTTTTGCCAGAGTTAGGAATTATCTGATATAAGTGCACTATGAGTCCAGTCAGCCAGAGGCACTGCTGACTCTTGTCATATTATGACTCTATATAAACTTCATAGATTATATAGCTCTGAAAGATTTCTCTATTAATAGAGACATATCCCCATAGAATAAAAAAAACACAATACCATATTGAAGCCGCAAGCTTGTTAGAATGGTTGTACCCTCAAGTGCAGTGTGTGCTTAAAATGTTTTTCCATAGTTTCATTCTATCCCACATCAGGCATTTTTATTTGACTTTAAATGTAGAAGTGCTGATAAAGGCTTTACTGATGCTCCTAGCCTCTAGAAACAACATACAGAATTTTTTGACACCTCCCACTGTTCTCTTACCTATCATTTCTAAATATTTTTGGAACAGCAGGCTGAATTTTACACTTCACTGCTCTGGACCACACTGACAGACAGGTCTATTATTCCATACAAATCTCTTACAAACTGAAAACACTTCACTATGCTTCACTATTACTGAATACTTGGGGGTATAAAAAGAAACTCTCTAAGACACAATTACCTAAAAATATTTGTTAATAAGCTTAATGCAAATATTATGTAGAAAAAATGGTTTAGTTACAAAAAAGTTCATTAGAGGGCCAGTAAAAATATACTGAAGAGAAGATCTTTACAAAAGTGAGGTTAGGAAGTATGAGGCATTGACATTCACTGTAAACATCCTGTGTTCACTAGAATCCCTTGTCTAAAGTTTATGTCCTGGTTTTGTTCCTGAGCTTCATGGCCAACGCTTGCATAGACAGCTAAACCTATCACAAAGGGCTGTTTATAGAGACAGGTCTGTAACTTCAATAAACTAATGCTTTTACCTTTTGAAATAGTTTCATTCCACTACCAGATAGTTAAGGAAACTAGGAAGTATGGTATGTTTTTTGTGTACTCAGTGCATTGGGTGAATCGGGGCAGCTACGTTTTAGTGTATTAATCTTAAATAATATTACACTAGGAAGTGTAGCTGTTTGACGTTCTGGCTTAGCATGAATATCTGCTCCTGCTCACTGCTGCAAGGCTCACTTCTGCTCTGCCAAAGACTGCATGTGGCAAAATGTCAGCAATCTGAGTGCTACAGCACCAAACATACTCAGCAATGAGATGCAGCTTATAATCAGTACAGAAGACCTCACAGAGAATTTCACCTTTACCCAGGCAACACCAGTGCTTTCCTCCAGGTTAACCTGCTGCTGTTGGAGGAAGCTGGAAAAGTACTCACAGGGTAAACACGACATGGAGTGGCCTATGTAAAAAGTCTGAATAACATACTTGCATTTTGGGTATGAAAAGCAGGCATGTGTTTAGCTACTGCACACGGAAATGCACATGGAAGTGGTGCAGACAGACAAATATATCCCCCTCATGAACAGCACAATAACACAAAAGCAGCAAATTGCCAATTTTAAATCTTATGTTAAGGCAAATCTAGATAAACAACCATAACAGGATTAATAAAAATAGGGAGTTTTCCTTGGCTTTTTTGTTTACTTTTTCTGTGATTGGCTTTTACACATTGATAAAATTTGTTTAAGCACTTTCTGGACATCTTCATCCATTTGACCCTAGACAAAGGGAGAGAGAAAAAAAAAATGATTGGATTCATGCAGCTCTAGTCTTTAAGAATATTGACAAAGTATTTTTCATGTATAGTAATTAGATCAATTTCCCCGGTGGAAGCAGTGTTAAATCAGTTCTTGAATTGTCATTCCTTATGAGAGGGATGTCTTAGTTAAAACATGCAAAATTCTTACTTGATCTGCAGAAGAAACATCTTTAGTTAAAATACTGAGTGGCTGACAACATGCAACCATACCTGCACAGCATAGAGAAGGTGCATCCTGTAAACCGAGACAATTTCCTGGTGTTGTTTCTTTGTTTCCTAGAAAACAGTTAAGCAGAAAGGCACAGAGCATTCAGAACTATTGAACTGAGAACTGCCCAACCAGATTCGGACTGGGGAAATTACAAACCACAGTCTTATGTAATGCATTGAAAACCAGCTTAGACACTGTTGTGTCACCAGGCACTTTAAATTTGCTTCGAAGCATTTCCAGGAAAATGCTGTAGTTCTCCCTATCCCAGTAAAAGAGCTGGTGCAATCGCCAGTTTTAAGAATTGCTGAGCTGCAAAGGTGTGGAACGAGCACATACCCTACTTCCAAGCTTATCAGCAACCAGAATTGAGGAAAGCCAACAATACTCTGACAAATCAACTCTCAGCTGCAACCCAGCTCTTCCCCGAAGGCAGTGACCCCTCTGTCAGAGCTGATGCCTCCCCAGGGGAGAGGAGGTGCTTACAAAGGTCTGTACCCTGTAAGACCCTGACTTAATGGAAGCCAACCTCCTTTTCACAGACTGATCACAGACTGCCTCAACTCAGAAGCCACCTGTCCAAAGAAACATGAAGCTGTCAGGAAAGCTAACCTGCAAGAAGGAAAGAGTGTTTCTGTCCTGTGTTAAATTCTACCTGCTTTCCTAATGTGCTGCACACCTTTGCACTTTACACTACTTTGCCGGTCCTTAATTAGTGGGAGGGGAACGGTCCTTTCAGACATGGAGGACTGGAATAGGAAAGTCTGGGCCTTCACACTGACAGGATGCTCTGCCTGCTATTTCTCTCAGCTGCAAGGGAATTTTTCTGGCATACTGAGCCCTCTTTCTTTCTGCTGGGAAAGGTAGGAAGCAGACACCACTTAGCATGTCAGTCTGGGAATTTTCCTTTCAGAGGCACTCCAGAGCCTTCAACAAAGGCCTCCGGTGGACAATACTTTGTTTTCATCCTCAACAGTGAACTAAAGTGTTACTTCAGGCAGGCAAGCTCTAGGAAATATCAATTATGACTCAACTAGCTTAGAAGACTGGACCTTTCATGCACAAGCAATACAATTAAAAAAAAAAAATCTGTAAGCCATTCAGAATTTCAGAAAATAAACTGGGCTCCCCATAAACAGATGCATTAGCTTGATTTGAAACCTCATGCTTTCTTCCAAAAAGCTTAAAAACCCAAAACAACTTCAGCTGATGTATGTTCTTGAAAAACCCCTGCATACTGATCATACTTTTCCACAAACTAAGGTCTAAGCAGCAGGTTTGGTCACTCCATTCTACTACAAGAAATCTATTTCTCTATTGGTCTGAGAAAAATAAGTGGAAAACCAACTTTTTTTTTAGTTAGGCTCTTTCTAAAGTGCTGTTCATGGCTTGCAAATTCCTGTGAATTTCAGAGAAAGAGAAATTATGGAATTTTTGGATGAAAATTCTTTTCTGAGTACTTTTCTGACTTCTGTACTCACTGACTGCACTCTATTCTAAATAAGGCAGATTGAAGAATAGCACGTGTTTCTTTGGAGAACTGGGACTAGTGTTAGGTTTACAAACCATCACACTTACAGTCAGTTGGTTTTGCAACTGCTTCACTTGTTGCTGTAACACCTCCAGCTGCTGGCTTTGTCTTTTGGGGGCACTGGTTGAGTAGGGGAGCTGAGAAAGGCTGTTCAATGCTTCTTTTAATTTGCTAATTTCCTTGGACATTTCATTGATCTAGGGAGGCAAAAAAACAGGTTTTCATTAAAACATGCAATGCATACTGTATTCCTGTGTGTTTTATATTTATTTGTGACTTAAATTTAAGAAGTGGGGAAAACCAAATTGTAAATAAACTCTACAGACAAAGAGAGATGCCGTGTAAGCAAGGAGTTACAATGCTTCTCTCTTCCCCATACTATCCCACTCTATTGCAACTGCACTCCCTTTTCTGAATATCAGAAATATTTAACAACAAAGGGCTGCATTTACCACCTTTTCAAATTCTGCTGCCAAACAAAACACAGGTCAGCTGTTCACAGCTACCAAAATGCACAGCTCTTTATATAGAAATTTGTAGTGACAGATATGGTAGCTGCAGGGGAAATTTAGTCAAATCATGCTATGGTTGAGATTGTATAGTAATATCACAACAGTGAATTTTTGCTCCTTCCTGATATTCATTTTCTTGTCTCCTCTGCAATCTCTTCCTGCTGTAAATCTCACTTCTTTGACTTCAGCTGCCTGAATAGTGTGAAACCAACCTAAGCAGAACTGAAAAGAGGTAAATTGAAAGATCATGTGTATCTCCACAGGGGAGGGAAACCAACTGCAAAGCCAAACATACTGAAAACGTCTTTGACTTCGATACCTGGATTTTCAGAGGGGCAAATGCACTCACAAGTTACTTGAACCAACATTGTCTATTAGGTCACTCGTGCACCAGCAGCCAACAGGCTTTGCACTCTGAACCCACACTACCCCTCCACTGTCGTGAGTCACTGACCTTTTTGTCTTTATCTTCTTCTAGTTTTGATGAGTTTTTCATTTCAATAAGAGCTTCTTGAACTTGATGGTACTTGTGCTGAAGATCAGTCACCTCCCGTTCCTTTGCTTCAAGCAGAGTATGCATACCTTCCTTCGCTTCTTTCAAGTGCAAAATTTCATTTCTCAGTTTCATGGCATCTAAAGATATATTTTCCTTCTCTCGGATTACATCCTTCAGTTTGGATGACAAAGCACTAACTTCACCCTCTAGTGAGGATTGGAGCTTTTCATACGTGGCCTTGGGTACCATCGCTTCATTAATTGCAGCTTTTTCTTCCAGTAACGCCTTTTCCAAGTTTCTTAACTCACTTTCCTTGTTGCTAAGCAGTCGTTTGAGCTCATTTATTTCTTCCTCCATTTCCTTTATAGTATTTCTGAGTGCATTGATTACCTGACGGTGTTCAGTAATTGGCAAAGAGTTTTGTTTCTGAGTGTCTAGCAGTTGCTTGAGCTCTTCTGCTTCATCTAATACTTTTGTGTACTGGGATTTAATTTCTGATAACTCATTTTCTGCTTTGTATTTCAAAGAATTTGTTACCTCCATCAGTTTCTCATGTTCATCTCTAGGAATGTAGTCCAAAGCTATATCATCTAGAGTTTTTTTCTTCCTATAGTCTTCAAGCTCTGTCTGTGCTTCTTTGTACAACTGAGATAATTCACTCAGCTGCTTGTTGAGCTCATCTATCGTTCTGTGCATCACATCTTTCCTTTCTCTGGCTTCAGGACTAGATTCCAACTGCATCTGATTTGTCAACTTGTCCTGTAGCCTTTTAATTTCCTCTTGCCCTTCCTTGTATCTCTCAATCAGCAATGCTTTCTCTTGATTAATGTTTTCAATAACTGAACAATATGAATTCTTCATTTCCTCACACTCTTCCACAGACAATTTGCTTGCCACATTCTGCTCTCTGTCTTCAAACTTTTTCTGTAGCTCTTTCACTTTTTCTTTTTGTCTTTCGCTTTCCTCCAATGCTTTCTTCAATTCTGCCTTAAGTGCTTCAACTTCTCCATAGGTAACCTTCAACATACTCAGATCAGAACTGGTTTCTTCACTTTCGGAGGAAACAAGACCTGGCTTCTTTTGCCTTTGTACACTCAAAATCTCTTTCACAGCTTCCTCATACCTGTTTTGAGTTTCTTGGAACTTCAGATTAAGATCAGAACCATTTTCTGAAATGTCTGGGCTATTTAAATGATCTATTTCTGGGATTCTAGACTGAACCTGAGTTTCCACATGCATTCTTTTGGCTTCAGAGTTCTCTAATTTTCTCTGCACATCCTTTAAGTCTTCCTGGAGGTACTTCATTTTTATTTCTCTGGGGCTTGTCAGCTTTTCTTGGATTTGAGTGGCATTTAATGTAGGCTTCAGCTCCTGTGCCAAGAACTCATTTCGTCTCTCTGATGTTTGCTCAAACTGTGTTTGGGTTGAATAAGATTCTACAGTTGAATCCCCTTCTTTAGGTGTTCTTTCCTGTCCAAAATGAACCAACAGTTGCACAATAAAAACAAGTACAGGATTCTATTTTTTTAGGATAGAGTAGGCAAGGAAGTATTGCCACATCCTACAGAGAGAGATGATTAAAGAACCATGGAAGAAAGTTTTAGAAAAGCTCAAAACTCAGCTGCTCCCATTTAGCCATCTACAGAGAGAGAAGGCAGTAAGTGCCAAGCTCCTCTGAAAGTCTGGGCTGAGCTCCATAAGCTAATAATCAAAGGTATGCAAATTAAAATTCTGCTAGCACAACTGTTAACAACATCTTTTAGAATGCGGTTATCATAATAAACAAAGTTATTCAGTAATTTATGGGAAAAGTGAGAAGATCAAAACACTGATTTAATCCTTTGGGGCACAGTGTTTCCATGATCTTACCAACAACCTCGTTAAAAGATCTTCACAGCATAACTCTTTATAACAGTAAGCAGCTCTTTGTTCTGCCTAGCAGATTAAGAAAGCACCAGAACAGTACAAAAATACGGCACCTGTAATTTGTCCTGCAGCTCCTTATTGTGCAATGTCAGAGAGGCAATTTTTGCTTGCATCAACAGAAGTAGATCTTGTTGGTCAGCTTCAGAACTCACATCCAGTAAACTATCAGCACCTTTGGAGAAAAAAATAAATTCAAAAGCTTTCAAAAAGCTGAAAGGCTAGCTAGTTAGTTATTCTAACCTTTCAAATTAAGCAGTTTGTTCCCATTACTATTAAATGCAGTGAGCAAGAAAACTGTTCCTGTAAACTCCCCAAGAATGTGTTGAGTTCACGCAATAGAAGCAGGACGTTTTGGTGGGGAGCTGCTTGTGGAATTAGAAAATATCACTCTCAATACTTAGTGTATCTCATGTTCTAAGTGGAAAGGTACAGAGGTTTTCAACATTTCATGCCACCTATAACACTTAATGAAATAAGGATTAATTGCAAACCTGTTGTGCTGTCACTCAGTCTGTCTTTACTATCCCTGTGCAAGGAGCTGAATTCTTCCTGCTAAGACATCAAAAGAAAACATTTTCACAGAAAGCAGATGTAAAGCTGGACAGTTCACCAAAAAGAACTGTAGATAGTATAGATTTGCTGGATAAAGCCTGTCCAAGTGGATGTCTTTTATTTCTGAGGTCTTGTTTAATTGTAGCATGTGTTCAGCATTTAAAAGTCTGCTAAAGCCATTCAAATTCCATTGCCCAATTCCCATTAAATGCTAATGAAATACAGCCAACTAACTTGTAAGTACTTTGGAAGACTGCAGACCCTGTGATAAGTAATAGCAATATACTGACATGTATTTTAAAAAATCTTCAGCAACATAAGGTAAAGATCAGGTAGGACACACTCGACCCTTTCACTGATATTTTTGGTAAAAGGGTCTCTCTTTTTGCACTGCCCAATTCCATGCACTTTGCTGGTATTAGAAATTGAACTCTTGGAGCATTAATAACCATACTCCTAAATACTGACTCATCTATGACTATTTATATGCACATATTTGTTACACATTAAAGCAATTAAAGCACTTGTTTTATGAGTCATATTGAAATAGATTTGGATTCATTTTTATTCCTAAAACTCAGCTAATTATGTCACAGGAATCTCTGCAGTCATCAAAATAGAATATCAAGCAAAACAGATGCTGTACTTTCCTTCCTTAAGCCCTTAAGAATGGAACACTGATACCTTGCACACTTGATCAGCAAAGAAAGCCTGCCCTTTTCCAGTCATGGGAGTTGAAGTTGATGAGTGTGGAGAGGACAAATCATTAACCTGTAAAAGATTTTATATAAATAGGTATGTATACCTACACACACATACAGCTACCTCTCTAACATATGCCCATATATATATACATTTATACACACATATATATATGCACACACATACATGAAAGAGTACTTTCATCTGCACTAACATAAGTCAGAATTCTAGATTATTTTCAGAGAACAGACCTAATTATTTAGTGTCCTTCTGAATACTTCTGAAGTATTACATAAGGACTGTAGCTGTTACACAGGTAACAGTCTGGTTTAAGATTAAACATAACTATTAAATAGATTTATATAGTATCAAAATGCAGTTTAAGTGTTTTATTTTGATATGCATATACACTCACAATAATATGTATCCATATATATGTATAACTAAAATATTCAGAACTATTTTCTTATTGAAATCAGCAAAAAGGACAACTTTAACTTTAGTTGGAAGAAGCAATTGTACAGTAAAATTTGTACAGTTGTATCTTAGATCATGCTGTATTTTAAGCAATTTTGCTTAGTTAACCTAACCAACGTGCTTTCATTGTGTCATCCTAATTTCAGGAAAAGCACTCATGGTAAGATAGACATATAAAATAACAGTGACAGAGAAAATCCTGCCCACATAATTCTGATACTGCTCATAATGCTTTACATCCCCTAAAAGCATCTCAAAATTGGTCTTTTCTTTACCTGAATAGGACTGATAGGAGGAGGTGGGGCTTTGCGTTTTTTTGGAGTTCCACTTCTTTCTGAACTTAATTTAGAGCCTTGATCATGCTGAAAGTTTCACCAGCCAGGAAAGGTAGGTTTGTTAGTTTGGTTAGTAAAGTCCGAGCAAGTTGTTTTATTAAAAAAGAAAAAAAAAAAAAAATCCCACATTAATATCAACTTTAGCAGCTCATGCAGTGCCTTTTTTCCCCTATGTAAAGACTACATCTCTTCTAACACACAGATATTAAACATGCCTGACAATAAGGATCTGCTCCCTTGTAATCCATGCTTCAGTGAAAACAAACAAGATTTAGTGAAAAAGCAGAAGCTGACAATAGGTTTAGCACCAGTGACCTTAAAACACTTCCATTCACACACAGCCCAGTCATGCCATTGTTCACAGCTACCACCTTTCTTCTCCACCAGCTTCTGCCTGAGCCCCCAAAAAACCCTGCTCTGCACTCAGAGAAGGAATGGAGCAATGCACTGCACCCTTCTCTGCTTCCCAGACACCAGCAGGTCTACAAGCCCTACTTGCACTCCAAGATATGACACTAATTAAACATAAAAAATGTAAGAAACTAATTTAATTGCCTAATTCTGCTGGGATTCTCACAGGAAAAGGTCTCCAGCAACCAGGGATAACCTTGAATTTTATGTCTCAGAAAGGGAGAATCTTTCTAGATCCTCTTTTCTGTAGTTTGAAGAGACAGGGTGTCCAACAGCCAAGCTCCTGCACTACACATGAGGAAAGCAGGAACCATCCCAGCACACATGCACATACACGCTTGCCCTCCCTTCCTTCCTTCCTTCCCTCACCAAGGGTGTTGGCTACTGTTACACAGAGAAACCAAGACTAAAAGTAATTTTCCTGAAACACATTTCTTAACTAAGCAACAAAAACCTTTTACATTACATAGTAGTCATGGCAACCCATCTCACAGTGACATTGACTAGTACTTTCAGTTACTGTTTTTTCTGATGTTGCAAGTCTAGAGAGTCAGAGTATTTTCAAAACCAAAAGGACAAATACCTGCTTTGCTTTTGTTGGAGACTTTGCATCTGTGGAACAGAAAAGAAGTGGAATAAAGAAAAGTTATTAAAGGAAGAGCTATTTGCCATTCTTAACCCACCTCTCCACTCTACTTCCCATACCATAGATAAAGGGTTTGGTTTTTGAATTCCTGTCTGAAACCTGATGAAAATAATTTGCAAATTCCATTTCAATCACATCCTTTCTCTGCTACTGTCTGGTACTGTCTGGTTTTTTGAGAAAAAATCTGAAGAATCATGACAATTCTTATTCTATTATAGTCTTGCACCATTCTTATGCATTAAGCTTCCTACTTTAGAAATCCATTGTAGTTTGACCATAAAACCCTCTGCCTGCTTTAGTTCCTTCTCCAACCCCTGTACTGAGGGGTTCTATGTATAAAAGAGAATCCATTTCAAATTGTATGCAAAACTTCACAATGCTGCTACATCAAATTATCTTTTCTTTCTTCAAAACACCTCTTTTTTGCCTGCTCAGGGCTTTATCCCTTTATCCCATGCTAAATATTACCATCTATGGCAAACAGTTTTTGGGAAGTCTCAGCCAGATGATCTCAAAAATGGCTTTTGCAACATTTCAGGCTACACTTTGAAGGAAACTTGCTCAGTGCTAAACATACATGTAGGCTGCTCAAGAAGTGATAAACTGCAGGTCAGCCTCTCTCACTTACCCACATCCTGCGATATCTTTGATGACAGGAGATTCTGGATCCCTGTATTCTCGGAGAGCTTGGCGTAATGCAGGGCATTCTGCCCAAAGACATCTACTAAACTGACATCTGCACCTCTCCTAAGGAAAGCTTCCACCATGTTAAGGCTACCAGCTTCACAAGCCATCATCAAAGCAGTTCTGAACAAGAGAAAAAAAAAAAAAAACAACAAAACACAAACAGCAAGTGTGAAGGGCATCCTTTTTAAGCAGCTCATTTTTTCAGGAAAAAAAAAAAATAGTGTGACTGTTATTGTGTAATGAAGTCCAAGATTCCATCAACATGTGTATTGGTACATAAAGTAACTGTTGTTTCTCCTCATGAACACCTGCCAGCCCCTCCTCCTCTTCCTCATACACTCCAGCTGCAAACATAGGTCTGCAAACATTTCTGAAAACGGCTTCTTGAGGGTGACAGGAGAGTCATAGATAGAAATGGCTGCAGGATGGAGTCAGACTAACAAACCTCACTGCTGCACTCCAATTGTAGAGGTGGCACAACATGAAAGCCTTTATTCCACTGCTGCTCTCCTTCATGTGTTGTGTTTGAGACAAAACAGACAGACAGATTTCAATCAAAAAGACAAACAAAACGAAAAGACCTTCAGTGAGTCCAAAAGTTGAGTTTGACCTCAAACCCTGTGCAACTGTCAGCTTAAAAAAAAAAGAAAGAGGTTCATGAGAGCACAAACAATTCCCTTGTGAAGACAGGGCAGCTGCACAGAGTCAGCTCCTAGAGTAAGGATAGCATACAGAAGGAGTCTTTTCCTAACAGGCTGTATCTGCTGTTCTCAATTATTTGAAGGGGTGGTTAGAGACATACAGAATAATTACAAACACACAGAAAACCTCACCTTTCAAGCATGCTCTAATACTGCCTTCCTGCTTGGGCATAGTTTTCCTTTCTCAGCATGGAAACATGTCTAATAGGTTGAGCAAGTTTACTGCCAAACACATTCCTCAGTGCAGATATGAAGCTGAAAAGTTACTACAGTGATAATATTTGCTAAATATTAAGACAACAGTTTCACTAATGAATTAAACATACTCCCTGTAATGGGTGAGTCACTTGGAAAAGTGATGCTGTTGCAGTGCTGTGGTAAAAGTAGTGGTGAGTGATAACTCAGATAACACCTCCAAAGTCACAGGGATGGTTTTAGATTACCAAAATAATTCACTTAGTCTAGCCACAACAGGAACCTGGAGATGCCATTTTCAAAGGTTATCCATCTTTTCTCCCAACAAGGTCTCTCCTGTTTCAGTAAAATCTTAACTACTTCTGTGAACATGAGGAGTAGTCACTCCCCTCAACACAATGAAAGCAAGAAGTAAATCAGCATTTTCCATGTTATAACATTTTGTTGCTTCTACACGCAGTACTATCTTTTAAAAAAATACAGACATAGGAGTTGTATCTATGATAGAAACTCCTTTATCCAATTAAAGCAGAAAGTCTTAACACTGTCTGCAGATTAAACACTAGCAGAGTGAGAGGAAGGCAGAGGTCCCAGAGTGTGCAGCACCTCAAGTTCAAAGCACCGATGAGGCCACGAAAACTGACAGAAAACAAAGAGGTTTTCTTCAGACAGCTGGAAACAAAGAGCACACTAATGAACTTTGGACTGATAAGAAACAAGTTAGGGCCCAGTCTTATATTCACAGGTGCTGTCAGAGAACAGAATCAGTATTGTGTCACACAAAACAATCAAAATTACTATGAAGAGTGAGTGCCAAATCTTCTCAGTAGCCTACTTTACCTTCACAGTTTAACCAACTGTTTATAAAACAGTCCATAATTTTGTAAGACTCTTGATCTTTGTCAGTATCATCAAAACAAGTGCATTTTTCACTAGAAGGATGTTGCTTTTTAAAAAGTTTCCTGACACATGCATATCAATTAATACAAAAAAACCTCTAATTGGCAACTTCTAAAACAACAGCATCTCCACTATAGAGCTTTACTCTATTTTTTCTTGCTGCTGTGGCTTCATTATGGCAGAAAAAAACAACCCTCCACAGATTTTGCTCACAAGTAGCAGTTTTAAGGATTTAAGTTGGAGCTACTAGCTCCTCCCAAGAGGAGAGCAGCATTCAAACTGGGACACTTAGAAAGAGATGTGTGGGTAAGTGCTATCAAACAGATGTGCATAGGAATCATTTAAAAATGGGATATACTGCTCTGGTGGCCCAAGGGAAATCTTACAGGCACACTAATTTTATAGTCACATAGTGTCTCTTCCATCTTTTGCTTTAGTCAAAATTCCGTAAGCCTTCTCAGCCATCAGGATGCTCTGTCTAGTACAGAAAGCATTATTTCACCTAACATCAACTATTTTGGGAAGGATTTGAGAAGAAATCTTCATTTGACAGTCAGCTTTGGTGAAGAATCAACATGTTAACCTGCTGTACCTTCCATTTTTATCCCTGGTGTTGATGTCTGCTCCATGATCCAGAAGGTATTTGCAGATTTCCACATGACCATTTTGTACTGCAAGCAGCAGAGGTATGTTCCCATCCTAGAAGTGCACATAAAGAGACTATGAATGATACTCCATTTACTTACAAAAACACAGAAATTAAAAGTCAGCTATAAATTTTACCTTTATATAGCAAAAATGAGGTGCTATCAGTACATTTTTCCTGTGCACAATAAATATAGTTGAGTTTGCTATAATACCTTTCTTGTTTGCTGGTCATGATGCAAAAACAGGGAGCAGGAATGCTTTTTGCTTTTGTACTGGCTTTGCTGTATGCGCAATGCTAAAACACAATTATTTTGAAACTACAAAATACTTTTCAGTAGCTCTGCAACAAAAATTATACTTTTAACTAAATACTAGGCAAAAAACCAACATTTCATAAAGTCATAGAATAACACAGTTGGAAGACTGTGGGATTTCTCCCATTTTTTTCTCAATCCAGAGCTAGGCAAACTCCAAGTTGCAGTACATTGCTCATTGTCCAGTCATGTTTTAAGCATTTCCAACGGTACAGAAACAGCTCTGGGTACCATTTCCAGTGCTTGACAACCTTCAAGGTGAGGTTATTTTTTTACTAGTAGCTAAGTGGAATTTTCCAATTAGGTCCACTACCTAAATTTTGACCACTGTTTATCATTTTGTCATTCACCTCTGAGGCTGGTTTCTCTCTTTCCTATATCCGGCCATTATGTAGCTCAGGACATTTTAAAGATACTCCTACAGCCTTTTCTTAAGGCTGAACAAACCTTTTATGCCTTTAAAACACATCTGCTGAAAGATCAGATGCCTGTGACATTTTTGTTTCTGTTAGAAAGACCAGACAAGAAGGAGATAGACCAAAACCAGAACCAAACAAATTGGAATATCTTTATCACTTCCTGCCTGGCCTGTGCTTTACAGACCCGCTCCATTTATCATTACTTTTTCTATAAGGCAGTTGCATCATTCCCAAAACAGGACCTGGCTGGTTGTAGACATTTCACAGCAGTGAATGCAGTGTCTCTGAGCCTTTGAATTTGTCAGGTATATTCTTTCCCCTCAGGCTTGCCATAATCTGGTTGGGCTTTGTGAGCATTTTGCAGCCCTTGGCCACATACTGGGTCTTTTCTAAAGCCTCCTGGAGACAAGGAAAACACTTTTAATTATGTTTTGAATGTGTAAGAATTGATTGTAGCTACTTGTGCCAATGTTTCAACGATCAGCAAATCCTGCCACTGAGGTATCAGATTGTGAAGTGTTTCCACACCTCTGCAATGGCAAGCTGCAAAAGGAACTTCCTCCAGCAGAGAAATCCAGGAGCACGGCAGGGAATGAGGGTGATAAAAGCTCTGAGGTATCCACAGTACACAACAGAAGAGGTACATACCAAATCTTTGATGTTAATGGGACATTTGTGTTCACACAGAAGTTGGACTGCCTGAAGACACCCACATGCAGCTAAGAGAAAATAAAGATAAATTAACAAAACAAGAGAAGCATGAAAGTCCAATAAATCCCAATTTCAAAAATTGTGTCCCACTCTTCCACTTGCAATACTACAGCATCACATTGGGGTACAAAAAACAAATTCTAGGCTGATGAGCTAGGAATATCAAGCACAACAAAACAGTACAAACTTTTATCAAAGAAGTTACCTGCATAATGTAAAGCTGTTTTCCCAGAATTGTCAGTGCTGTCTACTGGACATTTACTCTGCACAATTCAATAAGGAGAAGGAAAAAAAGCAATTAGAGAAATACAAAGAAAATAAAACATATGTTTTATATTGACAGAGTACTTAATAATATCCTTACAAAAAGATTTATGTGCTGCTTCAGATAAGAACACTGAAGGAAGGTACAGCTTCTCTCTCTACCAATCTGGTATTTCCTGTCTTCATACCAGCTTATATTGAAGCCATAGGAAATCCTTATGGTCAAGAGAGCTATCTCTAAAAAATGTTATAGTGTCAGAATAATTTAAATCAGTAAATAAAAAATGAAAGAAACTCTCTCCTTTGCCTCAGTATTGTATTTTTTTTAACATTAGAGTAAAAGCTAAAGCAGTAATATCCTAAGACAATCTGTCCTGCATTAATTCATAGAACTATAGCATGGTTTGGATTAGAAGAGTCCTTAAAGATCATCTTGTTCCATGGGCAGGGACACCTTCCACCAGACCAGGTTCCTCAAAGCTCCATCCAGTCAGCCTTGAACACTGCCAGGGATGGGGCATCCACAGCTTCTCTGGGCAACCTGTGCCAGTGCCCCACCACCCTCATAGCAAACAATTTCTTCCTAATACCAAATCTAAATCTGCCCTCCTTCAGTTTGAAGCCATTCCCCCTTGCCCTATCACTACACACCAGTGTAGAAAGTCCCTCTCTGGCTTTGTTATATGGCCCTTTACATACTAAAAAGCAGCTCTAAGGTTTCCTGGTGGCCTTCTCTTCTCCAGGCTGAACAACACAATATCACCCTTTCCTCAGAGGAGAGGTGCTCCATCCCTCTGATCATCTTGGTGCCCTCCTCTGGGCTCCCTCCAGCAGGTCCCTGTCCTTCCTGTGCAGGGACCCCAGGGCTGATGCAGGGCTCCAGGGGGGTCTCAGCAGAGCAGAGCAGAGGGGCAGAATCCCCTCCCTCCCCTGCTGCCCACGGGGCTCTGGATGCAGCCTGGGATATATTTGGCTCTCTGGGCTGACCCAGGTGCAGCACCAGCACTTGGCCTTGTTAAAGCTCATGAGCTTCACATGGGCCCACTGTCGAATGCAATAAGGGTTCATCCACGTTTTTAAAAATAACCACCAACAATCCAGTTATATCTTGTTGTATTACAATCATCAGATGCTATTGATCAATCCAGACTTCAAAGCAATAAATAGTAATGAAAAAACAATTCAAATCCTTATCAAGGCTTGCTTTGGTACAGAAGATTCTTGTTTTAGTTACAACAAAGAGAAAGTAAAATAGAAACTTAGATTCATTTGGTTTGGAAATAACCATGAAGATTGTCAAATCCAACTATTAACCCAGCAGTGCCAAGTTCATCATGAGAACACGTCCCACATCTACACATCTCTTAAATCCCTCCAGGGATGGTGACTTGACCACTTCCCTGGGAAACCTTTTACAATGCTTGACAGCCCTTCTGGTGAAGAAATTTTCCTAATATCCAACTTAAACTTCCCTGGGCACAACTTCAGGCCATTTCCTCTTTTCTCGTTGTGGTATGGTGTACCCTGAGCCTCCTTTTCTCCAGGCTAAACACCACCAGCGCCCTCAGCTGCTCCTCACAGGACTGGTTCTCTAAACCCTTCACAAGCTTCAGTGCTTTTCTTTGGACAGAAGACAGGACTCTAAAATTACCTGTTTCTAGAAAACAAACATTATGAATTTTGACTTTTATATGCAGCACTGTCTCCAACATGCCTATGTTTATCTAGGAAAACAGGATAACAGAGATCACTACATTCCATGTAACAAAAATGTCAGGATTCTGCCTGTGTAAAATAGTTATTCAGCCTGTTTAATTCAACACCAGTTAGACATTCCTCACACACACACTTTGGTCCACAGAAGATAATCCTAAGATCATGAATGCCTGGACAATATTACCAATGGGTTTGCACCTAGGAACATATTTAGAAACCTGCGTATTGAAATAAAAGAAGAAAAACACGAACAAAATCACTCAGTGGTGGCAGCAGGCGAGTGGAAGGGGAGCAGATCCCTGGTTTAACCCCAGCTCTGAGCTGTCGGTGCTGCCGCCTGCGATGCCCGCAGTGACGGCCTGATGGCGATGTGGGTCCTGGCAAAGGGACACAGGGACAGCCCTTCCCGCCTGGGAGCACCAGGGCAGGCAGCTCGCAGGAGTAGGGAGGCAGGAGCCGGTGAAACTGGACCCTGTGCTGTCGGAGACACCGAGGGAGGTCAGTCACAGGACAGCTGGAGAGCCCCGAGGCAATCAGGGGAAAACGGTTTGCAGGTTGGGATATAGGATCCATTCTCTTTCTCTACCATTGTGTTCAAGCGGGATTGTTACTCATTATTTCATCTGTATTCTCAGTCTGTATTCATGATGTCATCTGAGACTTACTGATAACTCCAAACTTGGAAAAATCTGTTCCATTTCTCTGATCACTGCCATGAAAACTTACCCGTATTCCTGAAATGGAGCTGAGATGGACAATGTCTTTTCTTACTAACACTCATCTTCAGCACCATGAGACTCTTCTGTTCATCTCCACTTCTGTTTTTCTTATTTTCCCTCCTCATTCTCTCAACTCCCTTTCTATCCCCTCTCTGTCCTTTACCTCATTTCACAGAGGATTCGATTATTTCCATTTTATTTTTGGATCTAAACTCCTTTGATTTCGTCTCTCTTTGACTTTACACTTGAAAACATTTCTATGATGAACAGACAGAAAGCATTCCAGTAGAACATTATCAGAATCCCCCTAGAAGTGAAAAGTCCTTTTCCCCTGTAACTCTTAATCCACCTAATTTCAAGTCATCCAACCACACAGACAAAACACAGGAAGTTAAACTGAAGCTACAATCTGCTTGAAACCCAATCAAACTATGTCAGAGCAGCTGCACATGGAAAACTGGATTTGCAGACCACTCAGGGAAGATACACTGCTTTCTATCATCCATTCACAGTGCCTGAAAGGTCCTTAAACTCTTTATGTTTAAACTCTGATGTGCCTCTCTTCATGTCAAGGAGATGAAACAACATCATAGAAGTGTGGTGCAGATTATTAGCAGAAAATGTGTCAACATCTAATGGAACCAAATGAAAATTTCAAAAATCAAAATTATTTTGATTTTTCTTTTACCTGAAGTAACCTCTTGATGCAATCAGGGTGGCTGTTCTTCGCTGCAAGATGTAAAGCACTGTGCCCTAAATGAATAAAACCAAAGCAAATTACTTATTCAATCATGCCAAAGCACAGGAATAAGCCCTTTCAAGACAAAATCTTGAATTATCCAACATGTAAAAAGTAAGGGTAGAGAAAACAAAATAAAAACCTACATCAAGCAGGATGTCTTTACTACAGACTGTTGTTCAGGAAGGTTACAGAATAATCTTAAAGTCTTAATTCATATAAAGGAGTGACACAAACATTGTGTCAGCCTACACCTTGGCAGATGTAAGTCTAAGATTGTACATTAGGTTTTGTTTCTTAGAAAACCATTTTCCAGTATTACTCAGCCTCCCTCTCACACAGATGTCTGTGGGTGTCTTCGTGATTTTTGCTATTTAGCAATGAAAAAGTAACTCAGCATCAAGAGCATGACCCACCAAATTCACCACCTACAACTATATTAAGTTTGTGTCATCCATGAAGTGCACATAGAATACTCAAACACAGGTACTTTAGTTTGCACTTCACAGATTCCCTATTCCCTGTCAAACACAAGTCTACATTGGTTTGCATTTCAATTAATTTATTTAGCACCTCTGAATTCATATCTAGCTAAGCAATGCCATGATTTACTGACTATGGATTTATGATGAATCACTGAAGAGTCTCCTCCAGCTTCATCTTACAGAGCATCTGAAAAATTGACGAGACAGCAAAACAACAAATTATCCATGCAACTAAGAAAAGAAGGAACCAGGATTTAGTACTCAGTGAGGACAAAGACATTTGTGACAGGAAACTCTCATTGCAAATGATGTGACTTTCACAGAGGAGGATTTCACTAATGAGCTCTGGGCCAACACTCTCAGGTAGAAGTCGGCAGGCAGCCTCTGACTACCCAAGCAACTAATAAATCATCAGGCAAGGTGAAGCACAAATTCTGAGTGGTCTGCATCAGGTACATACATTCCCTTATCATTATGTAAAATATGAATGCTTCTCCAGTATCACAGACACTCCTTTATAGAGGCAAATCATTCCCATGTATGACACAGATTCCCTCAGGCTACAATAAGGGGCCAAAGCAGAACCCATGAGCATTTACAGATCATTACTGTAGAGACAGAAAGCTGACAGCTCATCCAGGTGGCTCAGCTAGCCAGAGAAAATGCTGGGCACATATTCCACAGATGTGTCAACTGAAATATTACTAAAAAGAGTTTGCCAGTTTCAAATTCAGCTCCCATCATTCTCCTAGTGGAGCAGTAATTAAGCATAGGACTTTTGAGAACTGAAACATCATACTTAATAGCTCTCAGCTCTGTTTTGGCCTGTATCAGCTGTTTTCACTATGTCATAATCCTCAGGAAATGTCTCACTGCAACTCCTGTAAAGTAAATGGGATTAATAGCTTGGATAAACATAAAAGCAAAATTGGAGATCTTGATGCAACCTGTAATAATAAGAGCTGGGGGAGGAGAATTTTTTTTTAAACTTAAAATAACAATTTAAAAAATTGAGCAACTATTTTGCATCTGGAGTCCACTACAAATGCTGAAATTTGTAGTATTAGGACAAAAGTTTTTAAGGACTTTAGAATCTGAATTCTCCGTGCAGGAAAGCAAGTATGCCTAAACCTGCAAGTGTTACAACTGCTTTTCCTACACGGTGTGTGGGGAAAAGCAAAGTTAAATCAGTTTTTTCACTCTGCACATCAAGAACTACATAAGCAAATTGAGCATATCATGCTATTTGTATAGGTTCAGAGAGGCATACCTGCACCATCTTGGGCTGTCACATCTGCACCATGTGTCACCATGATCCTGAGGCACTCTGCATGCCCTTTTGTGGCTGCCAGGTGAAAACTGGAAGAAAAACATTGACATGTCACTTTTCTTATTATTAAGATAACTTTTCTCTTGCATTCACAAACCACATACTGGCAAGTTCTTTTCTCCATGTCCTTGGATCTTTTGGCATATCCCTCCACTGCCTCCCAGGAAGATAACAGCTCTGGCAGTGAGATGGAACATCAGAAAGACTTTGTAGTCATACCTTCATACTACACCTCAAATAACGTGTTCATTTCGGGACCCTTATTACAAGGAAGACATTGATGTGCTGGAACGTGTCCAGAGAAGGACAATGAGGCTGGCAAAGCATTTAGAGAACAAGTTCTATGAGGAGCAGCTGAGGGAGCTGGGCATGTATAGTCTGAAGAAATGGAGGCTCAGGAGGGACCTTATCACCCTCTACAGCTCCCTGACGGGAGGGTGTGGCCAGGTGGGGGTCGGTCTCTTCTCCCAGGGAACTTGGGACAGGATGAGAGGAAATGGCCTCAAGCTGCACCAGGGGAGGTTTAGATTGGACATGAGGAAAAATTTCTTGAGTGAAAGGGTTGTCAAACACTCGAAAAAGCTGCCCAGGGAGGTGGTGGAGTTACCATCCCTGGAAGGCTCTTGGGCATATTTAAGAGATGTGTAGATGTGCCACGGGTGGGGGAACACTGTTTAGTGGTGGCCTTGGATTACTGGTTGGACTCAGTGATCTCAGAGGTCTTTTCCAACCTGATCAATGCCAAGACTCCAGGATTTTACACAGCCCACAGTCCATTAACCCGTATCATATACTTTACATACATCTAGTCCCACACAATTTCTAGAGTTATGTCCCTACTGACATAATATATCCCCAAAGAATGCCTGGGTTTGGGGAATTAGTAAAGAAAATAGTCCCAATAACTGACTTTGTTCTAGTCATTTTAGTCAGAGTAGTCAGATTTAGTTAGATTTAGTCAGATTTAGTTAGATTTTTCCCTTTCAGTGGACAAAATTTAGTTCCTCTAAAACATGATTCTGTGATTCCTTAATTAGACTAAATGAAGTTGTGTTTCTGCACTATCCTTTATAGAGCTCATCTTTCCTTCGTTGTATGGGTTGGGGAAAACATTTTACTGTGAGTATCACCTGGAAAAATCAAAGCTACTGGATATTCATGAGACTATGCCAGAAATGCTTTTTTTCCCACTTCTGGTTTTGCTGTTCACCCCAAGCACCTGCTTTTTAAAACAGTGTGAAACTGCAGACATTACCAACCACACTATGGCAGGATGCACTTCCAGGCATCAATTACCTAAGATGTAATTACAGAGCAGACCAAAGAAATTATACTGAATTCAAGCCTTTTTACAGCTGAAATTTCATATTTGACATCCTCAGGCTGGGCACATCAAGATTCACAGGAGCAGTGCTATAGAGATGCTGTTGACTTCATTTTGCCCTGAAGCAAAAATGAAGGAACAGCTTCTGAAAACAGAGAAGTTTATTTCCTCCTGATGCATAGCATGCCAATGTTGTCAAGTCTTGAGATATGGGCAGACATCCTGCTACCAAGTGGGTCCTACCAACATCAGCCTGATGCACATAGAGCAGTTTTTAAGCGGGAGTGATGTAAAACACAAATTCAAGACAAAACACTTCTAATTGCTATTTCTTTGTGTGTGGAAAGTTAGGACCATCACCAAGCATGCACCAAACTGAAAGAGCCAGACTTCCTGGGAAGGTTTCTAATATCTTTCAAAGGAGGTATTAATTTTTTAACATCATACACCCCTGCATAAAAGGGATTTTCCCCTGGAATGTAAAAGAAACATCATAAATCATGGACCCAGGGCAACTACTGTATTTGGGAGTTTCTATTTTGAACAACTGCTTCCTCTAAGTGTTAAAGCTAACATTGAAAGTTCAGCCTGCAAACCAGGGAAACTTGGAACAACAGGCAGGAATGAAATGGGTATTTCAGACACAGAGTCTGTGAACTGCAACACCATGTTTCTCTGAGCCATAGACTTCTTTGCAGCCCTCTTGAAAACTCAGCAGAGAAAGACAACAGACAACACAGACAATATCTGGCAAAGAGAGGAGAGCTAATCAAAACAGGAGAGCTCCTGGAACAGAGTCCTCTATCAAGGACAGCAACCACCTCACTTCCTTCAAGGGGTCCTTCCTTCCACACTGGCTGCTGCCAATTGCAAATGGCTTTAAACCATTCTCTGCAGATATTAAAAGCATTCTGTGTTCATCCTGTGAATTCTACTGCCATAAACAAACTGAAGAGTTAATGCTTCCAAGAGAGCAAGAAGCACTGCTGCTGTCTGTGCTCCAGTCATTCAAAAGCAAAACTTCATGTACTTGGTGACCAACGCAAAGTTGTGTAAACATTCTTCTTTGGAAGAAGTGGTTTCTCAGGCTCTGGGAAAATGACTGGGGGAGGGACACAAGAGGAGTCTGACAAATTCCAACACCTCTAATTTAGCCAGCACAACATACCAGCAAATACCAAAACATGTGCAGATACATTTGTGTAACACAAAATACAATCAAATTCACTTATGCATGAGGAAGATAGTGAAGCATGCACTTGGCTAACTTACATTTGACAATATTAATAGTAGTAATAAATACCTGAATAATAATAACTTGGCTAAATCTGGGGCACTGAGGTTTTACAGACAGACTGTGCAGGATGGTGCCAAATGCAATATGAACATGCAAGTGCTAAAGAAGTTTTATTTAGGTAAAATCTGACTGCAAAAACATATCAGAGAAAAGAAAAATTAACTCTTTTCAGGTTATTCTTCTACAAACACATGAATCCCACCAACAAAACCAATTCCCATGGCAGTTATCAACAAATCATCACACATGCAGATGTTTTATTTCACAAAGAACTGCTTGCTGTGTGTCTCCTCCCTGCATCCTTGTACTGCTGCCATCACTCACATAAACCTGTAGTGAGGTATTTTTTCTTAAAAGTCTCAAAGCAATTGGAAAGGAATGGGAGATATGGTTACTTCACTGCTGGTTTAGTAAGCAGAAGTCCTGCTCAACAGAGAGGAGAACTACTCCAGACTGGGGTGAACCTATTACAGTCATATTTAAATCGAACTATTTACAGAGTGTTGGGGAAAACCTCCCCCTTAAGGGGCAATTGTGATTTTAAAGTTAATAGCCCCTGGTTTGTTTTTGTTCTTTTAGTTAAAAAAAAACCCAAACAAACAAAACACCCGACCCAAAACAAACAAATAAAACCCCAAACCTAAACACTTGAGCAGTAGATACTGAGGACTCCTCTGTAGCAAGGGAGGCTCTTGAAACAAAGAAGTTTGTAGACATTCATTTCAGTACAGAAAAATTCTTTACAAGCTACATAATTTCCTAAAATACTTGAAGCAAAAGTTGCAGGTTTCTAAACACCGGAGTTCTCACCATCTGGACTCCTTAAGGAGTGGTGCATTTTACTTGCATCTTCCACGAATAAACTTTCCTTGACATGAAAGCAAACAACTTTTCCTCCCATTTCCTGGTTGTGCAATGACTTAGGTAAACAAAAATAAACATGTAAGGCTTGATTTGGACCAAGAACCACACTGAGGGCTGGATTCTTATTCAGCTGAAAATCCCATTACAACATAGTTCATTTTCCCTTCACAACAGATAAGCCTGTTATTGCCACTTAGAGCCACATCTTGATAGCCCAGCCTGAACTGATTTGAGATAGATTTCTTTAATTGCTCTAAAACATTTCTGTTCTTCCTGAGGGGCAG
This sequence comes from Daphoenositta chrysoptera, assembly GCA_013397915.1. Lineage (NCBI taxonomy): Eukaryota > Metazoa > Chordata > Aves > Passeriformes > Daphoenositta > Daphoenositta chrysoptera. The sequence continues at coordinate 588,564 of VZRO01001513.1, read as the reverse complement.
GATGGCTTTTTATTGTTGTATCCAGACCTTTCAGTGAGCAGGGGAGCAGCTGCCATTCCCAGTGGTTCAAGACCCACCTCTGCAGCAGATTAAAGATCATTAGGTTGACACTGTTTTTTCGTACTGGGAATGTACAGGTCTCCTAATTACTCAGTCCTTAACAAGAAAAAGTGAAAAATTATGTTCGTTGTGAGGAATGCAAAGCCCAGTTGGAGTAAAGAGGCCTTTAGAGTAAGAGTGAACTCATTTCATGAGGTTCAGGTTCAACTGGAGAACAGCTACACGACTATCACCTCAAAATCTTGTCAGGACCTCAAATTTCTTGACCTGAGATGTTACTCAAATAAAAACCCCACACTGATAGATGCTTTTTATGACACTTGCTGCCTGAACAGAGGGCACAGCTGTGTATGACATCCCTGAACCAGTCTGAAGCTGCAGATTTCTTACAGATAGGAGATGTCAATGGTGGAGCACTTACAGCAGTCCTAAACAAGCCCATCCCTTACTCAGGGAAAAGGACCTTTTCCACATTTTGGTTACAAAATTAAGCCAGTAAGGGAATGAAGACTTCTTTAACCAGCATCTGACAGACAAACCACAAGAGTTCAGAGCCAGCCTTTGTCAAAGGACCAATAATGAGCGTTTTCAGAAATTATTTAAATGTCAGTCTAACTCAAATGAGAAAGGACTGTAATTTTTATTACTCAGCTCACATAAGACTTTTTCTACAAACCATTACACCATAAGCAGAAAAACAGAAATAATCCACATGTAGGGGTTAGACCTGTAAAACTGTAGCTGATGGCAATTGCTAAGGTGGTATTAGGAATAAGACATGGGTCTGCTATATTCAGGTTCTCTGCTTAACCATTTACAGAGCTACTTCCTGCAAATCCTCTTACTGAATGTTATTTTGACAGCTGGCTTAAAACAACTGGGTGGTCCATATATCTAGGGGAAGTGCCACAAAATTAAAGTGGAACATGATAAAATCAGAGAAAATAAATATCAAGTCTTAATTTAAGACAGTAACCTTCTAACAAGGAAATTTTCATTTGTGAAAAGGAAAACAAGGGGACAAAAAGCAGAAAAATTACACCCAATCAAAGGGTTCAATCTCTGTTTGGCAAGGTCATGCTCCAGAGTTTTTTTCTGTGCAGAATTAGCATTCTCTGTAACACAGATTTTCTTCAGGGCTTGAAAGTAGTTCAACACACTACTTACCAAAATCCAAAGCAAATAAAGAAATGGCTGAATTATGGATGCTAAGTGAATTTTGTATTTGCTATTTCCTATTATGACAAACATGGAACCCGGTCAAACTTATATGCAAGCATATAATACTATTGTTCTCTGTCATTTTAATCTGAGTGCTCTGAAAATATTTTAAGTGCAAGAATGTTTGAAAAACACTATGAACTCATATACACTCATTGTCAAGGTTTATTTTGAGTAAAAACATCCCTCCCCAAGGCAGATCATTCTTCTTCATTTTCTAATGGATGTCAACCCTTTGTTGACTTTTAAAAAGTCTAACTTTCCTGACAACAGTTTGATGATTTATAGTTTCCCCGCTGACCAATACCTTCACACAAACAAGAATGATAAAATAAAGATACAGAGCTGCCTAGAGACTTTGTATTGCTGATTAAAACAAAAAACATATAGAAATGGAAGACATTTAAGCTTTGCTACTACTGGATCAGACAGGCAAGCAATTCACCAGCTATCCCAGCCACAAAGTGACTTACTGATAACCTGGGTGACTTTCTGAACTGACTGGAGCTCTTAAACATTTTAGAAGCAGCATCTAGCTTACAGTGATATTCCTCAAGGCCTCAACTCCTCCTTCAATCACAACAGCTAAGATAAACACATTAGATGATATCTGGCTTTTGATTGCTTTCCATCACAGGCTGAGTGGCAGAAATGCCAAAGTTCCTGAGACCTGACCTGAAGGAGAAAGGGCCATGAGTTACTACTTGAGCAGCACCTTCTGTGCATGAAGAAAGTACCTGGTGTCACACATGAGGAAGTCCAGTGTGGTCTCCTCTCACATGTAGCACCATGACCAGGAACTGTAGAAGAACACAGTTTACTGACCTGTGAAGGACTTGAGATTTTATCAGCATTAAAACAATCTTGAAAGTAAGCCCTTCTTGACACACCCTGAACTTAATAGTAGAAAAATTACCACCTTCTGATTAAATGATTGGGAAAGCCCCAGAATGGTCCTGAAACTGGAGGTTTCTGTCTTTCTCTGCAAGCCCTCTTTGGGTCCTGCCTCTTCTTTGCACCAGCACAGGTAGGTAGGTAACTGTGTGGGTGGTGAGCTGGCACGGGGAACAAAACCAGTTGAAAACCAAAGCTGCCTTCCACTGTTCCATCACACAGCACAGATCCAGTCTGTCAGTGAAAAATAAGAAGCAGCACGTAGAATTTCACCTTGAACCTAAAATTAAACCATGGATGTTTTGCCATGAAAGGCAAAAGAATCTCCATCTTTTCCTGACTGCATTATCAAGATACTGTCACTCATTTGAGACAATATATGTCTTAGGGAGAACCAGTCATTTAATTGTGGAGGACCTATCCAGATGTTTGGCAGATCAGACTGACTTAAAAGAAAATCAGACATCTACAAGTAATCACTATCAATACTTACTAGTTCTTCGGGGTTTTTTATTATTTTCTTTAAACAAATAAAAATTACAGCTTCACACTGCACCCATTTTATCTCCTCGCAATAGTAACTGTAAAAAATGCAGCTTTTCAATAGTGGTGGCAGTCAATGTCATTATTCTGTCACTCACATACATGAACCCAAAAGAGTGCAAAATTTATCTCAGGAAAAAGAGAGGAAATACATTTTGTTTTCATTTCAGAGCTGGCACCAGTACAAGCTGGGAAAATTATGTTTTCAGAGTTTTAAAACATCCAATGAATGAGTTGCTGCAAACAACTTCCAGAGTACAGTGCAAGATTTTAAGAAGTTGACAGAGGCAGGTATGAAGTTACCAGGAGCTGTGTGAGATTATTTCCCCCTCTGCCCTCTTTAGCACCAGCCACTGCAAAGTGAACTGCTGCACACAGCCTGTGTCCTTCTGTTTCACCAAGACATGGCATCTGCCCAGCCCAAATACACACAGAACCCTCTGGTAAAAACCTTGCATGCCCCTTCTGCGTCAGCCTGTATTCTGGTACAGCTTTCAGAAAAACAATAAAACCAAAATACCCTCTACTGAAATCAAAACAAATGCAGTTTTCATCTGAAGTTTCCAGCTTTGCATCGTAGCATGAAAAGTCTTGTTTCAATCATACACACCTCGAGCTATAGGACATTAATAAAAGGCAAGCCTCTTTAATGGCTGTTTTCTTATTAGAAAAGAAGCAATTGCATCATGCAACACAGGAGCTGGCAAGCTACAGGCTCCTGGTTTTAGCCTTCAAACTCAGCAAAATATCCACCCAGCTGCTCTTCAGAGAGATTTCTGGGATCCCCAGCAGCTTTATACTTTTCATTCTCAGGTTGTGCTCCAGCAGTTCCATTTTCATAGAGAGTTTTCTTTGGCAAACTCTATTACCACACTAACACAAACTCCCATTTCAAGTCTGAAATGTATGGACTTTCCTTCCATGTACCATTAATTCTAAACATAAGTGCTCACAACTTAGATTTATCACATAAAGTTTCTTGAACAGTGTCTATTTTAAAATTCCTCAGTAACTAATGTCAGCAAAATGCAACAGAGATTCTGCAAGCAGAAGCTTCAGGGCACTCCTGGGTGTTGACAGGAAGTCTGAAGTTTTGACATACTTCTTTTATTTTTGGAGTTGTAGGGTAGGAAAATGAACAAAGTACAACAAATGATGAATTCTCAAAAAGCCTAAAGAGCCCAGAAATCTGTGCAGTGTCACCTGAGCCTCCAAAGACAAGTACTGAGGGGTAAGGAAGGCAGACAAGTAGGGAAGATTCCTTCTGATAGTTTTTTTAAGACCACATCCCATGTCTAAAGTCCAAACATGTGCACAGTTACCTTCTCAATACACGTGCCCTCTGGCACAACGTGTTTTTAGCACAGGGTGAAATCCCTGAGGGTGTGCCCAAGTCAAGATGACTTTCTTCCTGAAGCTGGGTAAAACCAGCTAGCCATCTTCAGCCCTTTCAAGGCCCAACAGAGTTCAAAGTTAAAATCAAGCCCAAAAATGAGATCAATGACTGCTGTCTCTCCCGACCTTCATCTTCCAGCACAACTCACTCGGCATTGCTGCCTGCGGGTCAGCAATAGCTAATAATCACCTTAGTATATGGAAAGTCAGGCATATTAGAGCAACAAAATCCCAAACCGTGTTGGCAAAACAAGAGGCCAGGAAAAGGCTGGAAAGAGTGAGAGCAGTTGAGTAAAGGCCAGTCTAAAACCAAATATTTTTGTAGCATGAAAATCCAGGAAGGCTTAAGAACTGCATTTAGTGCTACAGGAACTGACGAGCACAGCTATCCTTATGAACCTGAGGGACATTGACAAAGGATGGCTCAGCCCGACCCATTGTGCTTCATGTTTCTGCACCGTTTACACTCAAAATACTTCCCATCTCTTCAGATTTGAAGAAACAGTTTGGATTGACTTTTTTAAATTAACCTGTACAAAGTGAACTTCTCTTACTTCATTGGATAATTACAAACCAAGTGCAATAATATGTACTCATAGAAATTAATCTATTTGTAACACATTGCTCAAAGACCACTGGTTAATATGACCTCTAATGTTTTTTTTTTTATAAGCTCTTTAGACTATTATGGCAATATCATTTTTATTTTGTATTTCAGAATAACTATACTACTTAAGATTCCATATTTCTGAAGAGGAATAGGGACTGGACCACAGGCATGTGCAGGAAAATGCAACTTCAGAGCTTTTCTACATTTTTCAGTTACTTTCCAGCTACTTTTCAGCAGTTTCCTAACAGAGAATGCACCCATAAAGAAGGTAGCAGAAAACAGGTTGAAACGTAAGTCCAATAAATAAGCAGCCACCAGCACAGTCTATTGCCTGAGACTTCAGTTTGAAGTTTAAAAAAAAAAATTAAGTAAATTCAACATTCGCACATTGCTCTGTTTTGGCTGTCTTGTTCCCCTTCCTAGATTAGAGTACATTTTAAAGCCAGTAACAGCCAGTGGGTATAATTAAAATCTACACATACAGCTCATTTGGTTGCATAAGTCTTTGAAAAACATGTAAAACAACTGCAGCCCATTATGCAGATATAAATCTGAAAAACAACTGCAGCCTTAACCCTGTCCCCTCCAGCCTTAAAGAGGCTGATTCTGGCCCAACCCACAAGAGACACGCTTCCCTCATGGCTCTCCTGCCAGCTCAGATGGGACAAGTGCAGGAGCAGCCACAGATTCCCCACGGGAAAGTGGGGTGCTGGGTTTTGCCTCCACAGGAGCCAAACTGCAGCTGTTTCAACCCAGGCATAAAAAACTTCCAACCATCCAGGCTGTGCTCTGATCCAAGCAACTGACAAACGTGTTGAAAGCTGGCCAGGTCTGGCAAAATCTGGGTATTTGGCAACTCTGCAAATGGAGCTGCTGTAACAGGGAATTCCAGCGGCTGCCTGATGCTGAATTACAGGTTTGGCCGATCCTGCCCGTGGGCAGGAGACTCACAGGCTCTCCAAACACGAGTACAAGGACCCTTCAGAAGAGGATCTGCTTCCCTCTGAGATGACAGCCCCACTAAAAGACAATAAAATACAACAGCTCTCAAGAACAGCCATCAGCTGTGTGAAAAAGCAAATTTAGAACAGAAGACACAAGCTGGCTTCTACAAGAAATTGCAGACTGATTATTTTGTCTTTGAACTTTAGATATGATCTGCACAAGGCCCCATGTATGTAAGATGCAAAACCCATTGGGAGGCTTCTCAATGCTCAGAGAACTTTATATAGAATAGGGAGTTTGTTCTTTAAATACATGAAATTTGTTTGATTTACAACATCAGAAATCACTAAAGAGATAAAGTAAAAAGTTTCAGTTTGCCGGAAGTTTAGGATCTTTGTAACTGAAATCCAACTAAAGATGATTAATTTCTGTCTCTTCAGAAGATAGCTCCTTCTTTTTTTTTTTTCCCCTACTAACATGAGGGTATAAAAATGCTAAAATGTCTTATAAAATTTCCTTAAAAAATGTGTATAATAAAGCCTGAATGCTATTGATTTCAAGTCCTGTCAAAAGCGTGGGCAAGAACTAAAAACTGGATCATGAAGTTTTCCAACTCTAGTTGAAGGGGTCAAGTGAAGGGTCACGTGCTCAAAACCATTAGAAATGGTCTACACAGTTTAAGCCAAGAGCCAGGAACAAACCACTATCACAAATTGCACTGCATAGATCTCATTTAAAAGCCTGCATGATTGTCAATACATGGTGGTGTTTGTAGGCAATGTGGATTTTTTCATGTATTGCCAAATTAGAAAATCAAAGTTAAGTATTGCTCCTCTGTTACGGAGATAAAAGCATTCCCTCTCACCATACATTAACAATCAGCTCATACTGAACATAACAGAAAGTTAATTAGCCCAATTTAGCATCCTGGCAGTGGAGAGATTCGTCCAACCATGGCCTAGAGTTTCATTAGCATTTCTGAGCATTTGTCTAAAGTGGAAAGCAATTTTTCAGGAAACTTAATATCAACGTCTTAATTAAATTATATCCCTAACAATGCTGCAGGGCAAGGGAGGGGACAAAAAATGAACAATCATGATTTGAACCTAAAAAGAACTTCAGAAAAGATTTAGAGAGACAAAAGCTTTTACACCCAGATCTCCCATGGAAATAAACTTTACAAGAGATTTTGAAATAAGAACCAGATTTCAGCCATCTGTTGGCTAGAGATAAAACAAAGGTTGAGATCCTGGTGGTCTTTCTTACTTTGTCCATGTTCAGAAACCTAGACATTATTGCGACCATCTGGACCATCATAAATTAAGTCACTGGTGGGGTTCCACAGGGCTCCATCCTTGGCCGTGTGCTTTTCAGCATCTTCATAAATGACTTGGACACAGGACTGGAAGGGACACTGAGTAGGTTTGCAGATGATTGTGAGGAGCTGTTGACTCCCTAAAAGGCAGACAGGCCCTGCAGAGAGACTTCAACAAATCAGAGGGCTGGGCAATCATCAACTGTATGGAGCTTAACAAGGAATTCTGCACCTGGGATGGGGCAGCTCTGGATGTACAGACAGACTGGGGAAGGAGATGCTGCAAAGCAGTGCCACAGAAAGGGACCTGGGGCTCCGGCTCGATGGCAAGTTGGAGAGAGCCAGCAGTGCCCTGGCAGCCAGGAGGGCCAGCCCTGTCCTGGGGACATCAGGCCCAGCATGGCCAGCAGGGCAAGGGAGGGGATTGTCCCCTCTGCTCTGGGCTGGGGCGGCCTCAGCTCCAGTGCTGGGGGCAGCTTTGGGTGCCACAGGGTAAGAAAGGCATTAAACCATTAGAGAGTGTCCAAAGGAGGACAGTGAGGATGGTGAAGGGCTGAGGGAAAGCTGTGTGAGGAGTGGCTGAGACTGAGGGGACACCTCATTGCAGTAACAACTCCCTCAGGAGGGGAAGGGCAGGGGCAGGCACTGATCTCTGCTCTGTGGTGACAGTGACAGAACCCGAGGGAATGGACTGGAGTTGTGTCAGGGGAGGTTTAGGTTGGATATGAGGAGAAGATTCTTCACCCAGGGGATGGTTGGGCCCTGGAACAGGCTCCCCAGGGAAGTGGTCACAGCACCAGACTGCCAGAATTCAAAATGTTTGGACAACACTCTCAGGCACATGGTGGAACTCTTGGGGTGTCTGGTGCAGGGACAGGACTTGGACTTTGATGATTCTTGTGGGTCCCATCCAATTCAGATTATTCTGTCATTCTGTTTGTTCTTACAATAGCTTCTTTTAAGCTAAATATTATTACATACAAGGAAACATTCTCTCTCAAAGGTAATTAAAACATTATCTACTTTTTGAAAAGTAATGTTCTTCATGCCACTTGTCTCCACCTCCTTATACAGTAAGATCCGAAAGGAAGAAAACAAAAATGACTACTATGTACATAGTAAATATCAAGTATTTGCAGTTGGAATATGCTCCAAAATTTATTTTTAGTTCAGCCTCCAAGGCATGAACATTCTCTTTCAAAATGAAAATACATCTTTTCTATTAACTGCTATTGGCAGTAGTTTTGTGAAAGAGCCCTTAAAGAGCAAATTTGCAGAGATTTCTAAAGCTTTTTTGTACTATTGTCAGAGTAATTTTATTAAACAACAGCTGATTCAATTGCAGTTCAAAAAAATGTACAGAGATCTATTGTTTCACTTAATAGCCAAGAGCATTTAATTCTAGTTTAGTACCTTACAGAAACATGCAAACATGGCAGTAATGGACTGGCACACTGACAAAATAACTTCAGGACAAGGAAGTGCTACCATTTATACACTGTAAATCCCTTCCAAAATCATTCCCCCACCCCCATCCCTCCATTTCCCCTCAATAATGGCAGTAGCTTCTTAAAATAACAGCCCATTTGAACACTTGATCTTGTGGAAAACGCAGCACATGAATGAATCCAATCCTATCGCTCCTGAAAGGGATATCTTTGAAAACCCTTTTTTGTTAGTTTAAGTGGATTTAAATGATCAAATTCCAAGCTGGAAAGCCCCGTTTTGTTGTTTAAGGAAGCTGGACCAAAAGAAAAAACAACCAACCTATCTGGCAAAGTAAGACTACAATGACAGAGTCAGATTTCCAGATAGGTTCTATTACAACTATGCTTGGCAATAGTCTCTGCTATGTAAGTGGGAGCAACAATGGGACTGTGTCAACTTATGCCAAAGGTGGATTTGTTCCATGGCCTTAAAAGTGATTTATTGTGTATAGAAAGAACTTAGTCAAAGGCAGGGTGATGGTGTGAAAAGTCAAGCGAGTCTTAAAAAATGATAATTTCATTACTCTGACAAGGTATTTTTTAAATACCTTTTTTTAAGGAGATACTGCTGAGGGGTTAAGCCTCTTAATGAAAATTTGTACATATTATCTCTAAGAAATACCTACCTTAATACTAACACCTAAATTAAAGAGGTACCTAGATCTGATTAATTTAAGCACCACTTTTTTATTGCATGTCAAGAAGTCACAAAGTAAAGGTCCTAAAGGACCAGGACTAAAGAGGAAACAAAGAGGAAATTTAGGTGGTAATGTCCAAAGCTGAGCCAAAGCTGGAGCACATCATAGCAGGACCTAGTGGGATGATACATACCGTACTCAACAGGACAAATAAAGAAAATCCTTGGTTCTGGTCTCTGTTCCTCTCAGTTCAAGCATTTTATAATAGGACGCCATTTGATTTTAAAATAAAAACTTAAAAGTACCTCTCTAAGCATGAAAAATTATCTTTCCACCTTCTGTTTAAAATAATGCACTATATTACTATAGCTCAAAAATCTGGACAGTATTGAAAATTTTGTTTGTAGGGTTGTTAACAAAAAGAATGAGAAAGAAAAGTCTTAAAAGAAACGGATCACACCTTAAGGGGATAGACAATGATGGAGCTAACAAACCTGTATTGCAATGTGTAATTGTTTCTCCTTTTTGCTTTCAAGCACATTCCAAAGTCTTTAATCACATTATGCAGTCTGTTACATAATCGAATCCATCATGTTCTTCTGGTTAGTCAGCCTCATCCTAATTCTGTAAACAAATGCATCAATGTACACTCACAGGGATCAATAGACCACTCGTCCAAAGAACTCCTTTCCCACACAGCACTGCAGATAACTTTCTAAAACGTAACCAGTGAAACCACTGAAGCCTCGTGAGGTTCAACAAGGCCAAGTGATGGTCCTGCACCTTGGGCAGGGCAAACCCAAGCACAAACACAGGCTGGGCAGAGAATGGACTGAGAGCAGCCCTGCCAAGAAGGACTTGGGGGTGCTGGTGGACAAGAGGCTGAACATGAGCCAAAAAATTCAGCTCACAGCCCAGAAATCATTCCCTGCTCTGCATCAAAATAATTCCGTGGGCAGCACGTCAAGGGAGGTGATCCTGCCTCTCTATTTTGTCCTCATGAGACCCCAGCTGGAGCAGTGTCCATCCCATAAATCCATGTGTCTCCAGGCTGGAGACAAGAGTGTTCTGCAGGACAGTATCAACTGCTTTGCACAAGTCCTGGCAGATGATGTTGCTGCTCTTCCCTCATGCACCACTGCTGTAACCCAGCTGTAGAAGGCCAACAGATTTGTCAGGCACTATTTGCCTTTTTTGAAGCCATGGTGGCTGTCACCAATCACCGCCTCATTTTCCATGTGCAAGGCTCATGGGAGGGGGCTCTGAGGAGACCTTGTAGCACCTTCCAGTACCTAAGTGGGAACCTACAAGAAAGCTGGAGAGAGACGTTTTACAAGGGCATGTAGAGATAGGACAAGGTGAATGGCTTCAAACTGAAAGAGGGTGGATTTGGATGAGGTAGTAGGACGAAATTCTTTACAGTGAAAGAGGTGAGGCACTGGAAGAGGTTGGCCAGAGAGGTTGTGGAAGAACCATTACTGAAGTGCTCAGAGCCAGGTTGGATGGGGCTTTGAGCAACGTGGTCAAGTGTGGGTAAGCGTGGCAGGGGGATTGGAATGAGATGATCTTCAAGGTCTCTTCCAATCCAAGCCATTCTGTGGCTGTATGAAATCTGAGCACAGGGGTGGACAGCTCTCCCCAAAAGCCCAGTGCAGATCGCACAGGAGTCACTGGTGTTACAGCTGGGGTAGCCAACATAGCAGCACCACGCTCTTGCAGCACACCAACAGACCCCAGTGCTGGGCTGCAGAAAGGTCTGTCTGTGCCTCTAAGCAGAGCTTCTGAGGCCAGGCAAAACAGCTGTGTCAGGCACCCAGGGACGTGGCAGGAGTGAAGTGCTGCCATCACACTGCAAACACAGGAGAAACAAGTCTATATAGAAACGACGGCTGTACTCCATTTTGTACACACCGAAAAAATACTCTGGAGTGATAAAAACACAAACAAGACACAGCCTATTATTAATAAGCCATGCTAAAGAACATTTCTGAGCCACCTTTGGTAGCTATGTCTCTCCAGGTTAGTGTCATTGCTTCTACACCTGCCAGTCTCTATCTCTCAAAACGTAGACAGAAATAACCTGAGCAGGTCTGCTAAATTTCCCAAAGCACTGGAAACAGAATGAGAGTTGGCATGCTGTATTTCTGCATCACAGCAATGCTGCTTTTCTTTCTTCTCTCTCAAGCTGTATTTTAAACCACGACACAGAAAAAAAGTTAAAAGTAAATGACAGCTAAATGAGAATACAGAACAAGGAGAAGCAGAGATCTTTATAGCACTAACTCACATTTGTTCCAAGCAATTGAAAGAAGTATTTGCAACTGCATTATTAGTAAGAGCATCATTCATATAAATACATGGTTACTGACTTCTTAGTAGCTGCAAATAAAGAATGAAAATGGGAATTTTTTATTGTATCCATGTAAAGTTGAAAAATCATTGCACCAATACTTAGCTACGTTCTTACAGTTAAGAGATACTATAAATTCAGTCTTGGGTGGCTCCCCAGAAAAATTCATAGTATCAATTTAAACGTGAAACTTGCAAAGTAGGTGTTACACTGGATACACGGTACAGAGTGCAACTTAAGCAGGGCTTAAGAATCTAGGTCTGAAGTTATGTTGATTGTAAAACCATGAAATGCTAAATATAGCCATAATTATGAAGACTAAACGGCCAAAAGAAAAACATATGTACGCAACTTTTAAAAATTAAAAACCTTTTAAAGTATGGAGGAGAAAGCCCACTTGACGTAATTGATGACTTGGACTTCTGCAGTAAGAAATTGCAGGTCATTATGAGTCAATCCATCACTCAGTTTCCTCAGATGCGCAGCAGAAATAGAGCAGATGTAGGAAATTGAACCAGACCAAGAAAGAAGCAGAGTATGACTCAATAAATGTAACCCAGAGGTAATTTATTAGAACTTACAGTTTGGTATAAACTGCCTTGTGCTGCCCTTCCCATGACTAAACTGCCTTGTGCTGCTCTTCCAAGTCTTCCTTTGTCCACATTTATCCAGAATTTTAAGAAGGTTTTGATTGTCACAGGATGCCTATTGCTCATTTATACACTTAATCATTTTCTGTGCCATAAGGAAGAAAGCTTAAGGATAGCAAGCTTTTGGCTGTAGTTTTCTTAGTGGAATCTTTTATCTACCACAATTCAGAATGTTTGCAGGAGAACAAGAGGAAGAATAGAAGATGAAAATGCTATATATGAAATATATTGAGAGTGCAAAAGGAATCTCGTTTACACAAAACTTTCATTACCACACTTCAATCAAAACAAGGAACATTTAGCAAATTCTTAGCATCTGAAGGGTTTTAAAACTCTGTCACTATAGTTTCAGTTCAGACAAACCCACTAGGATGAATACCTATCTTGATTTCTGTCTTATTAAAATAATGTCCATGGGAAAAGATAGCCTCAAAGGTGAGCAACTTTTGGAGTGTGCTTCAGTGTACCATGAAATTCAAAAATACCCTGTCCTAAAATGGTCGCAATCTACCCAGTAATTTGTTAATCTTCAAGTTACCTCAGTGGGTTTATGACTTTGAAATGGCATTTTAAATGTAGAATTACAAATCAAGACTTGCAGAATGTGTTGTGCTTCGGGAGAAAAGGAAAGCTTCATTTTTCCAGGACAGTATCTGTTTTTTAATTCATAGAAGTGGCACGTGCATCTAGGGCTGGGGTTTTCCACAAGTTAAATCACAAGTGTTGGTTGGACTTACGCAGTTTTGCCCTCGCTATCTTGTTTGGTGGCACTGGCTCCCTTTTTTCCCAGCAGTGAAGCCACTTTCTCAGAGTCTCCATTCTCCACCGCCTGCAGCAGCCGATCGTCATTCTTATTGGTCTCGTTGGTCTGAGGAAAAGGAAAAGAAAGGAGAAATATTATCAGCACCAGCTCTGTGTACAGGCTCTCCAGAATGATCCTGCACACATTTATCACCACTAAAAGCTTAAACAAAAGCACAACACAAAGAAACGGCACGGAGAAAGTCGCATAAAAGTAATCTGCAAGCTGTGCAGCAGAGGTTCCCAAGGATTTAATGGCTTAAACCAGGGCCTAAGCGATGACTGAAGATGAACTGTAGCTTAGAAATTCTGTAGATGAATAGTGTAGGAAAAAAAAAAATCAGATTATTTTACTGTATTTTCAGAAATTCTTCTTCACTTTTCTAGTCCTGGTTTCTATTTCAGAGCTGTACCGGCCCCGTAAGACCTTCACAACATACATCACAGGGATAATGAGGTCCCTCGTCTTATCCAGACCCCACCCTAACAACTTAAGCCAGCCAAAACTTTCCATATTAAAAGCTTTTCCCAGCTCACACTTTGTAGAGGGTAATGGGTTAAGAGACTGCCCTTCGCGAATTGTAACTAGCTTTACTGAGGTTTTTATCCCCTGCGTTGGTCTTTAAAACAAACAAACCACTCATATAGTGCTACTGAAGGGAAAGAAAAGAAAACCACCCCACTTTCAGATCTTTCCAAACTTAATCCACTAAATCTTTTTGATCCCTCTCAGCAGCTGAATCAGGAATAGGACATGACTTCCCAACTCGATGACTCTCCCCCCTCCTTTGAACGCTCAGGACAATGGCCCATTTCCTCTAAGAGACCTCCAAGTTGAATCTAGCAAGATCCTAAGAAAACAGAGGACAGTTAACCTTCTGTATTCCATGTGACCACACCAAAGTGACCTCTGGAAAAGGAGTCAGAAGTTGCCCACTTGCATTCTAGTCTGGACCCACAACAGCGTTCAGTCTCCAGGAAAAACAATCTGGTGCAGTTAAAATCTGCATTTGAACCAGTGTCAGCACCCTGCTACACTCAGGAGAGTTATCTTCAGCAGGCTATGGCTTTCTCTTTGGCACCAGTCAGCTCATCCCCAGCCTCTCCATGAGCACTTGATTTGTACATAACTTCTGTAATTACCAAATTAATATTAAAACACACCTTGAGAAATACTGAAGTTAATAAAAAACACTGGAAAACCACCCTCCCCACCCCCCCTTCCTTTGTCCTGATGCTCTATACAGACTTTTTTCCCCCAGATACATAAAAACTTTGACATTTCTCCATCTGGGCTTGTGAGGAAACGTGTATGATATGCACACTGATAGGAACTAACTCCACAGGCTGCTCACACCCTGAAAACCAGCATTCCAGGTTACAAGTCATTTTAAAAAGAAAAAATTAAAAAAAAAACCCTTAGGGAGAGCACAATTTGGGCAGGACAGAAGACAAGAGCTGAAAGAACACCACCTGGAACCGAGAGTAAGAACGGCAGCTCTGTCGAAGGAAGTGGCATGCAGACAGAGCAATTGCAGTCTGTTATGGCAGTGGAATGACTGGTGGGACAGTGCACATCCTGCAGGTTTTAGTCGTTATCCTTATAGCACTGCAATAAACTTCTATAGACTCCAGAGCACTAATTACATCAGCAAAAAAAAAAAATTGTTTCTATAAGCAATATTTTGACTCCATGACAATGAGTGGCCAGCCAAGCAGCAGGCTCCACCCAAAATGAGACTCACTGCCTATTCTGCATTTGGGGAATTTCATGCTTTAAAGGAAGCCTGTTATTAAAAGCAGATGTTTAAAAAAAATGGATCTTACTTGTAAATAAAAACCTTTAAAATTAACACTCTTTATTTGACAGTATATTACGTCTCTTGTTTTGGAGTTTGACCTGTTTCTGAGATTTTTTTATTATTCAGTCATATAAGATATTTAAATATGGGCTATTTGATGAATCAGCCTTTATCTACGCTCAGCACACAGACACGTCCAATCCAATATTAACCCATACTTTGAAGAAAAAAACACAACACCTAACTTAAGATTTTTTCCTGACCTGAAATCACCAGTTCACTTGTGAAACATGAAACAGAATGAACTACAGGAAAATGTTAAGATGAAGGTCTGCTGTAAATCCTTGGCAGAACAGCTTTCAGAAAACAGTTAGCTTTATAGTACAAAAATGGCCACATGTTCGAGAAGCGGTTTCATGAATATTCCTTCAACAGTCAGCTATTAAATTGAAGCATTATTGACATATAAGGAAATACTCCACGTTCTGGTAGAAACAAGTAAGCATACTAATACTGACTCCCAAATGTAAGAAATATCTGAGATAAAATGTCAATTTCCCCTTTGAGAAGCTGCTGTGGTAACTATATCCATCTCTAATTACAATATCATCAAAATCCCAGACCAAAGAGGAACTCATGTAGTTGGGTCCCAAATTACCCCTCAGTTTTTACAAAGTATGGAATCTGCACTGAGGAGATAGGTACTGAATGGAGAACCCTGGCATATTCTGAAAGTGATTCTGATGGTGTAGAGTGATCTTCTTGCTAACAGCAAAACATTTTATGACATATGGAATCACTCTTTTGCAAGAACAGATGCTCTAACTCGTCTTTACTGTAGTTTTCAACCATATCCTTTCTGGTGTCCTAAAATGAACACTCACACACAAACACAATTAAGGAAATACTTCATGATGCCTCAATTAAAAACTGCTGCCTACTTATCTATACAGCTAAAAAGATTCCATCATACTTCAGAAAGAAATAGAACTGAACTTGGACAGGCCATTAAATGACCCTGAAAACTCTTGGTAATATCAGATGCATCTCAGTGTCAGGGAAAGGCTATCAGTGTACATTTCTTTATTTTTCACTCAGAGCTGGATAATTAATTCCTTTTCCTGCTTAGAGGAAAGTGGTAGAGGCTGGTGGCTAGACTAGATCTGTATTTGGCAGTCATTTTAGATTCCTGTTTTCAGTTCTATATCTAAATAGTGTCTCTTCTTTCAAGCATTGTGACTCAGAGATGTTAAAGGAATGAGTAATTTTGGAGATTGTCGCATATCTAAATCCATTTACATTAGTTCTTGTAATTGCATGTTTAACATCTATAACACTACTGTACCTGAAACTTTCTTTTACTCATGGAAAACAAAAGGATGCATGCAGTTTCCCTCCATCATTGTGCAGCAGAGTTATGCCTATTTGTAAACTATCTATGTTCTACCTAAGATGTTTAAAGGCCATCACACTCTATTGCTCACATAAAGTCATTCATCTTTTCATTAAAGCAATAAAGATTCCATTCTAAGACATCAATAATGTGTCATTGTAGATGAAATTTCAATTTTATGCAAGTTACATAAATCTATTTACAGACCGCATTTTATTTTTGAAAGGAAATTATGCATAAATCTGTTCACACAGAAGAAACAAGTATGCATGCATCAACTGTTGTTCAAGTATTCCTCTGATAGGATCAAACCAGTTTTTTGCTTCCCCATTGTGCTCAAAAGACCAGCATTGCACAATGCATTCCAAAAATTAAAGGTACAGCTAATAAAATAAATGGCACACAATAGACTCTCAAAACCAGCCATTTCAATATGGAATTGTAGCCCTACTGTCCATGCTCTTCAGGGGAAAAAAAATCTAGAAGGACAGAGAACACATATGACACCCAGAAAGACACTGTGCCCAGGATTTGGCAAGAAAGTAGGAGGCATTTAAGTCAGTAGGGCTCTTAAAATGCCTCATGCAATCAAATATTGCACAGGCACTGCTGCCCATAGCAGATCAAAAAGAACACAGACTTCTGAAGAGAGACAGAGGCGGTTGCATTACACACATTTTTGGAAGCTCTTGTAATATTAGCCTGGTTTTGACCCCACAAGTCACACATCATCAAGCATACGCCGAGTACTTGGGAGGTAACTCCTGTTGGGATGATGCAAAACATGGGCACTCCCCGTTACTGCTCAGTGTAAAAGCCACCTTGAACTGACACCCGTCATGCACCACCAGCATTTGTCTGTCCTGGAAAATCTGCACATGGGAGATGCTCTCTCCTGCCAGGAGTACAGGGATGGCCAGCATAACTGCAGACCCTAAATTCATAAACCCACTGCATTAAACTTCCTCCACTGCACTCCCCAAACCATCCCATTCCACCTTTCCAAGCTGTCCAGACACTTCTGTAAGGCCCGTTCTTCACCTCTGTGCCACATCCTGCTCCCTCTGTCACAAGATTCCTCACTTCCCTTGCTTTCAGATTTCATCCAAACAGCACAGCACCATCCACCACACAGCCCTTGGGAAGTTTCAGGTCTGTTATACCACTCGTTCAGGTAGCATAAAAGAGTGTTTTCTTTTATGTTAGAGAGGTCTCCACATGTAACATTCTGAGCCAACCCACACAGAGCACTTCAAACTCAAGGTTAGCACAAAACAGCAGTACAGTCTTCAGGAAAATCTTTACTATAGCACAAGAGCAACAAAATCAACAGCTAAGCAGGTACTTTTTGTCACCAATAAAGTTGGGAGTTCTTTTGTTTTGTTTTGATTTTTTTTTTCTGCTTGTTTTGTGCTAAGACTGCTGCAAATACACAGATTCGTCAACTGAGTATGTGGCATTCAAGTAGAAAAACCCCAAACCTGAGAAACTCAGTGTAAAGATAAACACATATGTGTAATGAATTTGGAAGAATCTAATCCTGGAAAAGACTGCACATGTGAGTTCTCTTCACCTCCACCCCCACCCTACACACACCCCCCACTCCTGTAGGCCACATGCCAAACAAATATCAACAGCCTTCCTTCAAACAATTAACATTTTGCAATAACAATGGCTTGTGAACACATGCAAAACTGATGAAACACATACTTCAGCTTCACAGACCACAGCCAGTGCTCCAGTCAGTACTTCTTCAGGTTTGGGGGAGGGGAAAGAGTCGGTGTGTTGTTTGTTTGGAGTTTTTTAAAATGTATTTAGTGTTCAGTATAGGTAGCAATAATGAGTATTGCATATGCAGAGACAAAGAAAATCTGATCAAAGCTCAAGAAGTACAAGTTTTTGGACAAAACAGGTGGTTTTCAGTCATGCCTAAAAATAGTAACTATTTTCCTATTAATGTGGAGGGGATCAGATAATCTGTCAGCCCTCATAAATCCTAAGGTACAACACTGACAGCTGAACGGATGGCATGCTAAAATCCAAACATCAGGTGGCATTGAACAACCCTCTCAAGCATGCTTTTTATTCTTGATTTTTCAGTTTTCAGATGGAAAAGTGTGCTATAGGGCCTCACTCAGAAGCATCTAGGTAACAGTTCAGTGTTTTTCATACTGAAACCCTCAGGAACCCGAGAAAGGAGTTGTCAGGAAAGAGGTGGCCGTGGTTAGGATGGAAAGCCACTCCTGCACTGTGGGCTCGGTGTTGATGAAGTGGGGTTGACGACTTGACTGACTTCTCGACACCACCAGTTTATGATTAGTGATTTAAAAATGGCCAGTGCAGAGTGCTCACACCACCTTCAGTGATCACCACCAGGATGACCTCTCCAAGCCACGGCTCCATCACAAATTTCGGCAGCAGTTACCGACAGCAACTGCACCAACAGCTGTCGAGTCTCCTGCAAGCTCCCTCTGTGCACAATTTATTTCCAATTTTATCATTCCAAGATACTAATAAAGTACTTATCATACTCGTGGGGCTGAAACCATCCAGCAAAAATCCTTCATATTTGGGATCACACATAGCATGTTGACAAGTTGACAGATTTTGAGTCCAAAGGGAAACCTTCATATCAAAGCCCATTTTCCTACACAGTTAAAGCTTGCACTACCTATTTTATACATTGTTTTCTCTGTCACAAAGTGAACCATTTCCTTTCCAGGAGAGAAGCTGAGGAATCAAAACATGTTCAAAAAAAGGTACCTATTCTTTTTTTCATCACCACCGTATCAGGATATTAAGCCTCAATTGTCTGAGATTACTAGCACATATCATGCAAGAAATAACGTACAACAAGAGGTGATAGTTCTACTTAGCACTTGTACAACGTTTTCCATGAGCAAATACCTGAGCAAACATTAACTGGCAACAACTTTGTTTCTTTATCTTTGGCATGCAGCCTACAGGAGATGATTTAAGTGACCTTGCATTGTTGCGAACCTACTGGAGACAGAGTTATGTTATCTCCACTGAAATCAGAACTGCAGGGAAGCTGAGTAGCAAATTGAAATTCCTGATAATTTCAAACTCAGCAACTCAGTGTCTGAAAAGGAAAGGAATACTTAAAGACTGGCGTCACAAACAATCGCATGGCAGAGACACTGAACACCACTGCATCACAAGGTCATCCACAAAAGTCCACATGTGCTGGACTTCCCATAAGAGTTTTAAAAACAAGAACAATCTTACTGTGCTGAATGCATTCACTAAACAAAACATCCCTTGAAGTTAAAACAACAGATGACAGTTTTTCTCAAAGGAATGGCATATTTGAAAACACTGTAATCTAGGAGTCAGTGGTACATAGGTAAGGAGCCTACACCTTTCCTGTCCTTCCCAACTGCAATTTACACATCGTATTTGCCAGCAGCAAGCTTGGGTGGTGGGAGTGGAAATCTCACTTGCAGAAGGGCAGGATGTTGTTGACCTTATCAGCAACAGCTTATTCCAGTCTGCAGCAGCATCTCCCCGGACGTTCGGAGCTCAGCAGATGCCGGGAGCTGCTGCCTCCCGGGCTCCTTTCCCTTGCTGTGACTTCCACAGCCTGCACTCAGTGCAGATACAGCACAGAGGCATTGCAAGCTGACCTCTGCTGCACCGCACTCGACCGAGGCAGTGCCCTGAAAGGCCATGCCAAAAGATGCTGTGTTCATTAACTTCACCACAAGTAAGGTCTAGACCTCTAATTAAGTTGTCAAAAAAGCAAAGCATGAACACGGCTGTCAAAGTAATTCATAGTGATATTATCTAAGTGTCACTAATTGCTGCAACAGAGTCTTTTCCAGCTTCACTTGACCATCCATGTTGCCTATTTTAGGTGACTGATGGCTAATAACATTAATTATATTTACACAAGAAGACAAAACATTTGCAGCTCACAAGATTACACATGCCGTTCTTTAAAGGTGGAAACAGCAGCAATGCAAGTAACCTGTGTACATTTTACAACCAGAAGCATCAATCCATTGCCTTCTCTTGCTTCTTGAGCTATGGTGCCTATTTGGGGTAACTGGCCATGTGAATCACATGAGGTCTGTTTGATACTGGAGACTGTATTTGTGTCAGACCATGAATTCCATTTGAATTGGAGTTAAAAAGCACGACAGGGAAGGCAGGAAGCAGTTGGAGTGAATGAACAAGGAATGGTAACAAAAGACTAACGGCAGATTGTCAGTAAACCTTGATAATTACCCATTCACTGGGTAGCTTCTGTAGATAAAGAAGTGATTATTATCCAAGCAAACCATTTTTTCATGCTGAACCCCCAAATAACGCAACTGAACAGCAAGTCACTCAGCAGGGCACTTCTATCAGCCAGCAAGGCTGCCCAGAAAGTTTCCTGGCAGAAGGGGACCACAAGCTGTGAAGTGAAAGGGTCTTTCACCAGCAGAGAAGGGGAAAGATGACCTGACTAAAATGGTCATCTGAGACTGCAAGTCTGGGGAATGGGGTGTGGGGAGAGGGAAGTTGTAGAAAAAAGTATAGTCTTTGCTTTAGTGTAGTCTTTGCCTAAATGATGACTGAAATTTGCAGCAGGTTCTGAGCTGTGCTCCAAGAACACTCAAGAGGGAAATTAAAGTGGAAATAAGTTTGCCGTTTTGCTAAGATATTTGTATTTCTTGCGTGTAAGTTTCTTGGGTGTTTTTTGTCTGCTTTGGTGGGGGTTTGGTTGCGTTTTGTGTGTGTTTCAGTTTGTTTGCTTTTTGTTTGCTTTGCTGATTGTTTTTTCCTAAAAAACCCCTGTGGCCAGTTTCACAGTTTCAGTCAGGCTTTGAGCATGGAGAAGCCATAAGGTCAGGAAGGGAACATCCACAGCTGAAGCACAGAAAAGCAGCCTCTTCGTAACTCAGCTGCAAGACTTCATTTCTGTAAGAGCAGGAAAGCGAAGAGCCTGAGAGCAAAAGTCAGCGAGGGAGGCCAAGAGAAGGTGGCACAGCTCACCCAGACCAAGGGACAGAGCTGGCCCATAGCCAGCGAGTTCAGAGACACACGGTGGAGTTTTGTGAGGGTTGGGAGGCACACAGCTCACACACGCTCCTTGCTTCACTTCACACTAAAGGCCACAACGGTTTTTTTGGTCCAGATACTACTTCTCAGCCTTTTTTAAAGAGATAAATCAATCTTTGCATTTGAGGAACAGTGGCATTTCCTGCTAACATTGCATCTAGGTACATCAGGCCTTCTCTTTTCTTTTAAGCAATTATTGATGTTTTCATGTAATCCATTTCTTTCTTTGGGTATAAAGGAAGAGTGATGAGCAAAAAGCTGACAACACGCTCACAACAAAACAAGAAAAAGTACATCTAAATCATTAGTAACATACAGCCAGAGCACTGGCAATAAGTCCAGCTACTGTCCATTGTTTGTCATCTCACACATCATCAATACAGCAACTGAAGATTTATCTTTATTTTCAGATAGCAAAGGACGTAGCAGTAACCACACCACATGCAAACAATCACTCCCAGTAAGACAGAAGAAAGTAAAGCCAAGAATTAATGGTGTATATTTGTATAAATGAAACAATGTTTATCTTAACACAGGAAAAAACACAAGGGACTTTCTAAAAATAAAGAAGTTAAATCTATCCTGTTTGAAGTGACCATCTCCCATTGTTCTGTCTTTTCTCAAAGTTCTAAAGATATGAGCTACAGAGAACTCAGATGACTGTTCTCGTCTTGAAATTACTCAATAATTGTACTAAAACTAAAATATATCTAACAAACTACTGATTACTGCTGGACACATAGGAGCTATTCCCTTCAAAAAAAGCCATGGGGTGTCAAAACACAGACTTAAAAATGATCACACTTTTCAAATGGTTATCCAAGGATCCTCAGGTTTTCCTTACCCCTAAGTATAAAAACATATATAAACAAGAAACTGATAATCAGCATGAGACATATGAAAAGGACTGCTTCTAACAAAGTTTTAAGACTGAAGAACTACTTAATCAACAGATTTTAGTTACTTACCAAGGTCAAATAGTAACTCACATAAAGTTTCAAGTTTTGGGATTTCCACTGCAAAACTGCCTCATGGTCAGTTGGGAAAAAGAGAAATCAAGAGGTTCAAAGTGAAATTGCCTGGTAAATCTAACATGACCTTTTATCTGGTAAGAATATTTCAGTGGCAGGTAGGCTGTAAGATACAGGGAGAATGCCAACTCTGCAAGCAAAGTTTGTTTATTCAGCTATTGTGTTGATGATCCCGCATTCCTCAATACTGTGTTACACAGCACAGTGGTCTGTGAAGACCAGAGGATGTAAGGACCAAGGCACATATCTGAGCATTTGAACTCTTTGTTTCTAGATAGGGACAGGAACAGTCCTTATCTTGCAACATTTAGTGCCACAGACATAAGACTTCCTTAGCGGATGGTTTGTAAATTCAGCACATTAAGCCATTAGAGAGCATCCAAAGGAGGCAGAGGGTTTGGAGGGAAAGCTTTGTGAGAATCAGCTGAGGTCACTTGGTCTGTTCAGCCTGGTGGAGACTGAGGGGAGACCTCCCTGAAGTTACAACTCCCTCACAACAGGAACAGGACGGGCAGACACTGATCTCTGCTCTGTGGTGACAGTGACAGGACCCAGGGGAATGGCCTGAAGCTGGGTCAGGGGAGGTTTAGGCTGGATATCAGGAAAAGGTTCTTTGCCAGAGCAGGGCTGGGCACTGAAACAGGCTCCCCAGGAAACAATTTACAGCACTGACAGAGCTCAAGAAGCATTTGGACAATGCTCTCAGGCACACGGTGTGGGCTCTTGGGGTGTGCTGAGCAGGGCCAGGAGTTGGACTCAACAATCCTGATAGGTCCATTCCAAATCAGCACATTCTATGATTCTACAACTTGGTTTAGGTATCTGAGCTGACTATGTCTACCTAGATTTTTAATAGTATGCTCCATTTCTGTTCTCCAACCCACTACACTAGTAAGCTTAGTCAGAGAATACAGGTACTTGATGGATCTTTTTGATTCCCAATGGCCAAATGGACATCCATTGTGTATTGGCACTTTGGACCTATGGCTCCATCTTTCCTCCTGTCTGCTGCTAAACCTCTCAAAACATTGCTTATCTTGTTGCTTCTGCACAGTAAACTGATTTTCATGACGTTTAGAGATGCTGCCCATTTTTCCTCCCCATTATTCTGCAAAGGGGAATACAGACACAAAGGCTGCAGACAAGAAAAAAAAATTCAACACCAAGGGCAACTGCACACAGTCCAGAATTGATGTAAGATGTACTGCTGTAAGCTGTGCTCTAAGGTACAAGCCACCATGGCACTTTGTGTTTGTATGACAAATGCCTACATGAAATTTCAGCTCACAATGAAAGTTGTTTCCTTTTCTCCCCCTCTACTAGCAAGACAAAGTAGATTACTTGACTAAACTTCACTATCTTAATATTCTCCACAACTGCCAGAAAATATCTTAGATGGTTGTTTCTAAAAACACTTCACAATACTTTTTATACTATTAGAATGCCATTGTAGGAAGCAATACAATTTCCAAATTCTTAACAAAATATGCATTAACATTTTAAAACTACTCAGAGTAGAAAAACAGTCTATTTATAGTTTAATTTGCCATTCTTGTAAAGGACATAACCACTGTTACGGGATTACAGCCTTCTATTCTGAAACCCATGACAAAGCCAAACAAAACACAGTGCAAGCATAGAGGCAAATCCCTATTCCAAGAAATTATTTTGTTTGGAGTCTTGAAGGACTCAACTCAATCTCCAAAAGTGCTTCATGACTACATAAGAAGGCAAAAAAGTTTCACTATCTGTCTGATCTTCCTGAGGCCACTCACAGATGTTAGTGCTGTGGATTGACCTCTAGATCTAATATTTGTCAGTTTCCAAAATCAAATATTAAAGAAACAAGCTAAGCTTAACTGCTTTTGCTTCCATGACTGCAATGAAGGATTAATCCAAGAGTCATGGGGAAAAGAAAGCAATTGTTTTGCATGAAAATAAAATCCACTTCAGCTGCCAGTGAAGAACATGTGAGATTTCACACCACCACATCTTCCCACGTTGTTTATCCTCCACATCACATGCACTGAGAATCAGACAAGTCTTTTATGCGTCAGACTCTCTGTATGCAGAACATCAACTGCCCACACATGGCAGGCCTGAAGCAAAAGGAGAGAAGGAACAAGCAGGCACTCACCCTGGTTCCTTCCCTTAGGATTCATCCGAAGAAGGAGCTCCATTTCTCTCCAGGCATGAATAAAGACATGCACAAATTTTCTGTTCAGCAGGCATGGATGGCCTTGCCTTTCATTTGATCAGAGCCACAGCTTACACACCTTTCTCCAGGCAGCCCCTGGAAACTCAGTTTTGGCTGCCCCAAGCCACTGCTGAGGCTTTAACTCTTACCTGTTTGATCAGTGATTGAGCTATCTGCTGCCAGGCACAACCACCACAGCTCAGTATTAATGGACCAATCTGCACATCAATAACCTGTTTGTTCTTATTTGAATATCCTTATCAATAATGTGTGATTTACTAGAACACTCAGTCCTCTCCCTACAGTGCTTTTGCTAATTTGGATACCCTGCAACTCACCAAACGCACTAGGATTGCTCACATAAGATGACAAGAGATATAAACAAGTATCTGCTTTTTTGTTTTAATTAAAGATTCACTTGGCTCCTGCTAATTAGTCCTAGACTGGACTATATTGCATGTCACAATCATCAAGATACTCTTTTGTTATCAAGATAAGTGCTGCCAGTGGTCTGTCTGTCCTTCCCCTGTAAGAAATACTGTTGCTGCTATATTGAGACACCCTGCTGCAGGTTGTCTAGTTTATATTCTGATTTCTTCACAAGATGCACACACATTTTCTGTAATAGAGCTCAGCAGCTCAACAATCCAGAGAGTCTCAACTTCCCCAGTACAAAGCTACTGCAAATTAAAAACCTGTAATAAAAAGATGCACAAAATCCTGAAGGGCAGTCCGGAGCCTAGAGTTTCCCCAGAGAAAAAAACACACAACCCCAGGAAGAGTGAGTGGGCTGGTTGTGCTACCAGCCTCTTTCCCATCATCAAAAACAGTCTTCTTACAGCTATAACCATTTCATCACAGTTCTTGGAGGGGCTGACATGAGAGAGAAATCCCTAGCAGTATCATAAATCTTATAGAACATTTTCCCCTTGATGCTTACAAGCAAGAGTGACCTGACCAGTACCCCTAGTCATGCTCCCCATCAGGATCAGTTCACTCTAAACTCATTTCAAAGACTGAGGCTGCACACCAGGCTATGTTGGTTTCTGTGGAGTGCATCTAACACAACAACTTCGAGTAACTGCTGAATTCAGACATGCTCCCAGGAGCAAATGACCAGTCAGTGGTGAGATAATTCTCATCTCTTTTCAAAACATGCTTTTCAATAATTCATGTGAAAGGTTGGAGGAGCAGAGGGAGAGCAATGATTTGTAACAGGTTTTAAGTCTTCATGGAAGAAGAGATAACCCCTAAGAGCTCTATGAGTCATGACAAAAATGCAAAGAATGTGCATTTGTTGTTTTTTTGGTTTCTTTTAGGAATCCTCGTCATATATCTTAGGGGTTCCCTTCCATCTCATGAGATAGGAAACCCAGAATAACATACAAGCATCCTATTTTTTCATCCTGTAACATCATCTTTAACAGATTCAGTTAATAACTGCAAAGGATTATATAAATAAGCTGAAAATGAGATAGTTTTCATTGCCAGAGACAGCAGAAGGTTTCCAAATTTTATGGGTTAAAAAAGCCAATAAATTTAACAGTCTTTTGAAGATGCTAGTATAATCCTTCCAAAACTGAAGAGAACAGATGACTCAACCATATGGCTAAGTTCCACCAAAATTCTGTCTTGTAATCATAAAATATGATGTAATGCAGTTTGGTCCCAGGAGAGGGAAAGGCGTTAGACATATGTGACACGCACAAGCGTTCCCTGGATCCATCTGGCTAGCTGTTTTAAAAAGGTATTACACAAATACACAGGGTTTTCTAGAAGACTCCAAGATAAATATTCTTAAGCCTTCTCTTGGAAAAGAAATGGGTATTGCTCTTAAAAGCTACATTAAAGCATCAGCCATTATCATTACAAACTAAACACGTATAATGAACAAGTTGTTACACCTTTCTGCAGCAGTGCAGCTTTAAAAAAAGTTTGCCTTTATAAACTTTGAAAGCAACCTGTGGTTTACTACTACTTCACACTGAATAGCATGAAACTTCTTGGAAAAGAGTTTAAAGGACTATTTGGAGGCCAAAAGAAGCTTACCTTTTAAAATATCTGGGAAAGAGAAAAGAATTCACATAAATTCAGGATGCGCATCACTAAGTGGCAAAGGATGTCATTTTCTACAATATGTAAATGCTGAATGGAAAAAAAACTGCTGAGAAGGAGATCAGAGTAATCAACCGTAAGAGGCAAAGTACTCTTCAATTCACTAATTACTGAAATATATGCATCAGAAGTCATCAATACCTCAGTTACTCAAATATTTCACATAATCCCTTGGAATTAATGGCAACCATTCAGCACATGGTTCTGACTCTGGTCCTCATTGTATTCAGGGTGCCATTTAAAAAGGTATGCAGAGATGCCTTAATTAAGCATGTAATATCTAAGAGTTACATTTAAAAACCCTCTACTTTTTATTGTAGATGGTTTAATTCCACCCACAACTCAAGTCAGGCTCCCAGAAAAATTAACTGATTCTAGCATAAAAACTAAAGAAAAATGACAAGCAGGAATAGTTTTGTTTCTCGTAGTGACAAAACCATCAGGGAAAAACTACTGGGGACTGACTGAGGTGTAACTACCACAAGTCTTTCTAAAAAACACATTGTTACAATTGCCCCCATGTTACAATGCTTTGCTCTTCAACACAGACTGGAGCCTGTCAGCCTGAGCACACACCTAGTATCCTTTTTCTGTAACAGAGTGTACACTTAACCACACCAACAAAAAAGTTTAGAAAGAAACTAAGTTTCAGCAGAAACCAAGAAGCCAAGATATCACACAAGAGAACCAAGGAAAAGTACCATGATTCCTGACTCCCGGTTCAATTCATACAAAATCAAAGTGCTGGGAATCATCAGGTAAGGCATAAAGAAAGAAACAGAACTACGGACTGTGTTCACCAACATGCAGTATTGGTCTCTTCCTCTAAAATTGCATTAGAGCTGGAAAAGTTTCAGAAGGGTGAAGATGATCCAAACCAGTATTTGTATGGAGATCAGACACACTAGGGTACCTCAGCTGAGTTAAACTAAGGGGCACACAAAGGTGACAAAAACCACTGATAGGAGGAGATGGACAGGGATCAACTATTACAGCACAGAAGAGGGACCACCATGTGAAGGTGGAACCAGGTGGAACTAAAACAACAGACAGACAACACCAGACTTGAGGAAGTCCTTTCCAAGGATGTTGCAGACAATAGGTTTATGTGGGTTCAGGGAGGGACTGATCAAACATTAAGCAGAAAGCTTCACTACAGGTTTGGAAAAGTTTCCACATGTGCGGGAAACTGCTTGAGCTGAAAATACTAAGCAGCTAGGAAAGTATTAAGGAGAAGTGTCATATGCACTTGCTCAGTGCTTGTGATGCCATAATCGTTTTTTGCCTTTTCTTTTATACCTCTTTTATATACCTTCATATCCTTTTGTATTCTTCGTGTTTCTTTTGAACCTACATTCCTAAACTTAATAGTTTGTTGAATTAGGAGACTAAACATCTTAGAAGCCTCAGACACCAAGGTCCTCTCTGGAACACATTTTGTAAGCTAAAACATAAGTCTGTCCAGGAGAAAGTTCCTCGAGGAAGTTAAGTTCATGTAGCCTCACTCATTGAACAATCTTTGATAAATATACTAATTTGTAAATCCTATAATTATATACCCGATCTATCGTGTGTATACATTTTTGAGTAGACATTTAGATGTACATTTTCAGCGTGTTCCACCTAGACAAAATACACCAAGGATCCTTGAAATAAATACCAAAGTAAAAACCCCTTTTTCCCTTCTGACTGTGTTCGGCTCTGATTTTAAGAACAGGGATCAAGGCATCACTTGCTCTTCCTGAGATATGCCCCAACAGACACTCCTGGAAACAAAAGACTAGGGACCCTGAAACAGACTGTTCTGTTCATAACAGAACAGAAATTTGATCAGCTCCATTGGGATTTTTTGTGCCACAGCTCCTATTCCCTCTCCTGCTCTGCAGAATGAGAACCAACAACATGTTGGTGTCTGTACCACCTGATAGGCACCAGGACCAAGTCAGGCTAAAAACTGCCCTAAACCAGCAGCTAACTATACATGGCAACACTGCTTTTCTGCAGTAGTGAGAGATGGAAAGCAGAAAGAAAAAAAAGCAGAATTGCTACCACTCGTGTGCTTCACCTCACCAACAAGCACAGTCCTAAGCAAGGAACCCCTGTGCTGAAGCAGCCTCCACACCGTAGGTCTGTACAGGTCTCTCCACTCTTTCTCGAGTATCTGAAGACAATGAGGAAGAGTGAGACAGCAATCTTGAATTTAACAGGCCAGCTCTGTATAACCAGACCAACATTTTTTAAAAAACAGCAGGGCAAAAGTGGTTTAAAGCCACCAGATTTGGCTATGCTGCCTTAACCACTCAGGCAGAAAGCTGATTGTATGGTCTTCTCAGGCCCCAGCCACCAATTTCTCTAATCTTCTGGCTTGAGATTTTAATGGTAACTTGAGTCAAGGATGAAGTCTAAACCAAGGACAGGAAACACTTTAATTCATGGTTTGAATAAAAACCTCAGCATGGATAAAAAAGGTCATTCTGACATGGGCTGAGGACACATCTTTACTCTGGAAGGATACAGCTTCAGTGGACTACCATCTCTTATATTAAAAATATTTTATGCTATGCACATCCCATTATTGAATTATTTGTTGAACCTGCCATTTTGAAAGCTAAATATCTTATTTATGTACCTAAATATGGATTTGAAAAGGAAGCATTCAAGAACCCTCATGCTAGTAAAAGAATATGTTTTGAAACTTTTGAATTCTCAATTACCACGTTTCAGTTTTGTTTCATCCTTCTAAAAATCTTCACTGCACTAAAGAAAAAAAAAATCAAGGACTTCTATTTGGAAAGCTCTGCATAGTATTTCACAGCAGCCCTGCAATTACTTCTGAGAAATCAAATTTTAAAGATTTTGGCCTGGTACGTTATTTGACTGGGAAGAGGCTGACAAAGCTAAGAAAGTGAAATCAACCTCCTGTTACTCTTCCAGAAGAGGTTACAGTGAAGACACTGCTATTAGCAAAATCTGGGAGTAATATTCCGTAGCGACTACGGAAATTACAGTAAAGCGTGAACAGACAACTCCTCCATAATCTCACCACAGAACATTGCTATCTGCTTGAGAAAAAAAGGCTCAAAATGCTCTTCAGCATCTCTAAAGAACTCCACAAGGCCGAACGATTATGCACTGGAAAGTGTTTCCTTAGGAATGAGGAAAGTTTTGGCAGGCACCCTGCAACGTCACTATAAATTAAACCTCTGTGCCGCAGCTGTCCAAGGCTTTGTACTCGGCCCCTGACACAACTCGGTGCCTCAGGCTGCTTGCTGAATGCCTGCCCAGCCACTGAACTGGTTTTATTGTGCTCCCCCTCGTCAAACCTCGCTGTTGCGCTCGCTGCAGCCTGGCCATCCCCTCTGCCACTTTATTTTAGGCAAACGCTCGTGATTGAACAAGACATCAAACCTTGTGCCAAGGCTTCGTGATTGCTCGGGGGTTACCTGCAGCGCCCATGGCATATTAAAAAGAACCTTTATGCAATTAAAGCTTTCACGCTGCAAATTAAAAGAATCAACATCAGGTATAAATGAGGGAAGGAGAATTCCACCATTCCAAGTTTAGTTTTGTTTTGGTAGATTGTTTTGGTTTGTTTTGGTGTGGGGTTTTTTGAGTTATTTTGAGGGTCTTTTTTTTGTTTTGTTTTGCTTTGTTTTTTTAATGAAGGCAGCAAACATCCTGGCAAATGAGAAACATTCTGAGAATATTACATTATTTGGAAATAGAAGTTTTAGATTAATATTGAGCTTCATGGGTAGCTAGCCACTTCCTTAGCTTTGTTTTATTTTAGAATGTGTCATTCTTTTATTTCTATGCCTGTGCAAAAAGTTTTCCAAACATTTAATGTCAGACAGGAAAACTGAAGTGGAAAGTGGATGACAGCCAGTCTAACTGAGCTTTATCAACACAGTCCATACATCCTGACACTATACATGCTCTAAGTTACCTCAAGCACTATAGCCAGTCATGCCATTGCTATTTGAAGAGATGTCACAGTTTTGCAAACAGGAACGATGGAATTTCACTGTAAAGTCCAAAATAACATACCACCTTGTTTATGATTCATATGCTGTTTGCATGAGATTGGAACACGCAATAAAAAAGGCAATAAAAATAATCCTTGCATGTAAGCAGAACTAGAAAAGTCAGGTGCTGTAGTGCAACACTTTTATTACTTTTAAGCCATCAAAAATGATTATGTTTAAGAAGTATATTATTAGCCTGCAAAACTCCAGGCTTCATTATGTATTCCTCTGTCTGCATATGCACCTCCTACCAAACCAAGTCAATACTGCTTTTCAGCTGGCTGAAAGAGCAATCTCTGTGGAGACGAGCACAGAAAAGATTTATTCTCAACCCAAGAAGTTAACCACGTTTCAAGACATGGTCTCTTCTGACCTTGGCAGCTTGGGAGTGAATTCTGAACACTTTCAGAGAGGTGGCAGAGCCTGTCTCACATGGATGATCTCTACAGAAAACACTGGAACAAAAACAGAGAGCTAATTACTTCCGCTCAATAAAAACCAACGTTTCTTACTACTGCACTCAGGCAGCCACTACCAGCACTTATTTTAGATACAGATACTGAGTTATGTCAGGAAAAGCCTCGTTACCTTGGAGACCATTCCCAGACAGCTCTGGCAGAACTCACAAGATATATTTTACCAAAATTTTTTTCTCCTTTGTATACAGTCAGTAATTTCTATGTGCTGGATCAAAACACAAGGACACCAAAGAAAAGAACCACCAAATTAGTTCATACTTCAACAACTCTCCCAGCATAGCTAGAATTTCAACATGAAGCAAAGGAGAAAATAATAGCGTCCTACTGGATCTCCTGGTATTAACACCATGGTGTGATGGAAGGCTTCTGTACTCAGAGGGGGTTTTCTTTCTTTGTTTGCTTTTGTTAGGGATTATACAGACAACAAGTAAGTATCATACTAAAATTATTCATTTAAGTAGGCTTTCTGCCCACCAAATGTAGAAAATGTACCAATTATTTCATTGGTTTAATACAATCTCTAGGATGGAGAACTGGTGTTTTGGGACACATGATGGAACAAATACTCATGTTTGCTTTTAAAATAATAGAACAGCAGGCTCATCTTGAAATTGTCCCTTCTAAACTGAGCCTAAAATCATTTGTATCTGGGAAATAAACTGTGGAGCCCTGCAACAGACACAGTCACAGGAGAACTGGAAGAATCTATGAAACAGGAGTTCAACACATCTATGATGATGCACAGTATTCAAGAATACTTTTGTTCTGTTTCTGAAGACAGCACAAAAGGGCATTACTTGCATCAACAGCTGAAAAAAAAAGGCAAAGAATCCATTCAAATAGTACAATTGTATCTGATTTGCATGGTTAAGCATTCCAGTTTCCTTAACTGTTTAGGTGGGAGGATGGAGAGCTTTACCCTGGGGACCTTTTCCACAGTCAGCCAGACTGAGCTGTATGTTCTGTATTTACCTGTGCTCCACACAGCTGGGTCAGCTGGTCTTCAATAAAGTAAAAATATTAACTCTTTGCAAACTATTCACTTCACAGTCAATCTGCGAACCCAGACATGGGAAAGGGCAAGTTTGTAACCTCTTAATTAAGAAGAAAAAACCACACACTTACATGTACGCATTTTAAAACTGCCAAAGGGAATTTAAACTCAATTTTCACCCATTATTAAGGCACATGTACATCTCAGGGATAATCAGTAAGCCAGAGTAACATGGTCAACAAAAGCTACAGGCTGGCTACAACAAGGAAAATATCATATGTTTAGAATTCATTGCATTGATTTTACAATTTCCTCCTATTTTAGCATTTCTTCTGAACAGACATTTGTACCCATATTTAGGTTTCTGCCTTTTCTTACTGCATCTGTGCAGCTCACCTACTCACAAATCAAAACATATGCGATACTTGCACTTTTTTTTCCTCTTTTAAGAAACGGAATGTTTATCACCAAATTGTCAAAGTGAATTCCTGCATAAAATCAGGCTCTGGGAAAACAGACAGCTCCACTGCCTCGCTTTAATTCTGTACACAGTGTTGTTAAACAGGGCTTCTAGATCCTTTCAGCAGAGATATGTTCCCTATTATGTTAGCACTTGTAACACCCTCCTGCTCCACAAGACTGCCTAAGGAGGAACGAGTGATCCGTGCCATCTCCGCTGCCCTACTGACACACAGCATTCATGCAGTGGATTTGCCTTTGCAAAAAACTGACTTGACATTTCTCTTCTCTCAGAAAGTCAAGCAGACATTTACAGAGCTCTACAAAAGTCAATCCACCACCACAGTTTAAGCTCTTTAGCTACTTGCTCCCAGCTTCTCTCTCAAACCTTCAACCCTTATGTTTAATTAGAAGTACAGCAAAAGTGATACCTTACTTACCACTGCAGCTACCCCTCACGCTGCTCAGTCCCTGAGCTACAAAAATCTTCAACCACACCAGCAAGAACTTCTCTCCCACTAGGCAAACTGCTCATCTCCTGCTTGGAGCAGAGCCAGGCGAGCAGTGAGCAGCAGATAAATCAGGAGCCGAAATTAACCAGCTCAACAGCACGCACACAACTTGCAGACAACATGGTTTACAAGGTGTGAAGAATGTCAAGCGTTTTCAAAGGAAAACATTGGTTGCAGAAGGTTCCCCTTCCTATAGGCCAAAATACCAAGGCTAAGCAAGACAGTCAGTTATCTTTGCATATTATGCGTAATTACAGATCTACTTTTAGACTTGAAAGGTGTATTTTCCCTCCACCATCTAAGTACTATGAAGTTGTACACAAAAATAAAATTGCTTTTTACTCATGACTTACATTCCAAACCTCAAACAGGCATCAAGTTCTTCTCAAGATAAAAATCGTTTTAAAATTCTTTCTGGTTTTAATTTCTTTTGGTGAGAATGCTCTAAAGAACAGAGGGTTGGGAATGGAACATATTTCTGCTCATATTTTCTGAGTTAGCCTTCCCCCCTCACCCCGAACTTTCACCTCCTTGCAGACGTTCATGCCTGTTGAAAATTAAAATGTCTGCATTGCAGGATGGGCCATTATAATTCAACACATGCTGTTTTGGAGAAGAAAAAGCATGCTTTTGAAATAGCTCTGTTACAGGTCAGGAATGTAAAGCAGAGTTCATATTTCAGATGACAATGGGAACCAGAGCTTTTTCTTGCAAACCCAATCCAGCTTACAACCAGTGAAAGAAAAAGAAATCTGTGCAGTAAGGTCTTTGCCATGTCCTGCATCAGGAATTTAAGTATATTAATGAAGAGGCCACTGACTGCTTGTGTTTTACAAAGGACAGCATTGCAAAGTCCCCTACCACTGCAAGTTTCCAAGGTTTGCTTTTCGAACGTACTTTCCTGCTGCAGTCTTTGCTCTGCCAGAGATGACCCAAAGGGCAATTGCTGGCTCTGTATCCTACCAGAGAGCATCCCAGGCTCACAAAACAACTGCACCATTGAAACACCAAAAGCAGAAACAGTACAGCTCAAATGAGATGGTATCACAACCAAGTATTATATTCCTCAAAGCTATGCAGACTGTGGTTTGATGCATTTTGCTACAAGCCCCAACAACTCCCCACAGAAGAGGGCAAAATCTCATTCTCAATAACCTAATCCCGCAACTCTTTTGGTTCATCTATTCCAAACAATCCTTTTTTGCACTTAGATTCATGTGTGTGCTTAAGAGGGAAAGATTATGGAAGTTATTTCATCTGTGCAATATCAGTGTAGATGCTCCCTCCAGTGGGTCATCTTGCTTGCTGGTCTCAGAAGATAGAGGGGAAGACAAGCAAAGTCAAACTAGACCATGAAGAGTTCTTTCTCAAAGAAGGAGCATCTCCCAAGCTATACCACACAACCTGTATTGCAGAATTTATTCACCCCTCACTTGTGTTTTGTCTGAGATGCAAGAATCTGTCAGACAGATTTGCCATCACAGTAATACATCTTGACTGCTCACTGGGTCACAGCACCTTGTCCAGGTAACAGGCTCATGGGAAGGGCTCCTGAGAAACCCAGGGAGAATGCTGTATGTATCTCCTGTACAGAAGATGCAGGTTTTGCACGAAAATTATCTAATTATTGCCAGTTTTTAGGCAAAGTCTCCTGATACAAGGCATCTCAATAGCTTCCTCCCCTAAAACCTCTGCTACCCTGACAGGTTGGAGGAGGCAGCAACCTGGACAGAGCAGGCACCAGGCAGACAGCATTCCTGCACATGCATCCTCAGACATGCAAGAGTCAATAACCTCTGAAGAGTGAAGCTGGAAAATTTATATCATACAACGAAGTACAATTATGATAATGACAAAATACCTTATTCTCTTTCATTTCTTGTCTGAATCAACAGTGTGAAAGCAGCAAGAAACAGGATGCAAGTTGTACCATTCAAGCTCTCAAAACAATGAAAGTGACAGATTATGACTGTTCTTTGACAAGAGGTTACACCTATCAGCATAACATACACGATCCTATCAACATAGCATACATGATATCAGGTAGGAAAAAAAATTGTAATGTCGCAAAAGGGAGAGGTCTACTTATTTTATTAGAAATAGTGCAGGCAGATGTGTGTCAGAGTTCAACTTATCCTGACATTTCTGTCAGGGTTGAGAGTGCCATTGTATAAAGCACTAGAGAAAAAAAATCTATCCTTAATTATTCTCAAATTGCAAGTATAGCCAGATGCTTGATGAAATCAAGACAGTCTCCAGAACAGCCACGTTAAGTAGCTTCATTAAACAAGTTCAATGCAACACTACTTTCATAAATCCAACTATTTTAGGGAGTCGAATCAGACCTCCTAATAAGTTTATTTAGCATAGGAAGAAATCACATCCCTGTTCTTAAATATAAATTATCAGCCTTAGAAACGGGACCCAGCTGGTGGCTTTCTGTTAGCACTACTTGGTCACCAAGAGAAACCTTCAGCCCTTGATAAAGCTGGTTTTAGCAAACTCAGCAATACAGGTTTGAGGGTCCTGTTCCTGTTCCAGAATTGGTTCTCTAGAAATAAAATTTAATTTGGTGCCATTTCCTTCCCCCCCCCCCACTCCTCCAGGTATTTATGCAATCATTTTATACCAGTATACCTACTCCAAGATTACTGAAAGCTAGAAAGCAGTCTCCAAGAAAAATAAGCTCATGCAAGTTTCATGAAAAACTGATTATATTGACAAGAATAATACCATGCTTCCACCAAAGACTGCAGCATGAGCTTAGCTGTTGTGTTTGATCTGTCAAATGCCACACAGCTACCTGCACCACCTGCTTTAGCAATTTGGAACAGCCCCAGCAGACACTGTGTGACGCCTGGCAGGCACATGGGGGACACTGGAGAGAGTGATGGCAGAGACTTGCCTCTGCACAGATGCCAGAGAAAGAGCAGAAAAGGCCAGAGTGGGAGAACCACAGGTACTGTGATGAAGAGGAGGAGTACAAAACAACCACGCAGGGAGGCCACGTATCACTAGCTCTGCTTCTCACAAGGAACCTTGTGAAATCTAAGTAATCTAAGACTGATTCTGCCCAGTCCCAAGAAACACTGCAAACACTCTCAAGATGTTTCCTAAATGGGTCACTTTGCTTTCTCACAACTTCTGCAGGGCATGTGGTTGTATTTGCAACATAGATCAGGAAGACTTTTTTTGCTCAGAAAGGAGGTTTAAATTGGGGGATCAAGAAGGAAGGTAAGAGAGATCACAAATAGAACTTTTTGACACCAATGGTAGCAACTCTGGCCCTCACCTTGCATACAAAAAAAATTAGTTTATTAACTCCCTTAAAAGCACTCTCTGTATTGAGTCATTGAGGAGGGAGAACTGCATGAACACTATGCTGCTTTCCACTGCTGGAAATAAGATTCTCTCTCTCTGTCATTCTCATCAGCCGAAATTACATTCTCCCCAGAAACTGCTGGGCATGGCAGCCCTGACAGGCTTACATACTAAAAGACTGAGACAGTTAAGCATTAAGTAAGAGAACACAAATTAACGTCAACTGCTGATTTCCCCCACCACTGCTTTCTTGTAACAAAGACTAAGAGCATTGTAATTAACTTTCCTCATGAAATGCTAAGTTCTAAAGTTGGGCCTAATTAGATGCAATATAATTCTTGCCAGAAACAGATAATGTGTGTCTTTCATCGACTTGGGCGATTGGAATTTATTAAAGTTCGGCATGTCTGCATAGCACAAATTATGTTTTACCCTCTGCTCCACAAACAAGCACGGTGTCTCTTTTAAGGTATGATCATCTGCATTTGGTGCTTTTATAAGCGGGAAATGTGGCTTTCATTTTAGAATGAAACCTCATAAAAGAAGAACCCCTCAAACTGGAAAGGCAAGAAGGGAAGATAAAAATAACAGCACTAAGCATAGCAAGATCCTGGCCCAGTACGAGCTCTCTGTGGTACAGACAGACTCACAATAAGCTTGCAGGGAACAGCAAAGGGATATGGAAAGAGGGAAGAAGGCACGGCTTAGCAGCGATGCTTTTCATTAGAGCAGTAACAACAACTCAGATCTACTGGTAAGCAGAGTGCCTCAAGGGCAGTGCGAAAAAGCCACATGAAGAAACGCCCAAAAGATCCTCAAAGCTGCAGGAGGACAATGGAGGCCCAGGCCGATAGTAACTCACTCCCAAGCTGGTGTCTTCTGAAGTTAGTTTAACTTGAAATACTTTTGAACTCCACCCACTATCAGCTGAAGAGAAAACAAGGAACAGAACATGGATGATGGTAATGATTCATGTCAGTGCAAGCTCCTATTTTTCTATTTCAAATGAAACTCAGACTCCATGTCAATAGACATATTCTCTTTTCCTCTAGTTTTTTTGTTTGTTTTGCTTCCAACCAAGAACTTTTCTCCAGGGCTCAGGAGTGGTAAGCAATCTCAAATGTCTTAACCCTTTTCCCACAAAGGGAGACTGAAGTGACCTCCCCACCCCTGCAGGAAGCAAGTAGTGTTAAAGATCCAGCAAAGGTCTTGCTGATTTGGCCAGAATACTCCTGAAGGAGAAAGAAAAATGGTAGGCTGTCTCCTCTGTTGGTGCCTTCTCCTACCAAAAGCGCCCAGGAACAAACAGAAAACTGACCAGAAATGCAGGGTGAGGGAGGGATGTGACACCAGAAATTCTATAATCTTGAGTCTTCCCTTACAACCCCAAGATTCAACAATTCACACATTTGTTAAGGATTAATTGCATGGAAAAACCAATTAAGTCTAGAATTACAAGTGTCAGAAAGACTAGAGAAGACCCTCTAATTTAATTATAAGGTCCTGTCCCCATGTTTAATAAGTTACAGTGATCAACAGCCATGGTTTTGATCTCATGTAGCAGGCACTCAGTCCAGGTTGTAGATTCTTAGCATACTACATGCCTTCTACACAACCATTCAGTGTTAATTATTGTTATGGGTGATGGATTTCATAACCACAGCTCCTAGTCCTCTTTAATAATTACTGCTGTGCAAATACTTCTGACTTCTGCAAACACTGTTACAAGAGATCACCTAAGCCTGGTGGTCAGCAAAGCTGCTGAACCCTGGAAAGCCAAATCACTGTGTCCAGAAGCTACAGCTGCACATTCCTAATGGGACAGGAGCTGGAGATCAGTAAGTTTAAACTCCTGGTCGTGTACCAACATTATTGGTCAGCTTATCTAGTTTTGTCATACTTCAGACGTCCTGGGTTGATATCCAAGTTTGAAAGAGCCCAGGATAATGCTTGATGTGACTATTTAAGGACATTTTAAGCTAAGAAATAGGTTAGTTTTGGAACTTACACTTAACATAAATGTGTTTGAAATCACTCTTGAAGAGACAAGAACATAAAAAAATCCACACCACACACACTCTGTGAAAGAATTTAGTACATTTCTGGTCTAGCCTTGCATGCTCATTGTGGCAGCACTCTGGCAAACATTATGAACGTTTGCAAGGTTTGCCCTATTAACCAACCACCAAAAGCACCCCTGGAATCAGCCAGGTCAGGTAGGAAAAGATCTACGAGCTTTGAGACCAGAAAGCAGGTGTTAGGAGAGCCTCCACTGCAGCTGCTCAGAGCCTTACTCTAGAGCAAGTAACCTTCCCCACAGAGGAAGGGGCTTCCCTCACCTATGAACAGCAGGAAGCCCAGGCTGATGCTGTGCCCAGATCCCTGCACCTCCAAACACAAGCTACTTCCCCTGCAGCTCTTTGAAACACCTACTTCCAAAATTTTTCTTCTACAAGATGTTCCTTTGTAGTGCTTAATTGGATATTATAGGTGACAAGTAAATCCAGCAAAGAGATACAAACAGTCTTAAACATTTCAGTTAGCGTATGATATAGAAACATTTGAATCTGGGTTTGGGGTTTTGTTGGGGCTTTTTTATTTTGTTTTGGGTTTCTTGGGGGATAGGGGGTTGATAGTTTGTAAGAGCATGGATTTGGCAATACGTAAGGTTATTTAATTTTCTATACCTACACTTAAAGACAAAAAAAAGGCTGCTTTGAAGAAAACCTATTTAGAAACAGAAGAATTAGAATTCAAGAAATAAAGTCAATAAATGGGGATAGTACTGCATAAATTAACATCCAAATTCCTGAGAACAGTGATAATAATTGGAAATTGTGATGAATATTCTTCTCTCATTAATAGTGTTAATAGGATAGCACACCTACCACTTCTAACAGATAAGAAATGCATACATACACCACACTTGGTCTGAATATAGTTGTATTTAAAATCCAGACAGTTTTCTTCTTTAAATTGCAGGCAAAGGAACTTGGGTGATGTAACTTAAGAACACAGTGAAACCTGCCCCTATACTCAACCCAGAAATGCTCACAGCAGCTGAAGCATGCAATGTGAAATAAAGCTGGTTAAGAGAAGACAAGGGAATTGGTTAGGGAATAGGGGCTTCTTGGCATTCCTTTAAACCACTTTCTGTTCACCCTTGTGGAGTGTAATACAACCCTAAGAAAATATATCTGACCTCACTCCTTTCAGCTGCATTAAAAAGGTTTTAAAAGCAATTTAAATATCAGATTGCACATTCATAAACAACAGAAAAGAAAGAGGTTATACATATTATTGCCTTCATCTTCCACTAAGACAAGTTGGGGGAGTTTTTCTTGGTTTTGTTATTTTTTATTTTAATTTAATGAGAACTTTTGATTTTCCCTGGGAGACGAGGTCAACAGACTAGGGCACTTCCTGTCTGCAGCAATGTCGTGTGCTTATGCAGACATGAGTCTTCTGACAAACAACTGATTTATTTCAAAGAGGGGGTCATTACAATCATGGCATACAGCAAGATCACATTCTTTCCTACTTGTTTTGCCTAATCACTACGGATTACTCAAACATACTTGAAAAGAAGATGCATTTCAGCTGTGTGTGAAAACTGACGATTCATCCAAAATCCCACACACACACTGAAAACAGGAGGAGGAGACATGTTCTAGGTCAGATCATGATCATGCATTGACAAAAACTGTGAGTAATCCTACAGTTGAACTACTAAAATGTAAAAGAAGTGGTCCTACAAAGTTCTTAGCACCTTGTCATGATAAAATCAGGTCTCAACTTCTCAGAAAAAGATGATTAAAGGAGACTATCATCAGGGCCATTTACAGCTTCTATATTTAAAGTCATCCCTCTGAATCTTACTGATGGAACCCTTGTGCAGTCCTATTAGACACACTGGGGACAAACTCAAGTGCCCTGCAAAGCAGGTCAGATCTCCAGCAGTGTGCAACACTAGCTACACACTGATTTTAAACACAGAGGTTTACAACCACAGCCAGCTGACAAACCAAAGCCAGCACAGTCTGGTGAGACCCAAGCTAGGCAGAGCTCAGAAAATTGTTAGTCTGGGCATGGTAGAAGCTGCTTGTCTCTCCTTAAAGAGAATTTACACAGTCCCCATGCTTCCACAATATTTGAGCACTGCAGAATTACTATTCTATCCACAACAATTACCCCATTTAAGTATTTTCACACACCTCTCCCTTATTTTTAAGGTGTGAAAGTGGGATAATAAGCCCCTGCACAGGACTACAAAGAATTGCACTGAAAGACGAGGGGTTGAGCCTTTTTCCCAATCTTCTGACCTTTCTTTCCTTCATTTACTGCACTGCATTGGTAGTTTTCATGCTGTTCAAATAGCAGCTTAAATGAATTCCAATGGCAAGATTTACAGTATCCATTCAACTCTCCCCCCTCCAAATCAGATTGTACTAAGTTTGTTTACAGCCACCTTCTGGGCATGTACCACGTACAAGATTGTTTTTCTTATGTTAAAGAATGTAATTTTCTAATTGTGTTTGCTGTTTGTACAGAGCCAAAACAATCCTACATTTATAAAACTGAAGATACTGAACACTGCTGAGGTGATTTACAGACCAGTGGAGGGTGGGAGGAGGGGACCCAAACATCAGAAAAGCTATTAGTGTTTAAAACAGAAACATAAATTTCAGAAAATTAAAATTCTGCCCCAGCCACAATTATTAAACCGATGGGAGTTATCCAGGAGACAGGAGAGGAAAATGAATGGAAGAGTTGCTACTGCCAAAGAGCAGGAAGAAATTTGTCATTAAGTAGTATTTATATACAATTTCCA
Source organism: Daphoenositta chrysoptera (assembly GCA_013397915.1). NCBI lineage: Eukaryota > Metazoa > Chordata > Aves > Passeriformes > Daphoenositta > Daphoenositta chrysoptera. The sequence continues at coordinate 547,429 of VZRO01001513.1, read as the reverse complement.
GATAGCAGACTTTCTTCTTATAGGCAGACACAAACACAGCCACCACTGCAGCAAACAGGCAACTTAGCATTTCAAGAGTAAATCATAAAGTGACTTGATCTTCACCTAAAAGTATCATGATACTTTGGACTTGGAAGTGGGAGGAAGCAGATTATAAATCTAAATTCTAGGCATGGAAACTCCCTTGTATGGAGTTCCATGGCATAATAATTACATTCTTATTCTAGCAGAAGAAAAACACTAAAAATGACAAATACATTTCAGCTACAAGTTAATTTACTAAACTCGCCTTCCTGGTCTCTGAAGAACACTTACTTCATGTTCTTCCATTTTGCATCAGAAATTCTCAGATTGGACTGGGTGCCTTCCCTCCAACACTGCAAGGCTAAAAGAAGTAGATACTGTGTATTTTACAGAGTGAAACAGCAGCTAGAGTTGCTCATTTGCCCAAAACTATGCAATGTGAGAATGAGTGAATGAGAGAGCCTCAACACAAGCTTCTGTGGCCAAAGGAGGGTCCCACGCTCCCCCAGCTAGCTTAAATTAAAAAAAGAAAATAATAAAGAAACGTTGATGTTTGTCACCTCATGTGTAATGACTGAGCAAGCACTCACGTTTAAAAATGACAGAAAACATAGCATACATTATCCCAAAATCCTAGGCAATTTAACAGAAACCAGTGGTCACCCTTCAACAGAAGACACTTACCTGTAGCCATTTTCTCCACACTGCTCATGTTTGTCCCATCCCATTCACTATATCACAGTTTAGAAAGCAACATAAGTTAATGTGAATTACATTTTTTCCCTTAAATTGCCCTCGAAGGAAATTACTCACAAACCTAAAAACCAACAGCCTACATCTGATCTCATGCATCTTACCATCATCTGAGTAAACGGAGATAGCTGCAGTGCATCACCACCGGAAACTTTCAAGAACTTTTTGCTGTGACATTAATCTGAGCTAATGTTCCTCACAAACACATGGAAACACAACCTTCCTCTTGAGTGCACAACATGCTAAATAACCAGCACAGCAATCCAGCTGAAACGAGACCTGGCTTGCACACAAGGAACCTACACTGCGAATCACAAAAACCAAAACACACTGAGCAACTCCAAGTTTACAAGCAAACAACACATGCATTAAGAAGTGGTATTCACTGCTGGAAAAAAACCTGCTGCCCAACATGAAGCCTAGGGCAGCTTCTTGCTGTGCAGCACTTCACATGCACAGCCCCATTTGCCACGCCAGGGCTGCAGGGATGCACACCTGCTGCCTGCTGCATTTATCACACTTCGATGCAGGATGGGAGACAGTTGTGAGACAAATCCAGGAAAACAGACAGCAACAGGCTGTTTGTACCAAGTGGGACAGGAATACAACTGGGTGGTCAAAAAGAAATCCACAAACATCCCATCCTTAAGTATGCTTTTACTGTGCCAGTAATACACTCCAAGACAGCTTGAACTTGCAGTCCTTCTCAACAACGTAAGGCATAAGCACGTGGTGTGCTGCTCAGTCCCCTTAGCCACAGCTGAAGGAATTAAAGAAAACTGTCCTGCTTCTTAGCCTGATAAGCACATAGAAGTAATGTGATTAACACATGGCCTCTCCCAACATCCTGCTCTCCAAACTGGAGATGCATGGCTTTGATAGACTGTTTGGTAGATAATGGATTGGCTGGATGGCCACCTCCAGGAGGTAGTGGTCAATGTCTCAATGTCCAGATGGAGATCAGTGATGAGTGGTGTCCCTCAGGGGCCTGCACTGGGACCAGGACTGAGCAATGTTTTCACCTGTGACAGACAGTGGGATCCAGTGCAGTCACAGCAAATTTGCAAATGACACCAACCTGAGAGGTGTTTGACCTGACGAGGGACCTGGACAAGGCCTAGAAGTGGGCCCAGGGGGACATCATGAGGTTTAACAAGGCCAAGTGCTGGTGCTGCAGCTGGGTCAGGGCAGCCCCTGGTACAGCACAGGCTGGGCATGAACAGACCGAGAGCAGCCCTGGCCAGCAGGACTTGGGGTGCTGGGGGTGAGAGGCTGGACAGGCCCCGGCCATGGACTCACAGCCCAGAGAGCCAAACGTGTCCTGGGCTGCAGCCAGAGCCCCGTGGGCAGCAGGGGAGGGAGGGGATTCTGCCCCTCTGCTCTGCTCTGCTGAGACCCCCCTGGAGCCCTGCATCAGCCCTGGGGTCCCTGCATGGGAAGGACAGGAGCCTGCTGGAGTGAGTGCAGAGGAGGGCACCAAGTTGAGGAGAGGATCAAAGGGCTGGAGCACCTCTCCTTTGAGGACAAGCTGAGAGAGTTGGGGTTGCTCATCCTGGAGAAGAGAAGGCTCCAGAATAGTTTATTGTGGCCTTTTCATACTTTAAGGGGGCTAACAAATAACAATGGAAACGGACTTTTTCTCCAGACCTGTGGCAATAAGACAAAGGGTTACAGTTTGAAACTAAAAGAGGTTAGACTGAAACTAGATGTAATGGGTTGCCATTGCTCCTGTCAGACAGTATCACATCATATCATAAGCAATCCTAAAGGAAAAAAAAGCTGGAGAAACAGAATGAAAACTCAACCTCCTCTACACCCCAAAAAGAAGCCACTGTTGAATAACCTGCCAATCTGAGCATCTTCAATATCCAAGTGTATTTCTATGCTGCATTGAGGGAAAATCAGTCCCTCACTGGAGCCCACCATATGCATCCATGGAGCAAGCATTTTGGTTTTTGTTCTTGATTCAGTGCTCAGCCAAGCAGGCTGAAGTCTTTCTTCTGACTTCAAAGGGTCCTGTTTCAGGCTCTGGATAAGCAGACAGGTTACCCAAGTTTGCAAGATTCCTAAGAAGTTTCCACCACACACAGCAAAGAAGCAAAGATGAAAGAAAAGAGGTAAGCACCCATGAACTGAGCCACACAGGTATGTCAAACACATACACAGGCATCAGTAACCACATCATTTGCAAAGTTATTAAAATGCTTTTTCTCCTATCATTGCAATCAAGTCAATGCAAGTGTTCTGGACAGTTAGCTGTGTATTTCATCTGAGACACACACACGCAGCATATCTGGGGAATAAAAGTCCTCAGACAGCTATATAGGAGTGAATTTAGCTTAAGTTTCAGATTATGTTTTGCTAATTATACTATGCCACCTCTCAAAATCCAAATAGTGTAAGGTAGCACTAGTGTCAATGTGAAATAAGAACACCACTTTAAGAGTTTTCTACCTCAAAATACTTGAAGGTAAATATGAAGTCCACATAACAACCTAAATACAGGAAGACACAGTACCTGTGGTAACAATAAATGTAGATATAAACTGTGAGTCTAAGAAGTTAGGACATCTTGAAGCTGTAGTTAAAAGACTTTCAACTGTGATGGCTTTTGCTAGCACAATGTTAACAGTATTTTTTAAAGCTTTAGGCTGCAGCTTTGTCCAGATCATTTAGGTCTTGAAGTAGGAAAAATAGCTCAATAAATAGGTTTTCAGATGTCAGAACAACTACACAAGTCCACGCTTTCCATTTCTTGGGAAGGATGGCCACTGACCCTGTGATTCTACTCTATGCTTTAGCTTCACAGACACTCAGAGCACAGATGAGATGTACATTCAGTACACCTCAAGTGTGACAATGTGCGAGGAAGCAATAAAGGGCTTGACATGTCCCTAATGCTGGGGATTTGCCTGGACTACACACAATCAGAACAGCTTCTTGAAGAACAGCACTAGAACACATTGCTGCAATAAGGTAAATAATACACCTCTTTCAGGCTGACTAACTCCTTAGCATTTGTTGTCTGCTTGTACCATTCACAGTCTACCAAAATATAAGCACAGAATGAAAAGGTTCAGATCTCCACTAAAATAAAGCGTATGGGTGTTACATTCACTAGATAATATTACAGCAGATATTCACAGCAAATTGTCTTTACTAACAACAAAAAGCAAGACAAAAGCCTTTAAACACAAAGACTTAAGAGCCATTCCTTAAAATCCTGTCCTTAATATGAGTCTTAACAGACAACTTCAACAGCCAGACATTTCAGATCAGGCACAAGCAGTGCCAAAAAGGAAGAGGGGATATAGTGTACCACAGTAAGGACACACAGACTGCTCATTTATAGTTTTTAAATTTATTTTACTTTAAATTTAAATCTTACTAAAGATAAACAAATAAATGAAAAAATTACAATTGCTTTTTCCCAACTCTTCCAAACTCAGGCCTTTGAGCTTTCATTCTCCCTTTAAAGGGACACAAAAAAATGTTTCTACACAAAAAGATTCCTTTCTTGTTACCAAATATATTTAAAAATACTAGTTTTTTCCAGTTTGTATATGCCAATTTGCCTTTCTTCTTCCTACTCCCTCCCATTTCATAATCCTGTTTAAGGAAATAACCATGTGTTTATTCAAAGTAAACTAACTCCAACCCAGGTTTGTCTACCCTAATTCCAAACACCACAGCACAGTTCTCATTTAACCTATTCCCTTTCCTTTCTGTCTCAAACGTTTGGAGATGCTGCAGGTTGTTTACAGAATATCTGCAAGTTATTTAGTCTTAAACACTTTTTGTGCTTTCCCATCCAGAGACAGATGATCAACAGGCAACCCACAGCAGCCCAGTTGCTTCTTCTCACAGAACAGTTACCAAAATAGTAACTCTGACCCTTCCACTGTCCCTCCTTTCTCCTCCCTTTCAGACCTTCTTGCTTCCTTTCTGTTTTCCCATACCCTTATTTGTCAGTCTTCACTTGTCTTCTCCATAACATTTTCTTTTCACCATTAAAAGAGATGCTACACAGCTTATGGGCCAATATTGGCTCCCTCACGGGGGGCTTCTGTACACCAGAATTACAGTTCACCTGAATAAGACAATTTTATAAGTACTCTGAGGACATTCCTATTGTCAATAGTAAAGAAAATACATTACCTGATGGCAAGGGGTTCACACTGGACTGACTGGAACAGGCAGCAGGTCTTACTCTAATATACTCAGAACATGTTTAATTTCTTTCCTGGACAAAGCAGAGCAAGCTGAATAGAGCAGTCTTATGCTGTCCAGAACTGGAGGCACGAAGCCAAATAGCAGAACATGGGGTGCCAGGTAAAACCCTTGACTCCTAACGGAGGGAGGGAGAATCAGGAGCCACAGCACCCGTTTCAAGAGGGAGAGAAGGTTTAATTTTCCATTCCCAAGAAGAGGTGGTTGAGAGCAGTCCGTACACTCCAGGGATCAAGCTTTCCATCACACAGAGTATAGTGGGATCAAAGGTAACTACTGAAGAACACAGCAAACTGTGCAAAAGCTACAGTCCTGATGATGTGTTTCAGGCTGGTTCAGTCCAACACACAATAAAAGCAGAACACTGAAATAAAAGCAAGCTCCAGTAGTTTGTTTTCTAAACAATTGTGTACATTTGTCAAACAACACTGCCATTTCACTTTTTGCCAGAGTGACCTTTGTTTGTGGGGTTTTTTGGCCAAAATTACCTTGAAAGTATCTATGTACAAAGCAGATACTGCAAATTTCAATCCCATGCTCCTTTTTAGGTTACTTGTAGCTTTCACTGGACAGAGCAATTTAAGGGCTGTTTGCAGGAGATCCTGCTAATTACTTTTTGAGTTGTACCACCCAAGTTTTGTTCTCCCACGCATTCAGCCCAGAGCACACAAGAACACAGATTTCAGTTGAATGTATCCCAGCAATCTTCCCATTCCAGATCCCGAAGTAGCTTAGCTTTTTATACTTTAAAAACTGCTAAATGGAAACTCACTACTTCGAACACTTGGCATTAAAAAGAAACGCCAAGCCTTAATTAGCATAGTGTCTAGATTAAGACTGAGATTTTACACAACAACATACCTAACTGCCTCATCATTTTGAGATTTACGGAACAATGATTACAGCAAAGGCCAGAAAGCAGAAATCTTCATTAGAACTGCAAACTTCTCAACCCCCGCATAACAGTACAAGAAATGGGCATTTCCAAAAATACCAGAAGCTGGAGCTGGTAATTAGCATTGGGGAATCCCAGCCTGTCTTGGCTCTGATTCTGACAATAGGTACCTTTTCTGCTGAACTACACAGTCAATTTTCAATTTTAAGAGACATTCTTCTATTTTAATTATTTAGTATTGAAGATATTTGGAAATAAATCCCAATTCTAACCTTCTTGTCCATTCAACAAGATAGCAATTAGAAGACAACTGGTCTGCTGTCAAATTGCAGTACATGTTTTTCAGCTGATCTTCAGTACTCACCGAAAAGGGTCTTAAATGTTTCCATTTTTGCCTATAGACTTAAGACAGTGAAAACAATACAAACCATCAGAGCCTTCACACAATATGCCTTTTCTAGGGTAACTAAGAACATGGTTAAAAGCCAGTCCACCTGAACAAACCACTTACACACTTAAATCATCCTGGTATCAAAGAGCTAGATACTTAAATGTGTGTAGGTGCCTAAAAATGTTGACGAGCATCTTGTCATATATAAGAAACAGGCAAAACGTGTTTAGACAGGCTTAATTGTCGCACATTTGAAAATCCACTTTGCCACTGTTTGAGATTCTAGATGCTTTAGAAGTCAGGCCACAAACTGACTAGTTACTACAGAAAACACTCCAATCTCAAATACTAGAGGCCTAGTAAGACATCAGTAGCTACATTTTTAATTGTAATTTTTCAAAATCTGATTTTCTAAGCAAAAACAATTAAGAACTTCTGTCTTGCTGGGTAAGTAAGACAGTAATTCCATTGTGTGAATAAACTATGGACTGTCTACAAACAAATTCAGCTCTGAATTGATAGTTCCTGGTATTACTATGGCAACTTTTTCAAGTGTTTCATGTGATAGCCTCTAGCAACAATTAAAATGGTCATCCTTTTAGGCGGTCAGCTGTTATGTGTTTAATGGTAGGTTTTGAGTTTGATAATGAGAAGCAAGAGCTGAGGAGAGAGGAGAAAATACAGCTCCTCAGACAGAAGAGACTTGTTGCTTTGTCAAGACTTGATTGTGGTTTCTGTTGTCCACACATTCTTTAAGTGTGCACATCCACTGCTTAGCTTCCAGTCTTGGCATTTGCTCCCACCCAGGCACCCTGTTCACAGATTCTCAGTCTACAAGCATCCTCCTGTGACTACACATCAGGCTTTGACAATAGTCATTTGTGACAGAGCGATAAATCTCATTCCCTCTCTCCAAGTACACGTGTTCACATGGCAACAGTCACCCCCAGGAAGGATTTCACAGCGATTAAGTGTGTCAAGGACAAAGGATTCTCCAGTTAATGGGGCTGGCTTCACACACAGTAAATCAGGTGAGATGCAGACACAAAACGCAAAAGCATGAAGTGAGGGGTCTCTCTTCCATCCAAGAGTCATACGCTCATCTCTCAGCTGAGGACTGTATCAATTCTACTAAATATTTAAATTAGCAGCCTTATTTACTTGTGTGTTCCTGCAACTCCTTTGCTGGCATGCCCACCTTTGTGCTTTTTGGGCCAATATTCTCAGGGTGTGACCTGACAATGCAGATAAACCAAGCAACAGCTGCAGAAAGGGACATCCTGCTGTTCCTCCTACTTCCACCATTCCTCTCAGGGCTGACCCTACAGTAACACAGAGCAGGGAGTTACCCAGCTGACACTCACCCCACAGAGTAATTTCCCATCACTTCTTGTCCTTGACCTGGCTCCCTGCAGGATCAGATACCCTCAAAATGAGAAGAGTAGATATGAAAAAAGAGGGAGCAGGGCCATCTCTTTCACAAGCATCAAGCTTGGTGTCATTCAAGCACCAAAGCAATGCCCTCTGGCAGGGACACCAAGAAATATACTTAAATATCAGTAGTTATACTCATTTTCAATTCAGCCACTGCAGGAAAACCTAGAGAGCTTCAGTACATCAGTGAAATCTCCTTTGTGGTCTTCATTCCAGCACTGAGTTTTATGTTATCAGCCTTACTGCTGGAGAAATGTTTGTGTAATTCCTATTTCTCACACACACCTTGAAGACTTCTTACTCTTCCCCCTCTTTTTTTTTTTTGTTTAATGCTAACAATGAGGTTACAGAGAAGGGCAGTCTTCCTTACCCCAAGACATCTTCAGTTCTAAAATACAATACATTAAAGATTTCCTTTAGAAAGGAATGAAAAAAATACTCAATCCATCCTTTCTGACTTTACCCTCACCCCCAATCCCAGAGCAGTTACCACATCTTATAAATTGAGATATAAACACAACCAACTAATTCCCATTAAAAACACATCCTTTTTCTCCTCCTCAAAAACTGTAGCTAAGAACAGCTTCTGGGAACTGAAGAGAAGGATAATTTTCCTTGCTTATCTTGCACAAAATATAGGACAGCTCCTGTTGGTTGCCTTGAATTATGCCCTTAAGGCTTGGCTTCAAAACAGAGGAAACCAGACTGTCATGGATTTAGACTGTTGTGCTCTCAGAGCTGCATATCTAAATTTTAGGTATCTGAAAAATCCTTTGCGGTCAACCTTGTCTCCAGCCAGAAGACAGCAGTAGTACCAAAACAGCAATTACGTTCAGACTGACCTTGATTTTGGGGAGAGGCATATGCAAGTTATCAGGGCTAGATAAGTAAGGAATAAGTGAATCAGTGCGATTTATGACAGCGGCTGGACTCGCTGCAGCAAGGTCTGGTTTCATCACACAGGTCACTTCGCCTTCGCTCTAGAGCAGCATAAAAGTGTGCATGAAGAGATCCTAACCCATGGGCACACCTAACTTCCAAGTGTGTTCATGTATTAGCCAATGGACTGCTCTTGTTACTCGAGCAGATGCCTGTTAGCAGTTTTAGTGGTGTGGGTGAACTCAAAATAGCAAGTGCTGCTCGTTGCAGCAGGAGCAACACCGTCTGACCACGGAACTATAGCAGTGCTAAACTGAAAGGCAAGCTCAGTTAGATGGGACACCAGATACTATGTGATACTATTTTTGTTGGTTGTGAAGTGCCTCAAGACACTGTGCCACTGGCTGATTCAGTCTGGTGACCAGCAAAACCAAATACTGCTCAAGTAGTGAAAAGTGTTTCCCTCTGCACCCAAAATTAGAGTATTTCTGGAATATTCTAGATAATCTAGAAAGCAAAGGTTGGTTGACATATTTAGCTTGTTTCCAGAGGCAGTCTTTTAAGAAATACCTCTTGCTAAACTGAAGGAGTAAAGCATGCACCAGCGCTGCTGCAAGGATGCCAACTCAGCAGCTACACCAAAGGCGAACCTGCAGCCCAAAAGAGTTTCTGAGCAGTAGTCAGCTCATCTGCAGGTTACACCACAAGAGTAACTCTACCTTCTTCTGCTGCTGATGTGCACTACAGGCTGGCTAAAGACACATCACGCTAATGGTGTGCCACCAGACCATCTTTACATCAAAACACCCACTGAGGGCACTGTGAAACTTTATTCCTGAACATCAACACTTCTTAAGATGCTCAATTTTCAAACCTAAGCATCTTAAGCTCCAGGACAAAGTGCAAATCTGGCGATGACAAACAATACATCACTTCTTTCAAAAGGGCACAAAAATTTAGGATGAAGAACGAAACACCACATTCTTCACAGATCATGAAGATTTGTTACAAATTCCACACAGTATCTGGAAAGCCAAGTAAACACAAACTCATTTATTTCACAGACTTCTTACTAGCAACACAAAGACTTGGAATCTGTAGTAGCAGGAAGGAGAAGGACAAGAACAGGACTGGACTACAACAGTTCCACTGTTCCAAGGGAAGTATTGCTTACTATACACGTAGAAGTTTGGGTCTCCCCTGATACTTCTACTACAAGCAAGATGATGTGCAGCCTAATGTCTCTCTAAATGCTGTTCTGAAGATTCTCCTGAGATCCTCTATATTTTTGTCTCCCTTCCTCACTGCTCCAGCCTCGAATCCACCCCTCTTCTCACACTAGAACTGATAAACCACAGCTGCCATAATTGCTCAGCTGGTTCCTGTATTCTTGCTGACAAAGAAACCCTGCCACAGACTGGGGAGACATTACATTAAGTGCTCAAACACCACACTGATAAGAACGGTATTAGGCTTAGACAGAAATATGATTGGGTAGTAAAGTCCTTACCAGGCTTAATCCTAAACCTGGAACAAAGTTCTAATCTGGGCACCAGCACAGCCTAACAGAAGTTCTGCAGACCCCACAGACATGTGTATGATTCAGCTATGGGGACCAAGGCAGTAAAACACTGTTAATTTGCATAACAGAGAACAGCTCTACAAATAGAAACAGCCTACTTCATACTGTACTCAGCTGTTGCCTTTGTGCTTGCAAAAAAGGTTTTCTTCTCTGTAATTCATTAACCTACAAGCTTATCAAGGTGGGAGTGAAGAACTTGTTTCCAGCATGAAAACCAGCACTCAAGCTGAGCAGAAATACTTACGTCACTCTTCCTGAACTTTGCTTTTAAGCTCTTCATGCTGATCACATTCAACCTTCCAAACCTTTGAGGAGCTTTATATTCTTCTTCAATATCTAAACAAAAAAGAAAGAAAGTAAGATTCCAACTTGATACCATTCAGTTCACTGGCAGGCAGGTCAGAATTGAATTTGCATACCTCTATCACCCTTTGAGGATTTAGCCCTCAAGCTCTAAAAAAGATTAACAGTCACTAAGGAAAACTTTCTAACTGTTTCTCTAAACTTAGAAGTAAGCCTAAATCTGACCACTGAAGAACAGAACAAACGTTTACTGAAAACTCAGCTGTGTATCCTGTTATACTAACTACATCTCCACATAATTACATCACCAACATGTTCATACATGAGCAGATTTCTCTGACTGCTGCCTATTTTAATATTATCATCAGGACAGCCATTTGTAAAGTGGCAAAATCATAATTAAGCAAGCAAAGTAATTCATTAAAACTTCACCACCCTATCACCAGGGGACTGCACTGGGTAGCAGATGTACCAACACTATTGTATGAGTAAGTCTAACCACCAACCAAACTCAAAATTGTACTTAAACCATGCAGGACAGTTCAACATAACACAGCAGACAGAATCGCCTGAGCAAGACAGAGGTTATTGCTGGAAGAATTGTTTTGGATTCCCCCACAAAAGGAGCTGTACGGGTATCCCTAAGAGCCATAGCTGCTCGTAACTTGGCAGGGCACTATCACACTCATGTTCCCCCTTCCTCCCTTTCACGTGAAGGAAAGCAGCAGTTGAACAAACACATAAAACTAACGTAACAGACAAGCTGCAAACTCTCACAGAGGAAAGTGAGTGTCTAGAGCAAAGTTTCCTACAGAAATCTTCAATGATACCACAGGCTGCCAATCCAGGGCAAACATAACAGTGAGCAGCTGACTAAAATAGCATGGCAATGTGCTTTTTCCTAGAGCACAGCAGAAAATCTTAATGAGAGAGCAACGTCTGGATTGGCAAATGTACCTAGGTAAAAATGTTCCACATTTCTAGTTTCACAGTATGCTTACTGAAATAGTTAGCTGCTTTCATGTACAAGTTTTAGCTGCTATACAAATTCTTTCTGAAGGAACAGTTTAAAGTCAAGGATGTTCAGCTGTATAAACTTCCTCCCTCCACCCTAGAAAAAAAAGTAGAAAAAGTTTTACAAGTCTAGTCAGATAAATAAATAACTGAAATGAGGACTGGAGCATAAATTCGAATAGGTCATGCAGGGTCACTATGTTTCACATCACTCTTCAAAAACAGTAGATTACAGTTTGATAACCAAAGGGAGATTCAGTTGTTTCTTAAAAGCATATCTCATTATTATAGGGCAAGTTGCTATGTTCTACACCATCACTCTACTATGAGTTTTAAAAATCCAACTATACAGTATACTGTTAGTAGAATATATATATACATGAATGCTTCCACAAAATACAACCCTAACTGGCATTCAGGAATAGCAAACAGTGCTAAGTAAACAGGTTATTTAGTTCAACCCCATATTTATCTGACAGCCATTTAAGACAAACTCAAGTACATTTCTTCAAGAAAACCCCCAAACAAACAAAAAAATCACACACACTATATATGCACAAACACATTTCCCACAGGCCACACCCCTCCAGTAGGTAGCAGTAGGTAATCTGGATGGGGTAATTCTGTAGGTTGTCTAAAAATCGTTAAATTGAATTAAATTACTCTAAGTCTAATTAAGCTGTCATTTTCAAGCCGTGTCTGATCCCTGACTGCTTCCAGGTATATGAAAAAGGGGTTTCATTCAAAATTCTTGTGTTTAATCACAAGGAAAATGGGCTTGTGGCATTTTGTTTAATTCTTTAGCAAGCAAAAGGGGAAAAAAGGAAAATAGATTTTGCAGAACCTTGTCACTCCCTGACCTAGGTAAAAATTTCTTAGCTTTTTGGTGGAATGGAGTATTTGTAAAATAGTAAAAAAAAAAAAAAAAAAAAAAAAAAAAAAAATTATAACGAAAAAANAAAAAAAAAAAAATTCAAAAAATTGTAACTGAACAATCAAAAAGAAGAATTATTTGAGATTGCTCTGAGAGAAGAATACCACTTTGTTTCTGCTACACCTACCCAAACTTCAGAGAAAGCATTTAAATTGAAACAGTTGTCATAACCTGCACTGGAAAGGAGCCTGAAACTCAGCAAGAGCCCAGTAACCTCCTAAATCATCCTCTGGTAACACCAAGGATGATGAGGATTGCAAAGACCAGAAATGCCAGGGTACAGACAAGACAAATAAGAAACTTTAAAGCTGTGAAACATTACACAATATCCCACAAAATCCAAAACTTAACAGGACTTTGTGTTTTATAACTTAGATATACTTTGACTAAAAAAGTAAACTGTTTAATTGGACCAGTTAATGAAGTACAAATAAATCCTGTGCACAGAGAATTGAAAACAAGAAATCTTTCCTCACATACAGATTGCCAAAGAATTGTCTGCTGTATGCTGTCTTTCCCCTTCCCACTCCCTCAGCATTTTTGGCTCCTATGGACAACAGATTTATTATAGCTCCCAAGGAAGACAAAGTGCTCAACTACAAGGCTGTGGGAGAGATGAAAACTCCTTGTAGGTACACACACAGAGCAGCTGCAAAGCTGGACCCTCTCCTCTGAGAAACCTGTAGTAGAGTCTAATTAACAAGTTTTGCAAGCACTCCTAATATGTTATTCCCCCTCCTGAGAGAAAGTAAGAAGTGTTTCTGCCAGAAGACAATGTATTTTTCCCATAAGATACTTCACCTCCTGCATAAGTGCATTTTATACATTGAATGTGAAACTCAAATGCTCAGCATAATTAAAAAAGCATGCTCAAGCATTCAAAAACAGTGTGTTTTTCACATATGCTTTTTTTCTATAAGACATAGTTAAACACAAACATTAAGATTACAGTTTGTGCATCATAATGCCCATAATCCTTCAACTGTGGAGATAAAAATGCATGAAGTGGTGAGGGCTGCCTTTTCTTGTCACTGTTTAAAGGAGGAAGTCCCCTCTCAAAGGGTGTAATTATTGGAATTGATGCAAAAAGAGGTCAGCATCCTGATTCGGCAGAGCTTTATGACAACTGTTCATTTGCCCGAGGGGGGATAAAGGAAGCGCCATTAATACTCTCCTGTTTTACAAGATAGGAAGTGACTACTAGAAATTCACTGGGGAGCACCAAGACACTTCAAAACAATATTTCTGCAATGAATCACAGGTATTAACAAGAAGCAATCTCTACTAATAGAGGCATTTCTCTGCTTTCAGAACCAATGTGGTAATAAATACTGAGCGCTGTCGTTTTATGGCTGCAGCCAGTTAGCAGCAGATAAGTGCTTAACTCCAGGGATTCTCAACTGCTAATGCTGATCACGTGCTTTTAACCATTAGCTCCAAAATTAAATATCTAGTCCTCAATCTCACCTTCCTTTAGTTTAATGTCAAGAAACAGCCTTGAGGAATACAAGCCACAAAAAAAACATCTTTAGGTCAGTGGTAAACCTATCTGGCTAAAACAAGAGACATTGAAGTTGTGGTAATCTTTGGCCTCAATAATTTCATTGCAACTGTGTTTTAATACACAATGCAGTCTTTAGGTTTAAATGTAGGAAACAGATTAGGATAATCTTCCCCAGTGATTTATAGTGAGATTTGTGCAAAGCACAGTAAACAACAATACTGACATTTTTTTCCCCTTTCATTAAATTGCATTAAAATCAGAGCAAGGCCTTTCAAACAATGTTACAATTAACTCCTTGAGGGGGCCAAAGATCCAGTGATGCAACAAGGAAAAGCCTTAGTTTCCCTAACTAAAACTGGAAGTTTACAGTATAACCATATATTATGCACAGTGTTCACACTAATGAGTCACCCCTCCCTGATAAGTGCTGAATTCAATTAATTTCGGCGTCAAAAATCTTGCACCTCTTTCAGAACACCCTGAGAAGACTCCATCTCACACAGAGCTCTTTTGCAGCAAAGCATGACTAATGTCAACTAATTTCCCCTTCCCCTCCCAAAAAACACTTCAAAAAAACTTTTTTAACCTTGAAAGGTTAGAGGAAAGATTTACAGGCTCTATGCAAGATCTGGCAACACACACAGAGGTGTGGGGGAAATGAAAAAAAGGGTCTGGAGTGTGGAAGAGTACTACTGCTGCTATACACTTACAACCTCCTTTGTGTGACTACACTTACCCTCATGGGGAAAATAAGGGGCCCCAGAAGCATCTTCCCGCAAAGCACACCATCATCCATCCTCTGGATGATCACTTTCCAAGTCACAAGCCCAGCTCTGACCCAGAAGCACAGCCCAGCAGCAGTCAGCACTGCAAAGCAGCCAGAGGCATCAACACTAATGCATCCCTTCTGCTGATCACCATCACTATCCAACTTCATAAATGCTTCCCATCCCTGAGCTTCCCTGACCGACCCCCCAGTACCAAGAATGTGCTCCAACTCAAGCTTCTCTTCAACACTGCCAAAGTCACAGCGCTGCCTGGAGGCATTAGCCATTGCTCAGCCTCTTTGGCTGCTCCCACATAAATGCAGCAAGCCCACTCTGTCCTAAAAAAAATCCACCCAACACTCCACCTCCCCTGACTACTTCCTATTTCCATCCAGCTGAGCATATTCTTCCATTTCTCAGGCCAAATCAGAGAAGCAAGTATGATGCGACCCAAAGCAACAAGAACATTTCCCCACTCTTTATCAGCACAGCTCAGTTTTTCCATCTTGAGTAACCCACCCTCCTATCATAGAAAAAGTCAAAAGGAACATAATTTTATAAACTCGGGGTTACCTATAAGGACAAATAATTCTTGGCTTGGTTAATCTACTATTACTTACTAACGAAACGCACTGAAAAATGCACTGAGAAGCCCAAGCACTCCACAAGAGTGGGAGTGATTTATATACAGTTAATCCCACTCTAAACAGGATCAGACATCAGAGATAGCAAGGGCCTTGGGTAACTTAGTGCATTCCCGCTATCTGCTCACAAATCACTGGCAAGGATGTGCTGAACTGTACAAATTTAAGCATCTGAGCCCAGAAGTTAGAGCGCCATAGATATTGCAACACTAACAAGTCTGCAGCTATTGCTCCTCTCTGCAGAACACTTAGTATCAACTCTTTACTCTTGCACTTCCTTTGATATTCGGAATTTGCAAATGTTTAATTTCCTTTTAATGGGTTCAGCTGAAGCAGTACCAGCCTCTGAGGATGCCATACAGCCAACACAAATCCAGGCGAGATGGCTGATCTGGGGATACGAGCAGTTTGTTTAAACAGTGTATTCAAATGCAGTTCCAGACAGCCAGAAGAAAGCTAGCACCAACAATTTACACACAGTGAACTACCAGAGCAGGTTAGAGAAAAATCAAAATGTGATATCACCCTGATTTGTTTACTAGGCATATCAGACAGGGCAAAAGTCCAGGCAAATTTGCCATTCACTCCTTGCATACAACTTTATTCCAGTCCCACTTCTGTTCTTTAGCCTGGAAGTGTCTATGAACACACACCCAGGTCAATGAGGAGCACAACAAAAGAGACAAGACTTGTTGCATGAACTGGGACTTATTGCTGCCCTTTCTCTGCCTTCAATTTCCCTGTCTCTAAAACAAACACACACACACCCCCTTTGCATGGCCCTCAATTTTGAGACCATCTTCTTTAGCTTGATCATACAAAAGATAAGTTGCAGTCCCGCAGACTCTTCCACGTTCAATATTCAGTTCAACTGGACAAGATTGGAAATAAAGCATCTAGCTACAATTAGCAATAGAGAAAAATGCCTTAGCATCCCACTTCTGAAATGTCAGTTCTTAAATGAGAAACCCACACGGATAACCACAGCTAGTACTTGTCTATAATTACTCCCTTCCTAGTGTTCTGTTATCAACCATTCAACTTGATGTTCATCAGAATCATCAAACACAACAAACTGTGCAGTTGCAACATTAAATCTATGAAGAGACATATCCATGACTTTATGGATTAATTCTGGAACAGCCTCAGGCAGAGCAGTCGTCCATTAGGGCTGGAGTTAGAAAGACAGGGACATCAAAGCAATTTACCTAAGACACTTGACAAGCCCCACTCTCATAAACACCTTGGAAGGGTATCCTACCGGAAACTCCTTTAATCTAGAAACACCTTCAGAGAATGTGCTTATAACACAGCTCCCCAGTTCAGCTACCAAGTTCTTGGGTAAATATTTCGGCTGATGAAAACACAGCATCTTTTTCAACATTACCCAAAAATTGAGAGTTTCATGTTTCCATCCTTCAATAAAAAGCACTAAAAATTCAGATATTTTCTATTCTGAAAGACTATCAATGTTGTAAACTAGCAGGACATCAGCAAGATCAACACCTCCACCTTGGTAGATGATACCTGTGAAACAGTATCTGTGCTGCCATTCAATGAGATCTGGACAGGCCAGAGAGCTGGGCAGAGAGGAACCTTGTGGAGTTAAAAAAGGCAGGTGTGGGGTCCTGCAGCTGATGAGGAATACACCCCATGGACCAGCACAGGTTAGGGGGTAAGCCTGCTGAAACCCAGCTCCGTCCAGAAGGACCCAGGGGTCCTGATGGACAGGTTAACCATGAGCAAGCAGCACGTCCTTGTGGCTGAGAAGTCCAATGGTATCCTGGAGTGCTCAGGAACAGTGTGGCCAGAACTGAAGGAGGTTATCCCCCTTCTCTGCTCTGGCCAGGCCGTATCTGGAGTGCTGCGTCCAGTTCCGGGCTGCCTAGTGCAAGAAAGGCAAGGAACTTCTGGAGAGGCTCCAGCAGAGAGACACAGATGGTTGGGGAACTGAAGCATCTCTCTCATGAGGATAGGCTAAGAGAGCTCAGTTTGTTTAGCCTGGATGGAGAGGGGATCTTATCAATGCTTACAAATATCTTAAGGATGTGTGTCAGGAGGATGGGGCCAGACACTTTTCAGGGGTGCCCAGAGACAGGACAAGGGGCAATTAGCATAAACTGAAACACTGGAATTTCTGTCTGAATATGAGGAAGAACTTCTTTACTTAGAGGGTGACAGCAGTGGAAAAGGCTGCCCGGAGAGGATGTGGAATCTCCTTTTCCGGAAATATTCAAAACCTTCCTGATCATGATCTTGTGCAACTTGCTCTAGCTGAGCCTGCTTTGGCAGAGGGGTTGGACTAGATGATCTCCAGAGGTTCCTTCCAACCCCAGCTGTTCTGTGATTCTGTGATCTTAGCCATAGTCAAGTGATTTTTACCTGATTTTATTCAGGTTTTTGAAATTTTTATTTATAGCAGCAGCACTAGGGGCTGTATAAATATTGGGAGAAAAAGATACAGTGTTTGAGATACTTCTCCCAGACTTCACAGGCTTACCAATCTTCACATATCCCTTAAAGTTAACATGCTGGTGTCTCAGGCAAGTATTTGTAAACAAGGTCCTCAGAAAGTACTCGAGTGTCAAAACTCTGTGGAGATAGTTCAGGGTGTTCCAAAGTGCCTTTGGGAAGTCAGACATCTGCAAGAACTAACAGGAGCTCCCTGCCTCAAAGAAATGGAACATCCTCAGCTACTGAAGTTACAGTCACAGGCAGACCAGCATACAAATTCTCTTCCTTTTATAATAACTGAACAAATTTGGCTTTCTCTCTCCTCTACCCATTCCCCCAACAGATTCATGTGGGAGGGGAAAAAAAAAAAAAAAGACACATTTTGGTTTACAGTATTTTCAGTACTAGCAATGGCTTCCAAGCAGAAAACCAGAAGAAGACTATGACAGCTTTAGAAAATATACATAAATTACTACAGCATTCAGCTAAAATGCAAGTTCTGCCTGCAGAGGAAGGATTTGGCAAGACCTAAAATTTCCCAGGAAAATGCACTAACCACGAGGCTCTGTCTCAGATGTGACCATCTCAAGTTCAGCACAGACAATCACCATCACCTCCAGGTGCTACTGGCCATCTTGTTCTAGCCCTCAACACAGGGGATGTTTTCCTTCACTGCTGTCTGCTTCCACTCCAGCAGTCCTTGGCAAGTACCTGGACTGTTAGCTGGTCCAAAGTGCCAGTGGAGAACTTCAGCTGCTCCCAGAGTTCACCAGACTTGCATGTCCCTGGTGGTTGGATAGAGACAAGCTCTGCTCTAACATATTACCAGAATTACACCTATTTGCACTGCTTCCTCTGAACCCTAAAAGCTCACCATCAGATGTCTCTAAATGTAAGGAGCAGCCAGGACTGACAACTCGGAAAGCAGAGCCCAAGCTACCTCAAATACAGAGCTGTTACCTGCATGCATCCACAGGCACCTGGACAGCAGCTCCAAAAAATGCTGGGAAGTGAGCAGGTTTCTCAGACATGCTAGAGGTAGACACACAGCAGGAGCCAGCTGCTCAAATCTATAACCCCATAAGATGGTAAGGATTGCTATGCTTCTACATTGGAATTTTTAGTACTCTACTATGTCCGCCATTAAGCAAGGCAATAAAGATTTGAATTTATTTTTTCTAGTTTCCCTTGGAGTTTTTTCTCTACACTTATTTCAAGCATTATCCCTGTGCAAAAATAACTAGCCCACAATCAGCTCCCAAAAGGAACATGATTAGGGTATTGTTGCAGCAGGATTTAGAAATTACCAACATCTTACACAAGAACTAGCCTTCATGTTTCTCCAGTCACATCTTCTCCCTCAAAAAAGGCATGAGGTCCTCATCACAGAGGGGGAGAAGGAAAAACTGAACATGTGCAAAGAGAAAAAAAAGGAAGAGATGAGGCAAGGGAGTGATGAAATGCTTACATCACTTCATGAGATGAGCAGCCTCCCATCTAGTCTAGTCTCTTCTTCACTTGATGTTATCCATCTCTTGGTTCAGGGGAGCAGAGGGGAGGAGGTAGCATTTTATTGCTTTGCTAGCAGATGCGCTCTTGGAAGGGGAGGAGAATAGCACAGGGCCAATATTTTTAGAGACTGGAAGGATGGGTGTCTGCTACTGCACAGTGACTTATTGGCACTGAGCTTGGCTTCAAATCAAGGGAACCCTGAGCTCATATGGTGCATTGTTCTACTCAAAATGCTCGTTCACTCTGGTTCATATGGCAGCTACAAAATTCTTCTATTAGTAAATAAAATCTCATTGACAGCTTTCCACGAGTGTCCCAAGACAAGAGCCAGGCAGGTCATTGACAGATATTTACTAAATTCAATTACTCCTAGTTAATCCTGGACACCAGAAAATCTTTCTAAAATGATGTATGTGTAATTTTTGGCATTTGATTTTTTTTTTTTTTTAATGACACAGCTAATCTACAACCTGCTAGGGTAGAGGAGAAGAAAAGAAAAAGGCAAAAAGAGACTACAGCTTCTACGAACGTAGCAGTAGACTGGAAGTGTTTTATATCAGTTCTGTAGTAAGCACACTCTTACTCATTATAGAAGCAAACGAGAGAATTCGTTAGAGATCCTGCAAAGCTGTTAAAGCAGATTTTAACTACTCTTTTCACACGGAGAAAGTTAAGAATGTCACAAGTGGCAACAGCAGACTGCAGACGGCTTGTGCTGCCAAACGCTGTGCAAGAGGAAGATAAATCTTTCGCATGCCCTGTGGGAAGTTAAAAGCACAGGTTCCCGATTAAACTCGATGCTATTCCTAAAGCAGACTTCTTAATTTTTATCTTTTTAACAGCAACAGAAGATCTGGATCTTTCAAGCCCGCGCTGCCGTGGGAAGGCGCAGCCCCCTGCGCGCCGCGGGGTGCGGGGATCCGCGGCGGCGGCGGGGCTGGGGGACCGGCGGGGCCCGGCAGCGACCCTGCCCTCCCCGGGCTCCCACCAAACCCCCGGGGAGAGCACCGGGACAGCCGGGGCCGCCCTTTTGTTCGGAGGGAGGAATCTGAGGGTGCCGCCGGGGTAGGATTTAACTCCCACCAGGGCGCCCCGGGACCGGCGCTGCCGCCGCCGGGGCTCAGCCGGGCCCGCGCCACCGGGGACCCCCGACCC
>VZRO01001513.1:443413-526553 GCA_013397915.1 Daphoenositta chrysoptera | reverse complement strand
GCGGGAGGGGACGGGAGGGGCCCGGCCCGCCCCTGCCCCCGCCCGGGGAGGGGCTGCGGAGGGGAGCGGGAGGGTGGCGGTGGCGGTGGGGGACCCTGGGGGGAGACCACCCTGCTGGCTCGGGGCCGGGTGCGTGTCTGTGCAGGGGGTGTGGGGAATCACGGAATCACTGAACAAGCTGAGCTGGAAGGCCCCCACGAGGATCATCGAAGTCCAGCTCGTGGTCCTGCACGGGACAGCCCTAGAGTCACTTCATGGGCCTGAGAGCATTGTCCAAACGCTTCTTGAGCTCTGTCAGGCTGGTGCTGTGATCACCGCCCTGGGGAGCCTCTTCCAGTGCCCAGCCATTCTCTGGGTGAAGAACCTTTTCCTGATACCCAGCCTAAACCTCCCCTGACACAACTTCAGGCCATTCATTCATTGGTCACCACAGAGAAGAGATCAGTGTCTGCCCCTCCTCTTCCCCTCATGAAGAAGTTCTAGGCTGCCTCTCCTTAGTCTCCTCCAGGCTGAAGGTGGGTGCCAATCCACTGCCATCTCTGGATACCTTCAGATCTCCTTAGAAGAAAGCTGGGGACAGGGGGCAGGGGCCAAACATATGTCAAGTTCTTAAAGAAGAACAAGTGCTTCAGCAGATGAGGGAAGTCCTGTGTTTAGGTTCTCTCCAAAGCTTCCCCATGTGTCAAAGGCCCCTCTGTCGCACCTCTGGGGAAGAAGGATTGCTTGAGAAAGAGAAGTGGCTACTTCTTGTTTAGGATCCAAATTAATGACTGGTATAGTGTTTGGTTACACGGGAACTTAGAGGTCAGAGAATCACTAGTGGGCTTTATAGCAGTACCAAGGTTCTGATTCTCTGGATGTGCTCTAGGAGTCTCTTTCCTGTGTAGGCCAAACACTTCTTCTCAAAGTTGGACCTCTGGAGTGCCCTTTCTTGACTCTTCTGTCCAGCTGATGGCAAACCCTGATATCTGACCAACAGGATCACCTATGCAAGACCTTGCACACTTTGTCCATGAGTTAATCTGTTGAGTGAGCCTCTGCCTATCATCCCACAAGAGTCCTACCAGAGCTACTTCCCATCATGTCCTGCCAGCGCTGCTTCCCATCTATTGGCCCCACTGACCACAGCTGGGCTCCCCGGCTGAGAAGTTCTCCTTTAATCTCTGAGATCACTCTTATCTTCTCTGTTCTCAACAGTATCCACACCTTCTGAAGTGGCAAACAGTACAGGGAGGAAATGAGCACTTAAGAACTTTAGGTCATTATTGTAATAGTGGCAAGTATTGTTATTAAACAAATACACTTGATTATCACCAGAAGTATACTTTCCTCTGCTAATCTGCAGCCCTTACCTTGTTCTGCATGTGTTTTACGTCTGAGAACAGCCATCATTGTGCCAGCACTCTTTCCTTTCTTTTTTTTTTTGTTAAAAAGACACACCCCAAAATGTTGATCTAATATAGTTAATGATGAGAATTTAATTTGCACAAAACCAATAAAAACAGGAAAATCAAACTTTCCCTGTAATGCTAGCTCATCAGCTAGAAAACTTTTTCCATTTATTATTGAGTTATCTTTAATTCCTGCTATTTTTAAAGCCAAATACATATGTACGGTATTGTTAGAAAGTCTCCTGCCTACTTATACCAACACCAGCAAACATCTGTGTAGTCATGTGTGACTAACCTGAAAATGTTACTTAGTCATTATCTCTTGCATTTGCATAGTTTGACTAAGTATGATTTTTATTTCCATTCTCAATGCCAGTTTATAATAAAGATGGAGTTCGAGTATGTTTGCATGGGATGTTCACATACAGAATGACACAAGAATAACAGATAGTACCTTCTGCCTACAGAACCATAAAATGTTTTCTTGAGAAGTGGACAATACCATATTTACTACTTCCCAGAGTAGTACTGTTCATCATATAAGCTGTGGACCAAGGTAAAGGCTTTGGGGTTTGTTGTGGCAGCAAGCTTAAATGCATGAAACCAAACTGCTCTCTCAGAACCTGACTGCCCTCTAGGTTAGTCTCCTTGCTTGGAAGCCTGTCCTTTTGTCTCTTCTTTCCTGAGCCCCCTTTTGGGTCCCCTTCCAAGAGCCAGGCATTGCCTTTTATTCAAAACACTCCTATGTAATTTTGTGGCTGGAGCCTCTGCGGGCAGAGGACAAAGCTGGGAGCTCAGCTCTGTTCCAAGTTCTGCCCTGAATGTGCTGCAGGACTCTGCCATAGTCATGTTTTGCCACCTGTGCTTCTGCTCTGGGGCAAACACAACCCTTTGAGAGTTCCATTAGATGTTCAGCATAAGCTAACAGAAATCGTTAGCTAGATGGAGAGAACCTAATCTGCAGGGTAAAGTACATCCTACACAAGCAGCTTCTCTCAAAATATAAATATTAGCATGCTGGCTGTGTGACACCCTTCCCGTGCCCCTCCATTCCTTTGTGCAGCACACATGATGTGAGGAGTGGAAGAGAATATCCTCCTCTGCTCAGTCTCCTGCAAAGCGTGAGAGGGTGCACTCAGTTTTGACTGGGAATTGGCTGCCCACAGAGAGGATGTAATGAAACCACCCATGCATTCCTAGCCACTTCTCCAGAAGGGAGAGGCCTGCAAGTGGCTTAAAGATGTCTTTAATCACATCTTATCACTCTATCTTGATAGCATCTGCTAATTAGCTTACTTTGTCATTGTTAATTTTTTTATACTGCTCCTGGCTAGTTAATTTTTTTTTTCCCCTGCTTCTGGCTACTGCCTTTAGCAGAACACCAAGCTCTGGCCACATCTCCACCTAGAAATTATTTGCAAAGGAAATCACACTCCTGAGCTGGCTAAACAGCTCCTGCTATCCTTCAAGCAGCTTAAACCTGTTCTATAGGCTCTAAGTACTGCATTTTCAGTTCCCTTGTTGGACTTGTTCTGGTTTGATTATTTTTAATTGGAATATAACTTGCTTTACTAATCCTGGCTGTTATTTTTCACTGAAGTACAGTTTAAAGAAAGTTTAGTTTAAATTTTGAGACGCGATTTTGTTTCCAGACTGTTCTTTGCCTACAGTAAAATATTTTTTTCATCCTTTGTAGCAGATGTCCCCCATAAATGCAAGAATCACTGTGGTAACAAGTGAGAGAGTTAAAAAGTGTCATTTTTATCTGTCTCCACCAGAGCGCTTTCTTTTTTTTATAACTTGTTAGCACAGAAAGGAGGTGATTGATGCCTCTTCACAATATGGTATGTTTAGAAAACTTGGTTGGTGATTTTTTGCCTTTTCTGTTTCCATGCTCTTCATATAGCAACAGCAATGAGCCTGACAGGGTCAACACAGAAAAACACTAAAAATTGAAGAAACTCACAACTGGAGCTGCACAAACTGGGCTCTTAAATGAGACAGAATATTCAGAGAGAGGAAAGCCCACCTAGGGACTTCTTTTACTTTGAACTGAACTTTCAAAGAGTGAAGGAATAAATCCAGTAATAGTTGTGGGGAATTATCTAGATTATTTAAACTTTCTCCATCAAGATTGATTTCCTCTGTCTCCAACAACCATTCTTCTTTCTCATGGTTTTTACATCTGCACTCACCCTTGCACACCTTTCTGCAAGGAGTCCCAGTTTATAACTTGACCTCCTCACAGTCCCAGGTGACATTTCTTGGAAAGCTCCAGTGAAGTCCAAGTTGTTTTGCCTTTGTGATTCTTCCTGCACCACGGGGCCCTGCTTTGCCATGGCCTCAAGCAGCACCGTGAGGCTGGGCTGCCCTTTAAATCTGAATATTCCTCCTCTGCCACAGGAGCAGAAACCAGGAGCCGAGGGAGGAGCCCAGGCTGTCTGTGTCGCTGTGGCTAAACCCTCCAGTGGTTTTGCAGCAGAGATGAACCCTGGGGAACCAGCCCTAAACAGCAGCCTTACCTGAGTGGTATAGATGTTCCAGCTAGGAGTGAACAGAAATGTAGTTTACTGTTCTTTCCCTGTGAGAGAGAGGACATTATCTGCCTCTGGTTATACTTTTCGTTTTAGTTTGTAGCTACTGGAATATACAAAAGGAATTAATGCAATCCTTCTTAAGTACAAAGGGTAAAAATTGTCTTCTTTTTTCTTTTCTTTTTCTCACATTATTATGGAAATCTCTGCTGGCATATTACTGTCTTTGATATGAAAGTCATTTATGTAGGTTTAACCAGGAGAAAATTATTTTTCTTGGCCTGTTCACCAACATTCAATGTAAAATAAGTTTATTTTGTGTATCTTCCCTGTAGGGACAAACTCAGCTTTGTGTTGCATGGAAGTGGGCTTTATGATCTAATGCAGCTTTCCCACAGAGCCTCAGAATTACTCCATAACATACTTAATTCTGAAATTATTTTAAAAGCACGAGCCCATGGAAACAACAAAAGAAAATTACACACTCCTTACACTGTGCCTGAAATGGGAGAGCATTTATGCTTTTTTAAATTTAAAAAGGAAAAAGTGTTTCACTTCTTCATATAGTAAAGCTAATCAAGCAGAAAGACAACTTATAAGCCAAACAGACATCAAGACCTCTGGAGGTAATGGACAAAACTTTGTTAAAAGCCTATCCCAGAGTCAACAGGGTGTATTTAAAGTCTCAATACCATGAATAAAGTTTATGTCTAGCATCTACAGCTTTGTCCTTGAATTAAGAGTACTTCGTTCTCCCTTGCACAGGGCCATGGAAATTCTGTGCCTACGGGCTTCCTCAAGTTTTCTCCATTCTACAAGCGAGAGGAAGATTTTCCTCTCTGCTTGGCCCCACAGATACAGATGGGAACCAAGATGACTTACGAGAAAATCCCCTGCTACCCAGCCCCTACACAACCCAGAGGCTTCCCTGAAAGCTTGAGGGCTGAGATTTCTCAAAAGCTTCACCTGTGTGAAGCCACCAGACTACCACAGACAGGGAGAGCACACCTTGAGCAGAGATGACTTCCACCCCCCCACAAATATATAGGGCCCTTTGAAGGTGCACCACTGAAAGTCCTGAAAGGCCAGTTGCCCAAGAATAACAAGAAAAAGATTGTACTAATCTGAAGATCACTAAAAAGCAAAACTCCTAGTATTTAATTACACTGTTGAGCACCTTGATTATGTTGTAATAGCACAAAAGTCAAAGTAGTTCCCACAGAAAGAGGCAGCTACGTGCCATATACACTCCACACGGGAGTGCAGGGGGTTGCTTTGTCTTTAGTCTTGCTCTCAGGTTCCTATTCCAGCCAGAATTTGTTAATCAATTTCCTCTTCCCATTCAAACCTGAAAAAACCACATTCCTGCATATTTTATATGACTATTTGCATTACAGAGAAGCCAAGCACCTTGCAAATAGCATTTCAAACTGCGTATTTTTTGTCTTTGCTTCTCACAGGATTTCTTAATGCACTTGGCATCAGCAAGCTGAAACTCCAGTTCTGTCCCATGCTGTATTCCCATGACAAAATTTCTGCTGCTGATTTTGTTGTGGAGGTACAAAATCCCATATGCATTCTATCTTTGTCGACACTCTTCCAGGTTTTGGAAAGGAAGTTCCCTTACATTTCCAGAGGAACCAAATCTCACTTTGTCAGTCACCTGTTTTGTTTTATAAATGCTTCCTCTTATGCAGAGGGTTTCAGACCATATTAAAACTTGTACAAAAAGAAGAAGAGAAAAGAAAATCCAAGGATTCTTTCCACTGTATCATGATAATCAAATTTTGAGTCTCATTCATATTTGCATGCAAAGGTCCCTGCCTCTGCTGGGGTTGGTGCAAATGAGTGTCAGACATTCCTTTTTCCTTCTCAGAGATGGCTACAGCATTTATCCTGGATCACAAGTAAAAATATCAAAGGGTTGGAAAGTGGGATGGGATCCAAGTTTAAGACTGCGATTTAGTGTGGAGACGTTGGAGATTTCTGCACTTTGCACAAGGACAGATATAAATCTTAGGTAATCCTGCTCCAGCAGAGAGGTTTTTCTTAAGGACTTGTACAAATGAAGCATCTAATTACCACCAAATATGTAGCAAACAAAGAAGTGAGAGTAAATCTTTGGTATGCTGTACCAGTCCTTAAAGACTGTGACAAACCAAAACATCACAGAGGAATACAATTGTACTTAGAAGCTTATAAATATGGACCCAAGGGCAGAGTTTCATGAAGTGATGAGGTCTGGCTTTGGTATTATCAAAGTTAAAATATGCCAAAGCCACATTATCCAGAGTGAATTATTATTCACTCTACTCAGTTGAAATCATTCATGCTTTCTTGAAATGATTTCTTTAAAGTGATTTCTTCTGTCTAGTAGAATTTTTCTCACATGGAATATCACGTATCTGTACAATGCATTGCTGAAATGTCCTCTATTCTCACAGTTTTACACTGCATGCTTACTCTTTGTTTGAATTTTCAGTCTCAGGCACTTCAATGCCTAATGCCAAAAAAAGCTTGAGTTCATCTGTTTAGCAGGCTCCTCTGGTCTTGGGGGAAGAAATCATTTGCCTGCCATGGAATGACCCACATCCTCCTCTGTGAGGGTTGTGTCAAATGGTCAGTGGTCACCAGCGGGGTGACCCCCCCTTCTCCCACACACTCACCCATCCTTCATGACCATTTGGGGATTCAGGGGTCTGTGACTGAGTCTAGGCCAAATATTACCCTTCTCTCTGAGTCAGAGAAACACAAACACATCTGTTGCTTTCCAATTACACCAAACACACCACAGCCTTTGTTTTCTAGGAACCATTAGGTGCCTTGTGCACATCAGTGTAAACACTGTAGATAGTTGATGTGGTAGATGTGCTGATCTGATGCCAGGTTAGAAGTGCTCAGATTTAAGGTGGATCATGTTTGTGCTGAAAGGTGCCAAGCTGTGCCCAAATCCACTAATTACCACGAAACCATGGGCTGTTATAACAGATGATATGCAGAGCTCCTAGAAGTTAAGGTTCTTATCTTCAACTCCTAATTGGGATCAGCATCATCATCATATTGTTGTCTTTCAATAAACAAAACATACAGATTTCAATTTGCTCCTACCAGTTCTTTATGTGGAGACAATTTTTTTTTTTTGAGTTTGAACTGCTGCCCAAGAAATGAGAGTAAACCTTTTTTTTCTTTTTTCAAGAGTGACAACAGAGAGATCTGACCTTACAAAAGGTCCTGGTGGTACTGACCTCTAAGGAAATGTGGAGCCTGACTCTGGAACCTGTTAGTTTTAACCCTGGGCACCAAAGTCTGTTTGCAGATTGTGACAGTGAAAGCCCAGCTGACAATCCGGTGCTGCTTTCAATTCCTTTAGATTTCAGGATTAATAAGAATCATTAAATACAGAAAAGGAACATTTGTTTCTAATCAGTTGCCCTACTTCTGATGCCCTGAAAGTAGGAATACGATTACTGAGAGATATGGATACAGTTTATTAATCAAGTTTTAAGTATGTTTAAAAAGAAAAGCCAAGAAACCATAGCCTCAGGTTGAACTTATTACTGGAAGGAACGGAACCATTTACAATAAAATGTAATAATAAAGTACAAAAAGTAATTAAGAAAGAATTGCTTGTTGGGTACTTGCTTGTCATTTTATTTTACTGTGCAATTTGAAAACACATATCTTTTCAAATAAACAGTGCATACATATTAGCAGTAAGGATGTTGTCAATTCCATTCTAAGTAGCTGAGTAACAAAATTATAGCTGCAATTGGATGCTGAAGAGTGGAGACAGATGGATACAGTATACTTTTTTTTCCTATGAACATTAGATAGTTGGTGATTGCTGGAATGAAACAAAAACCAAGTAAATAAATTTAATTATGTAATTAATAAAATAATTTTATTGCCTTTTCTCAGCATTTGTTTCTGCAATCATATGCAAAACCAAGAGGTTTTTCTTTAGAAAATTTAAAGAAAGGAAGAGTCTTGAGGACATTTGTGCACATGAAAGCTTACAAAATGCTTCTTAAACCATCATTTTCTATCATTGTATTTTAAAAGAATTGTAGGTCACCTTCCCCCTTTTATAAAGTGAGCCTTCCAAACACCACAACTTAATTTTCTCTAGGCAGCTGTCCCTGAGGAACCATATTTAAACCAGATTGCTAAATGGTATACTGAAGTTATTACTTGCAAATATTTTAAATGAAGATGCTAAAATCTCTGTATTTGGATATATTTGAATTTTCTGCCATTAGTTGGGGTCATACTTGATCTCTGTCCAGAATTTAATTCTTGCTGGGCAAAAGTCTTACCCTCTGCTATTCTGCCTTTTGGATCAAGTTTCATAAACATCTCCTTGTTCATAAAATATCCAACAAGTTTCAATTTGGGTCAAAACATCACAATTTCATTAAATCACTCTGAAATTCAGCCTTGTTATTTATTCCAGAATCTTGCATATCAATGTTCTAAGTCCAGTTTGCACATGAAGTAGTATGTAGAATGAAGCTGGAATCACGTTCACCATTATTATATCTGGATGATGCATCATCCAAAGGCTCCAGTGAGACAGGATCTGGTTGGAATGAGAGGCAGACTGGTGAAGATTCAGTCTCTGGTACCAACTTCATCCTTCAACACAGTCAGTGCTTTGAGAGATTTGTTTGAAGTACTGTATTTTCTGGAGAAAGCAAGTCCCTTTGCCCTGGGAGTCTTTATTAATGTAATTCATGGAATGAGAACTTCCCTTGGGAATGGCAGCCTTGCCTCTGAATTTTGTGTTCACTTTTATTTCTGACAGAGCTTTCATGCAGCTTTTGAACTTCCCTTCACCTCTCTTTCTCAGCACCACACCCTCCCAAGGCTCTGCTCTCAGCGTCAGGAACCTGTGTCCCACATGTTCTCCTTCAAAATACATCAAATCAGACCTTTTATTCCGTGAATGAGGAATGAATATTATCCAATGAATAGCAGGGCTCAGTGAGATACACCTTCTCAGACAGGACAATTACTGCCTATGCCTGTTTGGCAAGACATTTGGGGCTTACACCCCCATAGTTACACTGCACCAGTTGGGATTTTTTCCTTCAGACAACATTTGGCCTTGTCCCCTGAGCAAAGTGTCCCCAAAACAGGTGGCTCAAAGACATCCAAAGAGCAAATTGCTGATTTAGACCCCTATACTCTCTCCTCCTTCCATGCCTCCAATAGGTTAGAATATGTTTAAGAAGCATTTGGGATGGATCTTCTCACTCTAATTGATCTCTTCTCTCTGGTGACCAGTGACAGGACCCAAGGGAATGGCCTGAACTTGTGTCAGGGGAGGTTTAGGCTGGATATCAGGGAAAGGTTTTTCACCCAGAGGGTGTTTGGGCACTGGAACAGCCTCCCCAGGGAAGTGATCACAGCACCAGCCTGACAGAGCTCAAGCAGTGTTTGGACAATGCTCTCAGGCACACACAAGGGTGTGACCCTTGGAGATGGTCCTCTGCAGGGCCAGGAGTTGAACTCAATGACCCTTGTGGGCCCCTTCCAATTCAGCTGATTCTGTGATTCTGTGATTCATATGCACCAAAGTTGCTCTGCAAGTCAAACCAACAAGATGGCAGATTAACTCTGTAGCCACACCAAATCACAGTGTTAATGTAGACAGAGTAGAAGCTTCCTGACTCATTCTAAATGTGATTACTTTAACCCAGTTTAGGAACCAGAACCAGGACATTCCCTTTATCTTGTACACTATCACAAATGCCTCTCCAAATCCTCTCTCTGCACGTGAGGAGGAAGGATTGCATGATACACATGCATGGCAGTTTTATCAAATTAAATTGCATCCTTGCCATGCCAATAGGCCTTTAGGTTTCGGTTCAGTTCGTGATGGAGTGAGATTGCCATCTGCATAGAGCAGAATTTAACCCACAAAGTAGCAAGTAATTCTTTATACACTTGGTATCCAGAGCAGCTTTTGCCCGTCAGGAATGGTTTTGTGCTTCACTAGTCCAGCAGGTTAGTGAAGAATGTGATTTTTATCATGAAAGCTGTAATTGAACTAAGGTAATTTGTTTGAAAAAATCCTTAATTATATTGCAATTTTTACCTGATCTCAGTAAGAAAAATAATGCGATTTAGCACTGTTTATGCTTTTTGTTTGGTTTGGAAATTTTTTGGTGGTTTTGGTTTGGTTTGTGTTCGTGTTTTGTGTTTTGGTTTGATTTTTTGTGCCCACTTCTTCCTCTCCTGGACAGTTAGAGAACAGTCTCTTCCCTTCAGTTTACTGTTAATTTGTGATCAGTCTCAGGGTAAGGAGATTAACATAGAGTTCTGCTTTGTGGGCTTCTTGCTGTGTATGGAATCGCATTTAACATCAACACTTATATTTTCTGAGGATATTTATTTGTCAAGAACTTATTGAAAAAATTACAAAAATGTACAAAATCTTAATTTAGTGCCAATTTATTCCAATACAATAGATTATCTTCTCATTTACAGGCATGATTTGTATTGTTTATTACAATTTAAATTCCTTTGAAGTGGATCCAATTACTTTTTCACTGCTTTTCTTGCCTTGCTGTAAATAAGAACCCATCCTTTTGCTCCATTCTTTCCTTTAGCTAGTATTTCATAGGTCTCTGGTTGAGGAGCCAGCTCTGCTTCCATTTGCATGGTTACAGCTCCCAGTAACAGTAGAGGCTGGATCCTTAGGTATTATCTCATTATTAAAACTAATTATGGTAGTGTTAACAAAAGCTGAGTAAGCACTGAATCCTAAGTTCCTGGCTATATCCTTCACCAGCATTCCAGCCATACCACTATAGATGGCAGATTTGAAAGCTTCTTTTCATTGGTTGTGGGTTTTTAATTCTCTTTACTTACCAACTTGGAATCTATGGTCTTCAAAACAAAATAAATTAAGTGGAAACCCTAATAATCCGAAATCATGATGTACCATTAACACAGAGCTACTTATCTGATTATGTACTTGTTCTTTGGGTTAGGTTGCATCACCAAAGACCAGCTCAAAACTGGCTAAGCACACAGCTAAGCCAGCCACATCTTTGCACAGAAATGTTATAATACTTTTTAACAAAAGCAAATTATCCTTATAAATTGTACTGTCAATAAGAATTCTTTTTACTGCATATCCCATCAACTAATTATTCTTACAGTATTCAGTCTGGAATTGCAGAAGAGGCTCATTGTTACTTTCTGGTCCTTGAAATTCTCAAAGGACAGGCATTCATTTACGGAATTAGAATGAAAAAACACAGATGGCCAGAACTGATAATAATACTAAAAGCAGTTAAGGACCAGTCCTGGAAACATTTACTTAGGTAGCTTCTTCTCAAGTAAATAGTTCTACTAAAATAGAACAGATTATACATATAATATATATAGAATAGATATCTATATATCTATATAATATAGATATAAGAATGTGATGCATAAATGACAGAAAAACACCTAAAACCTGTGGTGCTGTGTGTATTATGTCTAGTCAAAAGCATTTCAACACACAGTCATATTCTTCAATCTTTTTATTTCATATAAATCCACCATTCTAAGGTTTTCCCTTCCCTGCTACAGAAGTGCTCTGAGATGTGCTTAAGAGAGCGAGTGCTTCTCATCATACCTCCAGGTAGTGGCAGGCTGAGACTCTATAGATAGCTAATCAATAGGACCAGTTTATGTTTAATTCAAATTTCCATTGGTAGGAACACATACTAAGATTTTGTTGCTCTGAGATGAAATGAAATCCATAACAAAAGAATGTAGGAAGAACATTCCGTGTTTCTGTTGGATGTACAGGCTGCATCATTAAACTGGAATTTCAGTGGATAACATTCTTTCGTAGTCTATTTCCTCGGGGCTATAAATCAAGTGTGCAGGATATCCTTACTAGTGTCAAGACCAGCCATTAAACATCATTTATGCTGACAGTTCTCTTCACTGATCAGAGAACAATTTGGGTTTCATAACCATGCATCTAAATAAATTCAAAACCCTCCCAGGCTACATGTGTACATTTTTGAGAGGACCTTGCACCCATCAGGGTTTTTTAAATAGATTTCTATTAGTAATGACAATAATTGATTTTAAAAGTTACTCTAGTTCCTCCTCTCCACCACCCTGCCCCCACACCTTTTGTCTTTCAGTCTCCAGCCCGTTTGTTCTCTGTTTGTCCGAATTTTTTTGCTTTACACCTCCCCTTCATCCCTTTGCCCTCTTCCATGACCTGTTTTCTTTGCCCTGTGGGGTTTGTTCCCTTCTGTTTGCCTCTGTTTCTCCCACTCTTGTTTGGATACTGCCTCTCTCTCCTCCTCCTCTCTCTCCTTCCATCCATTGTTTCTTCCCAGGAGCTGTGGCAGAGAGGGCAGCCTTCACGAGGAGATTCAGCTTTTCTAGGCTGCTGATCATGAGCTGATCTTTTTGAAGATTATGTTGTAATTAATACATCTAGAATTAAACCTGAGCACCCAAACAATGAGAATCTTTATATTGTAGAGCAGACAACCAGAAAAAAAGAAAGCTTATGTCTATCTGACTAATTTTCCAGGCCATCACTCCTCAAAATATATTCCTTTCCCAGAGCATACCACTTTCCTGGAACACAGATCTCCTCACTTCCCCCATTAATTACCTTAGAAAGCAGAAGGGCACTTGAGCAAGCCCTGAAGGTAAAAGGAATGTGAACAACATATCAAAGCTGAGGATAAATTCCCATTTTCTGGCAGGCCAAAGTGGGCAAAATTTTCATGATGCAACAGAATACAGTTTTTCCCTGGGCTTCCCCACTAGCACGTCAGATAGCTATAGCTGGCCTTATGTATACTTGGAATTTTAGTTATTTATGCATTTGAAACTCCATTGCATTCATGTTAAGCCTTATCTACGTGGCTGTGCCAATGAAAGGAGATATCTGAATATCTTTAAATTACATTAAAATCTCACACTGATGTGATGGGGCATTAGAGGGAAGGGGTTGCTGTCCCTTGGCATTCAGCACAATTCCAAAAAGGAATTTTCAGGGCAGACTGATATCCTCCCAGGACATGAGTTCATGCAAGTTATTGGACTGGGTAAAAGATTAACTGAGAGAAATTCTGAAATACAGGCTACACCTGTGATTGAATGTTCACAGTGGTCACTTGTAACCATAAAAATACATCCATCTCTTTTTTCCCCTGTAGATCTTTATATTTTGTTCATTTATTTGCAAACAACTTTAGAAGTTACAGCATTTTTGCAATAGTAGGAGAATAAAAATATAGTAACATTCTTTGCTTGGTTTGCTTCTTACCTTTGAACATGATTTACAGGAAAAATCACGAATAGGCTTTTTAATAGGAGGAAAAAATATGCGAGGGAATGTCAATCTGATAATGATAGACTTGTCTTCTATTTATAAAATCTGATGTTTCCAAAGAAGATTTTTAATAGAAACCTCATGTTCATACCCAGTTACTGATAAAAATCATTGCAATTTGGGTGCTGTGATTAACTTTGGGTGCTGTGATTAACTTAGATCTGTGAGGCCCAACTCCTGGTCCTCTCCTGTAGGCTGAGATCTGCCTCCATCAGTCCATCCTCTGCCTCTGAGGAGTAACAATCTGGGAGAGACAAATAACTGATGACTGTGATTAGGTCCAAGTGTTCCAAAAATGTTTTTAAAAGCAATAATAAAAATGTGCAAGTAACAATGGATGACACTGGAAAAGCTCTCTAATTTCTCTTAAGACATCACTGAAATGTAGTTCCTTTTTCAAAGTCAACAGAAAGAAGTTGCTTAGGAATTTAGGTCTAGACTGGGATTTCCTATAGTTTTCATCCTGGGTAGATAAGCAGAATGGGTATGATACTAGCTAGAGGCTTCATCAGAAAATTCTCCTGCACAGCCTCAAGTACAAGATCCGTCTATGGCTGTTAAAAGTTTTTGCAGGCTGCTAGTAGCTCGGGAGGAGGAGAAGGGGTTGGGAGAGCCTGTTTGGAAACTCTTAAGCTAATGATAACCGTGATCTGGATCAGCTATAAAAATACAAAGGAGGTATTTCAGCAAAACTTACACGTTGGAATGGAACAGTGACTTTTTTTCTGACTTTGAAAAGCAGGGAGGATTTTATCTAGATAGTTTCCAAATATTATTAAGTATTTTCCAGATAATAAGGTATTTTCCTATACTTTCCAGTATTTTCTTATAATTTCCAACACAGCAAAATTGTGTACAGCATGGCCTCCCAAGCAATTCTGTCAGCTCAGCTGGGGAAGCTGTGAGCTCACATCCCAGAGATTGTACACTGGGGACTCTTTATACTGGCCTTGCCACCAGGAAAAGTAGGAAAGGTCTGTAACTCTGCCCTAAAAATTGAGCTGTTTGTGCATTTTTGAGCTGTGGGCATATTTGCTTTATGTATACAGCATGATCAACCTGAACTTTAAATGAAAACTCCCTTAGCCTGGCAGGAATACAGAGAGATAGTCTGAGCAGCCAGGAGCTGGGTTAGGGCAAACAAAGCCCTGACAGAATTAAATCTGGCCAGGGTCATCAAGTGCAACAACAAAAGCTTCTACAAGTACGTCAGAGATGAAAAGAAGACTAGGGAAAACGTGAGGCTTCTCCAGAAGAAAACAGACCTGGTTATCCAAGATATGGAGAAGGCTGAGGTACTCAAAGACCTTTTTTGCCTCAATCTTCACCAGCAAGTGCTCCAGCCACACAGCCTGAGTCACTGAAGGCAAAGGCAGGGACTGGGAGAATGAAGAACCACCCGCTGTAGGACAAGACGAGGTTCAAGAACATCTAAGAAGTCTGAAGAAGCACAAGTCCATGGGGCCTGATGCGATTCATCCATGGGTCCTGAGGGAACTGGCAGATGAAGTGACTAAGTCAGTGTCCATTATTTTTGAGAAGCTGTGACAGACTTGTGAAATTCTCACTGACTGGAAAAGTAATCTACACATTTTAAAATACATGTTTTTTAAAATGGGAAATAAGGAAGAACTGGGGAACTACACATTGGTCAGTCTCACCCTGGTGCTTGGCAAGATCATGGAGCAGATCCTTCTGGAAACTATGCTAAGTCACATGGAAAATAAGGAGGTGATTGGTGACAGCCAACACGATTTCATTAAGGGCAGATCTGGGAAGCAGGACTTGGGGCTGTTGGCTAACAAGAAGTTCAACATGACACAGCAACTCCTGTGCACTCACAGCCCAGAAAACCAACCTCATCCTGAGCTGCACCCAGAGCCCCGTGGGCAGCAGGGGAGGGAGGGGATTCTGCCCCTCTGCTCTGCTCTGCTGAGACCCCCCTGGAGCCCTGCATCAGCCCTGGGGTCCCTGCTCAGGAGCAACATAGAGTCCTGAGAAGTGTCACAAAGTTGATCAGAGGGCTGGAGCACCACTCCTATGAACACAATCTGAGATTGGGCTGTTCAGCCTGGAGAAGAGGAGTTTCTGGGCACACCCTATAGCACCTTCCAGTACCTATAAGTAGCCAGCAAGAAATCTGGAGAGGGACTTTTCACAAAGTCTTCCAGTCTTCCCAGCCTGGTCTAGTGGAAGATGTCCTTGCCCACAGCAGTGGGGTTGGAATGAGATCATCTTTAAGGTCCCTTCCAACCCAAGCCATTCTGAGATTCTATTCTAATATGTGTCCAGAGTTGACAAAAGGAAAGGAGAAAATATTTTTTAAAGATTAAATAAAATAATAGGCGTGGGCTTCTCTATTGAACATAGTGGTAGAAAAAGGGAAACCATTATGAAACAAAAGGAACAAAATAAGGGCGGGTCATCCTGGGTTTTGTGGGTGTCAATGCACATCCCTGTCACCAGCCATCAAGCAGTTCTCACAGGCTGGCTTTAGAAGCTCATCTATGAGTGCTTTGCAAGCGACTGAAGATAAGTTAGTAGTATATCGTCATTGTGCCTATTAGTTTTTAAATTCCTTCCTTGATATTCTGGAAAAGCAATTTAGAAAAGCCTCTCTGTCTATTTAATGCAATCACAGTCAGCATAGAGAGAACGTCCCGATGCATTGAAATCAATCCGCCTGTGATACTCCTCCCCCAGCACAGTCAGGGCAGTAAATCCTTATCTGGTTCCAAAGAACTGCAGTGAAGGCCTGCTGTTAGAGTCCTTACAAATTCTGGTGTCCTCTTATTCTGAGAAATGTAAAGGGCAAAGACACCAGGAGTCTGCATCTCCTACCCAGCCACTGGTGAGGTGGGTGAAAAGGGTGTTCCCAGTCTGCAGTTTCTACAAAAATCAGGTATTTGTGTGACCTCCAGCAGCAGGCCTTGCCCTTTGTCAGTCCCTTTGTCCTTTCCCTACAGCCCCCGAGGCTGTGAATCTTGTTATGCCTGCCCAGAGAGTGATCGATAATGTATTGGCCTTACATTGATTCAGTTCAGCCTCGCCACAGAGAGCAGCAGCATCGACAGAGGAGGAGGCTGCTTTGGGAGCAGAGTAGCTGTTTTCAGCCCATCACCCTCAGCAGGGAAACACACATGTTTTTTGAGTTATGAAAGCCTAGACCCTGCTGCTAGTGGGTATTTGAAAGTGTGTATCTTGATACTTGGGAGGAAAACAAGAAAGAAGCCAGATGACACATCACATCTTTTACTAGCTTAAAATTAAGAGTGCTTGACTCACGAAAATCACACCATTTCTGCATCACCTTTATTCTGGACAGACAGGCACATGCAACCCATAAACATTGTGCCGGGAAACTCCCAAATTCTTAAGGCAATAGGCAAGTTAGCCTCAAGCAATATCAGATTAATCCATCCCAAATAAAATAGAAATGAAAGGCACAAATCTTGACAGCATTTTCAAAGGGAATTGTAGCTGCCAGCCATCTAATTATGTTTACATGTTTCCCTGCCCAAGATGCAAGTCATGGTACACTGGTGAAACAGGAAACTTAACGCATTCCACAGGGTCCAGACAGCACAAAAACAACCGTGAAAAGTTCACACGGCAGGTCAGCTCGCCCTGCATTGCTTCAGCCAGGCACGATGCATTTGTGAACTGGGAAACCCATTGTGAGTGCAGCCCTGGCAGGACTGCAGACACGCCAGAAAGGGTGCCTGCACACTGCTTAGGGCTGTGTGGGTGTGCAAGTGAGCTGCTCCTTAAAACCATTAGCTGTCTAACATGAATGTGCTCACAATTAGCTAGGAATGTTGCAGTTAGGCAATCCCTGTTCAAGCCGATTTTCAGTTGTTATACCTCTTTTATTAGCTCCTCCTATATCCTTGACATGGTAGTATTTANCAGTTGTTATACCTCTTTTATTAGATGTCCAGTACAATTCTCAGCTCCTCCCATTTCCTTGACATGGTAGTATTTTAAAATGATAGAAGTCAGTCTAAATTCCTAGTATGATGAATATAAATTCTTTCCAGTAGAAAAAAAAAAAATCAACAGAATTGTTTTCCAGGCATGACCACAAGTCCATTTAGCCTTCAGGTTTCGTTATTCTGAGTAAATTCATCAAATAGGGGGTTTAAATTAGAGAGGAGCCAGAATCAGAAACCTGGATCCTCACCAACACTCTGACCTTGGGCATGTTTCAATTATTGTCAAAGCATTTCAGCTGGGCCACTCTCTATAAAAAAAAGACCAGACCTAAATGCTTAATCTGGATATGCTGAAAATGCAAAGGGATTCAGTTTCAGATTAAGCATCCGAGCTAAATTTTGCAAGGATCCAATATAAATTTGTCATTACAAAATGATGTCTTTGAATGACTCAATTTTGGGGTGTTGGATATGAGAGAAAATTAAGATCTGGATTTTATAATGTGAGTGCTTGAAATATTTTGAACATCTGGTTATTTTAGAAAGGCTTGTACCGGAAGTTGCTTACCATGTTTAAATACTTCTTCCTCCATAGAACTGTTTAATGGCAGCCAAGACCTACTTGAAATTATTTGTTTCACAGATAACTAATGGATTTAATAACAGAAGAACAGTGATTCTGTATATATTAACTCCTCTGCCATACTTCAAAGTATTTGGAAGTGTAATTCAATGTGTACAATTCCATGCTTCTGCTTTACCACTGTGCCAGCAGTACAATCCTTCTAATTCACTCTGAGATATCCACTGAGGTTTCACACTTCAATATGTACCAAGTAAATCCTGTAAATAAGCGTGTAGCTTTCCCTGCATTTTGGCACCACCAGTAGATACATCCTGAGCCTCCAGACTGTAATCCAGAGGGCACCCTGAGAAAAACAAGCCATCTTCCATTTTGTGTAAAATGTTCCTTTAGTCTGCAAGAGCATCTGGCAGGCAGGCTAAGGTGAAGGTAACGTCCCTCTGCAGATCTTGCTGGTCTAATGGTATCATGACAATGAAGCATGGGTAAAGACAAAATTTTTCTGATCTGTGCCTTCTGCATTGTAACTCTGATGACAAGGAAATTATGTTGGTCTAAATGGCAGCAAAACTCAAGCCCAGAGTAAGGTCTGTCCTAAACCAGTTTCAGCACATTTAATATTGATTATGCCATCCATTACATTTCGAGCTAAACATCTTGTCCATACAAGTCTGTTAAAGTCTTTCAGCACAGCAGTCTCTACTTGCATCCAGCTGTCCTTAAAATAGCACTACACCAAGGCTTTTGCTGAAACACACTTGCTGTTTACTGGCCTCTCTCTGCTAATGGCTGCACTTTTTATATGAACCCAAAACACACGTTTTTCATTTCCTTAGAATAGTAAGAAATCTTTTTACAGAAACTGCTGCCTAAGCAAATTACAACTCTATAATATTTCCATTAAGAGATCTTACTTTTCCCAATGTCGAGTGCTTTTGGTGGTGTATTACGAAGTCCAGAAACATGGAGTGAAAATTGTTCTTGTGACCACAGAACAATTTTAGATTTTTCTGGTGAGGCCCATGTCCAGGTCGTTTAAACTTAGGTTTGCTCTATGCTTTCTTTTTCTATTTGTAAGTTACAGGGATTTAGAAGAGAGACAGATTTCCTTATGAAGATTGTTTTCTAAATGAGAACAGAATAACTTTCACAGGACTTGTACCACACTTTGCCTTACTGGGGAGAAATGGGCACATCTGGGTGGTAGCTGCATCAGCAGGACTCAGATATCTCAGCCTGGGGATCCTTGGTGGCCAGTATAAGTTAAAAGCATCGGTGGCTTCTGAGGACCTGGTGGGGTAAGAGACAGGGAAAGCAAAGAGAGATGTAAACCCTTATTTGCTGAAGTGATTCATGCCCCTTTTGCTCCACACAAAGCTGCTTCTCTTGGGAATAAAACAACTCTGTTAGATCCAATCTAGTGGAGCAAAGTGTCCAAAGTTGAAAGCCATCTACAGTAAAACCTGTATTACAGACTCAAATACGTGGCCTGAGAGCTGATTTACATATGCATGCAGGAGGCTGTTGGCTTTTTTATATGTGCATTGTAGACCTATGCCAAACTGAACCTCACATTTACTAGCCAGGTTTTCAGCAACTTCAGGTGTAGTTTCACATTACATCACATTGTATTACATAATCACGTAATCACAAAACAGCTTTTGCAGGTGCTGCAGTTGTGTGCCTGTGTCCTAGCAACTTTGCAGACTGCCTGGTTGTGTGCCCACAGGCTGATAAGAACCAGCTCCCAATGTGTAAGGCCTCTGACACAGTTATGTCTGTGTATACAATGTCTTGCTTTTCTTTAACCTCTTTTCCATGTTGTCTACTCACCATTTCATTCAGCTCGAAGGAGTCAAGGAAGGGTCCCTGTATTTTATGAAGCTAAACAGATGTCACAGTACAAACACCCAAGATGGGGAGGGTACACAGTGCTTTATTTACATTAGTTATCAGAAACAAAAAAAAAAAAGCCACTGAGTCTGAGTCCCACTTGGACTCCCTCCAGCTGCAAAGGAATGTACGGATAAAGACAGAGGAAGAGTTTACTCAGGAAGAAATAGGATCTGGCTTTGCATTACAAGGCTGGAAACAAGGTTACAATAAGTAAACAAAATAGAAAATCTCCTTTACTGCTTGACTGGCCTGTCCCTTACCTGTAACTCCTGTTACATCTGTACTGCAGATGCTGGGATACATGTGCTGGCATCCTCAGCAACTGGGTGACCCACACCCTTTCTGCCCCCTCAGTTACAGCCCTCTAGCTACACTGGCACTTTCATACCCATGAAAAAGAGACACAATTTAATCAGACTATGATATTCAAGTCCTGTAGGAGTCTTGATTCCCACCTTGCCTGTCCCTCCATTAGAAAGGCCACTGTCTTAAATCTTTCTCAAACTCCTCCTTCTTCGGGCAGCATAACTTACATGGGAAAATCCTTTTCAGCTCCACTATGTTCATATTATGCTATGTATTTTCTGCAAAACACTTATATTTTGTTGAGTGGTTTTGGCTTGCTGCTGGAGATCTCACACCCATAAGGCAGGTCAGGCCACTGGGCACCTCTGCCCCAGCTTGCTGTGAGCTGCAGGACTTCCTTACGTCACGGGTGAAGAGGTCACAGCTAAGAACTCGGGTTCAGGCTGGTTGACTTCATAACCCAGTTAGCACCGGGTCTGGAAGGAAAAAACAGGAAAAGACTACGTCAGAAGATGTGTGAATAGGCTGGGGGGAAGGCATCCCTCTACTGAGGTCTGGAAGGGATAATAAATTAAGGTGTAATGACAGACTGGGAAATTCAGGTTGTCAGACCTTGATTCAATTTGACGTCAGTTGTGAGGGGAAGGGGAAATTCTGATTGAGCTGATTAGACTGGGATGGGACTGATCCCAAAGGACTGCAGAGGGTTAGGGCTGATGCCAGTGGGGACAGGCAGGGTGGCTGTGTGCTGACACTGCAGCAAGGCAGGGATTCATCCCAGGGGCACTCAGAGACACTGTTTCATTTGTCAGGAGCTGATGGATTGGGATGTGGTTCAGAGGGGGTGCTGAGCCAGGGGAAGCAAGTAATTCAGCTGTGTCTCAGTCTGACTCTGCACACACAGCCTGTGAATCCATTCCTTTAACCTTCTCACTTGCCAGGAGTCAGTAGGCAGCTGGTCAGGCAGACTTCCTATATCTTTTGGTCTCCTGACTGGCTGTAATTGCCTCTTTCTCCAGACCACAGGTCAGAGGGAAAGATGGCATTTGGAGGAGAAAGTAGAAGGTGGGAATACTGTGTGTGCAGGGAACAGGAACTTTTACTTGAGCATCCAAAAAGATTTTAAAACAGTGTCTTCCTTACCAGTGCATTCACTCAAGTGAGTTCGACACAACTGCTGTGGCCTCCAGCAATGGTTCTTGAAAATGCCTGTATCATTCAGTGACAGCAAACAACCTTTCATTTGGTAGGCAGGATAAAAGTAACAACGATGCACAAATCAATCACTTCTGCCTCAGAAACAGGATCTGTAACTTCATTTTAGCTATGTCTCTTCCAGAACTGTCTGACATGTCATCAATCTGGCTTCTGTTCATCCTCTCCACTCAGCAGCTTAACTCCCTCCTCAAAATGCTGTTCTCCCTCAGTTTCACTGCTCCATCCTCTCCTGCTGCTTCTCAGACCTACCTGATTTTCCACTCCTGTTCTGTTCCTGTCTTTGTCCACCCCACCATGTTCAGCTGACCTTCACGTTATTGCACCTTTCCCCACTTATTCACAGATTAACCCCTCCATTTCAGAGCCAAACTCTGTAGAAGTTTTACCCAACAGCTACACCTGCCTAACCAGTTTGTACCCACGCTCTGGTTACGTCACCCTCACACCTCCCTGTTACTCATGTTTATGGTGCCACATGTGATATTACATGCTGGAGAGGGTCCCCACTCTGACAGCCTGTGTGGAGAAGCAGGAAAAGGCAGTGCCCATTTGCAATTTGCTTCAGAGCTCCCCCAGCTGCTGCGTGGGAATAGCATGGGGGTGGCAAAGGGAGAGGAGGGAGTGCTGGGAACACTTGGAAACCACAGGCTTAACTTGGCTTCCTTCAGACAAGCCTCTTGCTCTGGGCATCTGCCTGTGTGGTGCGTGGTGAGTAGAACAGCCTCGCCCTGCCTGCGCCCGAGGCTGCCTGGGAGCCGTGTGGCTGGGTTTGTGTGGCCCAGAGTCCAAATTAACGAGCTCCATTAGAGACAGGTTACACTGAACCAGCCTCAAACCTCCCTCCCCTGTGCTTCCTCTGTTCTTCTCACCACTGACAGAGAGAGAACTGAATTCCTCTCTCTGGCTTTCTTCCTTGCACAGCACACAGCACCACAGGGGCTCCAAATCAACAGTGTCCAGCACATTTTTCCCCTGATTTTGTGCACATTCCTCAGATGTCAGCCTCATGGACTTAATGCAGTTTGTGCATGCTGATGCCTAGAGTGGTACTACCTAGCAGATCCTGTTAGCTGCATTGCTTCTTCTTCTACAGAAAATCTTTAGCATGTCATAAGGATGAAAATAATGCTATTATATGGCAACAGAGCTGGAAATGTCTGAGATGTACCCAACAAATGAAAAT
Source organism: Daphoenositta chrysoptera (assembly GCA_013397915.1). Lineage (NCBI taxonomy): Eukaryota > Metazoa > Chordata > Aves > Passeriformes > Daphoenositta > Daphoenositta chrysoptera. Next base: position 504,140 of record VZRO01001513.1, on the reverse strand, counting down.
TCAATACTGAAGGAGATCCTTCCAGGTGAACTCTTAGCCTCACCTAAGGAATTTAATAGAAAATTCTATCCATATTATAAAATATTATAGACTGGTTTAAATATTTTGTCTGAAGGCACTAACCTTCTGTGAAATTCACTTGGCCCTTTCCATAATGTTTCTCAGCTGCATACATTTAATATTCTCATTCTAATGGACAGCATTTTCTAGACTACACTTTTTGTCCAATGGTCTAATGGCAAACTTAAACAGAAGTCTTAAAAATATCAACTGATTTGCATATTATTGAGAAAAGATTCAGAGCTGAAGACTAAAAGGTTGCTTTGCTCCAAGGTCTGAAATTCTTTGGCATGCCAACAAAGTTGCCAGCTGGCTGTAAAAGAACAAAAATGAGCAGAGCATCTGCAAGATATTTACAGTAAGGGTAGAGGGAGGAGGGAAGCGGCCCTCAGAGTTTATCAGTGGTATGCAGAGGTCAAAACGTTTATCAAACCAATTTGATGTGAAAAACCCTAATGAGAAAGGGGTTTTGAACACTCCGAGTGAGTCCCAGGATGATGAGTTGCATCTTCCTAAGTGCACTTTGGTTCCCTCGGGAACCGGATGGAAGGGAAGGGAAGGGATCAGTGGGAGGAAGGGGGAGGAGGCTGAGGGAAGCCGAGTCCTGTGTGTGAGGGTGTATGGCAATGATGTGGAACCACTGGGCTGCTGCCTGTGCACAGCCAAGGCCTTGACTTGGGCTGTCTGGGATGCCTTACCAATCATCCCCGTTCTGCCTGCCCTGAATGGATTTCATTATCCCTGTCTGGAATGCAGAAGACATTTCTTCCAGACAGTAATACACATATATAAACAAAATGAAAACGCAGAGGAAGCAGATGCTGGTCCCGCTCAGTCTCAGATGGCCCCTGGTAACTTCTGTCCCACATGGGAGGCTGGGGGAGGAAAGAAAAATCCCCTCAGCCATCTTCATTTTCCTGGATTATTCCCTGCTGGAAAAGCCCAGGCTCCTTTCCACCACCCTCTGCCACTGTCCTTCACCACCCTGCAGCTCCCAGTACTGCTGTTTAGCAGCATGCCCCAGTGACTCTGGTGCTCTCTCCCTCAGACCCTCTCTGGTCCTCCAGGCTGGTTGGGCTTTCCCAGAGTGCAATGCTGGTCATTTCTGGCTTCTCTCTTCAGCCTGGAGCTGCTGGAGCCACAGGGGATTTCCAGGAATGGCTTCATTTCCCAGCTTTTGCTGTCACTGCTGGAGGACAAGGGGCTTTCCAACACACAGACTTTTATTTCTGACACTGACTCAGAAGGAGGGCCAAAGGGGTGGGTGTTTTAGCCTGACTCTACCCCAAGAGGTGAAATGTGAGCTTTAGATCCCCTTAGACCGTTTAGATGAATTCAGGTCTTCAGATCTGAAAGGCATGAAAGCAAAAAAAATGTTTTTTCTTCTCATTTTTCTCTTTCCAACTCTCCCCATCAGTGAAAGTGTGCAGGTCCTGATGGCCACTTCTTCCCCAGGACAGGGATAGCTAGGGTTCTCCTGGAGAGGAAATTTTGAATTTCATCACCAGCAGAGTTCAGCCCACCCCTTTCCCTGTTGTCTGTCTGACCACTCTTCATCCAGCATCTCTGTGATAACCAGTTCAGCCAGAGGTGAAGTGCTTGGGCTGGCAGGGGTGGATGGGAAGGATCAGTGCGAGAAACAGCGATGTTTTCGCAGTTACTGGGCAACACGAGGAAGTGTGCTTACTGTGGAGCTCCTCAGAGCCGTGCTCAGCCCACCATCGGGGGCGAGCTGAGCTGTGAGGCAGCAGCACTGTGCAGCAGCCGTCTCCCACCCGCAACCATTCCTCGGGGATTAGTCACTGACTTCCCAGAAAACGAGATCCAGTCCTGAGGGTCTAAAACCTTGTTCTCTGGTTTGTGCGCGGTGCTTAGGGTCATTCCTATGAAGCAAGCGCAAGCACAGGGCTGGCTTAAGCAAGAGCTTTTGGCTTTTTTCCTCCCCGCCCTGCCTGAGGATATTTCTTAGCCACTGGTGGGAGTTGTTCAGAGGGAGATGAGTGAAAGCAGTCTAGACATTAGCCGTGAGCAATGGCAACTGGTTTCAGGTATGTGACTACCTGGGAGGAGTGGCACCGCCTTGTTCCTCAGGCTGTGCCTACGCTGCTTGCAGCTGCAGTGTACATTGGAGCTGTTTTCTGGCTGCTCTCAGGGAAGTTATTTAATCCTAAGAGACTAAAACCACAGCAGTGCTAGACTGTATACAATCTGGTTTTCTCCTCACCCTGGCCCTCTTTCCCTTGACAAGCTGCCCTACCCTGAGCTCTGACCTGGTCCCCTGCCTTCAGCTGTTTGAAACTTCTGTATAAAAACCTGTAGTAAAGTGCTTGAGTTAAGCGGGTCAAAATTAGTACCTGACCTCCTGTAAAAATTACACGAGCTTATTCACAGCATCCCGATGGTAATTTCAGTGTTGTAAAACTAAAACCAAATAGAAGTTGTGAGGTGGATGTGTTAATTAAAAATCTACCAGCTGCTCACTGAGTGGCAAGCCTGGGTAAGTGACTGATGGAGAAGAGAAGAACAAGATCCTTTGCTGCTCCTCAAGCACCCCACACTAAGTTTCCTTGGCATTTACAAGTCACTCTACTGCCCACCTCATCCCCCGAGATAATCTGTTTTGAGACAGGAGTGACTATGGAAAGTTTTGGAGAAGAAAACACGACTTGTCTGTGCAAAGCATTGTGAAGCCTTGAGGACTGGTATGCAGGATGTTTGCAGCCCCTTTTCTCCACCTCTGGTGGAGGATTTGATGGGGAATTTAGCCTGAGAAGACAGTCACAAATGACCAGTCTGTGGAGAAGGGATTAGGAAGAAGGGGAAAGGAGAGAAAAGAGAAGATAATACCGAAGGAATGTTGTTTTTGGAAGAACATTTTAAAGAGGAAGCAGATCATGTAACAGCCATGGGCAATACCACTTGCATCTTTCATAAAGGCAGGGGAAACCAGCACTATGATTCACCTCAGAGCATGATACCACCAGTCTTTGGACAAAGAGGCTGTGAGGGTCAGGGCTGGCTGTTCATCTGTGTCTCTTGGACAGTCACAAACCTTCTGCTCCCCCTGTGATATGATTTACCTAGGAAATGACGACATACCCCTGTGACTATCACTTCACAGCACAGCTTACCACATAAGATGGCTTTTTTCCTATATCTCTCTTGAAAACACGGCATAAACCCACTTTGAGGCTCGGTAATATGCAGGCAGCCCTGCTCTGCTCCAGCTTTTCACAGGGAAGAGGAGCAAGGGCTGCCAGCCCGTGGAGCACAGTGGCCAGGCATGACTCCAGCTCTGAGGGAGCGGCCGCGCAATGAAGCAACGCAGAAAACAGCTGTGTCAGGCCATAATGCCACAGCAGGGTGCACAAAGCTGGTATCAGCATCACTTTGATATTGCTGGATTTCATTGCATTTGGAATCACAATTACTGCCCCATTATACGTTCGTCCTGCAGCTGGGACTCCTTCCCATGCTCATAACCTATTTAAGTGGCCCTGTTTCAATTTGAGAGAAACCAAACCACTTCCAAAAGCACTGAGCCCTTCATCCCATGTCTGTTTTCAAACCTATCATTGTACTGCCATGAACTTTGCATGTCCATTAAAAGGAGTGTCAGCTCTGATCTGCAGCAGGCACAGAGGAGTCATGAAAACCTTTCCGCTTCCTGCAAGGTCAGTGCCTCCTGCTCTGTAACATGGTTCCTTGGGGCACAGCATTCATTCAAAATACAAATTCCATCTGGAAGGGATCTGATAGCTCATTGTCTGGCAGAAGTAACTTGAGCTAGGTAAAATGCCTTTTTATTTTTTTTTTTTTTTTTTACACTTGGCATGTTTGACTGTTTCCAAAACAACTCTGCATGGAAGTGTTAGCACAGAGTGTTTTTCTGCTGCTGTGCCTCAGGACTCTCGGTAGGAGACATTCAAAGAGACCATTCAGATGGGGACATCTCAGCAGAAAGCACGGGCTTCTCTGAGCAGCTCAATGCGGTCTGACTCTGCCAGGATCCTCCGTGCCTCCATGCAGAAAAGCAAAGTCTGTGCCACTTGTCCTTATGGTGTGAGAAAAACACTGTCAAATGTAAATAGGAAGGCACACCCAGCAATGCTGGAAATGGAGTTCCAAGAGCTATTAACTCGCTCATTCCATTATTCTGCTGGTTTTTTGACAGGTCCCGTGTTCCTGTTCTGGGAGGTTTTTCAGAGACCTGTTTTCTTGGCAAACCACATACTCCAGGGACAGGAAGGTACATACAGAACAACCTGGTGTGGACAAGCCCATGTCCCTCAGATGTGGGCTGCTGGGGGACATCGCATCCCACTGCAGCTGCAAGAGAAGCAGGAGCTGTGAGGCCACTGCCAAACCATCAAGCAGCCTGGGGCAGGAGGTGGCCCACAGCAGCCTCACCACACTGGTCTCCCCCCACACCACAAAGGGTGGCCTGAATCTCTCCCAGATGTCCACATACCACAGCCTGCTTTTTCTTCCAGGCAACCACAGAAAGATTTATTTGTCTAAAGAAAGGGGAAGCAAGGATTTTAACTCCTCACTACTGCAACTGTCCAGTGGATTGCTCCCTTATGTAGCTATCTACCAGGTGGTCTGAGCCTACAAGTCAGGTAGCCCTGGGATCCTGGGATGCTGTTATTTAACTCTTCCTTAACTTGGGAGTGACAGAGACCTCCCGCATCACAGGAGGTAACACCATAAATTGCTACAAGTGTTCCAGAAGTGGTCGGGCCCAGGCAGCTGTTAGAGATTTCAGCTAAATGGTCTCCCCAGTTTCAATACAGCTGGGCTGAAATATATTTGCCTTGGTTTGTGTTCCAGACACTGCCAAGCGGCAGCTCACCCTTGTTTCTTGAGGTCTTAGTCTATACCCACAGAGTGTCCCTTGCAGCATGAGTCACAGGCCTTTTGTTTATGCTGGGGTGTTTCAATTTCCACCACAAGTTCCAAAGATACTGCCACAGTCCATAGGCCTTATTCTTCTGCAACTCTGCCACCTTGGCAGATGTCATGTGGAAAATGCAATCAAAGAAAATACTGACACTGCAGGAAATGTGCTTGGCAGTGCAAAGGCATCACTCTGCTCTCTGCCAGAAGCTCTGCTCTCCCTCTACATCCCACTGCCCCAGTCTTTTCTGGGCTCTGATATTTCACCTTTGTAATTAACCTGCTCAATACCTTATCCAGAAAAATTGACTTCACGTGTTTTTAGCAGCTTTGCCTTAACCTATGCCACAGGCCATTATTTTTTATTCTGTAAAACATGCTGGAACTTTGAGAAGTTACACAGCTATATTTCTACTCCGTTGTGGCAAACCTCACACCTCTTCTCTGTCAGGATGAAAGAGATTTTTTAACATGTACACAGAGGAGAAGAGACTGCAGATTTTACACAAAATGCCTGCAGAAAAAGGCTTGGGCTTGGGCATCTTGTCATTTTCTAGCGCTACAGTTGGTTCCTTGTTCAATGTCTGCAGAAAGTGTCCCATGGTGTGTTTGTTTAACTGCAAGAGCAAGTGGTGCTGGGGGACCACAAATGCATTTTACTAATAATAAACACTTCCCATTCTCTTAAGTCACTATGGAGCACACATAACTTAGACTGGATTTTCTTCGTGTCCTGCTGCCTGGAGCCCTATTTATCCTCCTCTGGAATTTCTGCTATTGTGCTGAGAGCTGAGACCTCTGTTTGGGCTACATTTCTCTAACTACACAAGAACACTTGATACCATTTTATCAGAGGTGAAAGATGGAAAAACTTCTCTCTCTCAGAAAAATCACTGGGCTAGGGAACCTACAGACCTCTGTGACTACGGAGTGGGATACCACACATTTAATTTTAGCCATCTGAAAGTCATGGCATCTCACCTAAGATATTTGTCTGGTCTCTCTCTATAATCAGTGAAAGGAGATAAGCCTGTCTGGTCATGACTCATTCCATCTATTTTGGGGTGGGGTGAATCACCCCTTTGCAGCTGCCTTGCTCTATCTGTTGACTACAGAAGGAATAAAAGCAAATCCCTTAGACCAGAGATACTTAATCTGAAGTAGCTAGAGTTACAGCTGGAATCACCCACTCTTGGTAATACTGAGAAGCACAGTCACAGAACCCTTTCTGCTGCTGGGATATTGTCCTGTGTGGGGAAAGGATTGAATGATACCAAAAATAAAATTATGTATCTTCATCTCATTTTGCTGTGAAGGACTCCACTGTTCCTTTTAGCCTGTTACATTTTCACCTCTGTATGTTCCTTGGATGCTAGGGAAGCTTTTCAGCAGTTAAATAAGTTGTCTGAATGCAGCAGTGCCAGCTGTCCCAACCCGTGTCCTGCATGCTCCCCGAGCAATGGAGAGGTCTCCACAAGCCCCACCAGGGACAGGTGGAAGAGCTAAAGGCCATTTCCTCAGGAACTTGCAGTTCTGGATTGCTGGCTGACTGGAGAGGCAGGAAGAACATTATGTATGATATAATGTATAGAGTATCTATAAATGCAAGTAAGCACCCCAACGCCTTTCCTATGACTTTGACCTAGGGCTGGCTCCGCTCTGTATTCCCTTTTGAGCATGATAGCTCACTTTGATCTCGCTCTCCACAGCTGCACACCAGTATATTGACAAGTTAAATGCTAGCCCAAGTGAGCTGTGAGTCTGGCCCAGCTCCTCACTCTGTTTCTGCTGTTGCCTTGCTCAGTAAGAACAGCCACAGCGTGAGCCACCTTCCCTGGCCCAGGTGGCCCAGCTTTTGCTGTGGCTGGCTGGCTGCAGCCCCAGACAAGAAGGCCTGTAAAGGGGCATTGGATATATGTTGGGGGATCAGCAGATCCCCCACAGGCATGTAGCCTGGGCTGGCCCTGTGGGAATGTCATGTGAAGCTGAAGTGGGGTGCGGCAAAGGGAAAAAATTCAAGAAAAGCAGTTTGGAAGGAGGGAAAGGCAAGTGGTTGTTTTTTTAACACCATGTAACATCAGTTCATAATTGCTGTCTTTATGTCTTAGTAGGTGCTTGTGTGGTCTTATTACTCTTGTGCTTCTGTCACTGTCTAAAATTGTTTAAGCAGTGTGTAAATTACAATTAAAAAGTATCCACGCTAGCACGTCCCATGGGTTGATGTTGTTACTCAGAAGGACCTGGTTCCAGGCCAAGGTCTTTTCCTCAGGATGCCAATGTGCTACGTGGCAAGAGCTTCTGTTTCAGAATTTTCCATACGGGCTTTTGAATGCTAGGCAATTGCCAAGCCGCCTGCCAGGCTGGTTAAGAGCTTGCTCAGGGTAGCAGAGCAGAGCCTGTTAGCTAACATTTTCCTACAGTTACATAAGGAGGGTGTAGAATACCACTTAGGAAGGAAAATTTAAGCTTGTCTCTACAAGGCAAAGTGAATTTCCCTCATCTCCCCTGTTGTATCTGACCAGCTCACTGCCACTCGATAGCTGCTCCCATCTTCTCTGCTAGTGCTGGTGCAGAAACCTCCTGTAAGAGCACATTCCCTGGCCAAGAATATTTGCTTGTTGCGTACTGCTTTATCAGTCCTGGCTGGTTTGTGGTCTCTTGGTTTGCAGCTTCTTCTCTGGCTTTCTTTCCAGTATGTCCAAGCTGGCAGCATCTTCTGCACTGGTTCTGCACTGTGTTCAGTTCCTCCTCAGGGCCTTCCCCAGGCTGCAACTGCACTGTCCCATCTCAGCCAGGCAATGCAAATCCAGCCACTTGCTCTAACATTGCCTTTTAAAGAGCAATGATGTGAACTCTGGGATACCTGGGCAAATTCCAGTCGGAAAATCTTACTTAGAAGAACTTCCTTTAGTAGTGACTGCAGGAAATGTTGTTCTTCCCTCCTACTAAAACTGGGTGCGATCTCTCTGTTGTCATCCCATCCTTGGCTGAATTTCAATAGGAGGATGTGAATAGGATAAAAAGGGCATCTCGACAAATTTATTTTAAAAATCCTTAAGTACTTAATACGAGGATCAATCTAGGTGAAAACTGTTATTAGCAATTCACATGTAGGTGTTAAGTGTCAAGTCCCCAAATCCACTTTCATGAGTCACTTTAGAATATCCCAGTGCCTTGATACAAAGAAAAATCTATCTGCAAAAGAGTTGTCATGGAAACATAAAAATAGCTCTGGAAGGGATGTTGAAGGGCCAGCTAGTCTCTTCCCCTCCTACAAGATAAGATCAAATATAATTTAACCACTTCCGACAGATGTTCTCCTACCTATTCTTAGAAACCCCCTCAGCTTTCCAAGGCAACCTGCTCCACTAGTTCAATTTTTCTGGAAAGGTTTCTAGACAGCTAATCATCCTCCTTAGCATCCTCATTCCTCTTGGGTCTACAACATTTCTGAAGAACATTTGCCCCAAACAGACTCAGGTTCTGCAGGTGAAGCTTTTGTAGTGGCAATTTGAGGCGAATTATTACTTTCTGCATCTTATTTATTCCACGTCACTGTGGTGTTTACATTTTTGCATCAGCGTGGCACTCCTAGCACATGGCAGGACCGTGCCTGCCAGAGCTCCCAGAGAACATGCTCCTCCAAAACAGAGTGAATGAAGCGTGATTACATTGCTTAGCTCTAATAGCATATTACCAACTGGGCCTTCCTTTCCCACAGCTCTGGAAATCTTTCATAGTGGACTAATTTGAGTGGCAGGAATGATGGTGAAATTTAGGTTTGGACTGAAATGTTTTTAGCTAGGACAAATACCACATCCTTACGTATGGGTTCAGAGTTCCCTGCCTGAAGCCCCACGTGGGTGTGGAGCAATGGGTCCACACTGGCTGTTGCCATGCGCTCCGAGGTGACACCTTCCCTCTGGGAAATCAGTGTTTGTGCCCGTGTTTGCCTGTGAGCAGGGCTATTGGCAAGGTTCACGTGCGAAATTATTGATTAGGTTTTCCTGGGAAAGTTGAACCACCCAGAGTTCAGAGACTGTTTTGTTTCCTCTTGGAATGTGTCTGCTGGGGGTGGCGTGTGTTCTCACGCTGTCTTAATAGCTTTTTTCCTCTTGGTACTATTTGAAACACAATTATTTGATAAAATTAGTTGGATTGGTTTATTTAAACTGTTTTACCACTGAAAAGTATGTGTTTTCACTGCATGTGCTTTGTAGGGGAAAAAATGGTGTTTTTAAAAATTTCTCTTTACTTCATACACTGAAATTATCTAGTTTGGACATTGCATTCAACCTTTCAGGGAAATGGTGCAATCTTATTTCTTTATACCTCTGAACTTTTCTGTACTCAGGCTTCTCAGCTGATCTGCATCTCCTGTGATATGATTCCTGCAATATAACTGTCTCTCTTTATCATGATGGATGATGGTGATATTTACAGTTTGATAAGCTTCTATTTAGGACGCAACTGAATTCCAGCTTGTTTTTTAACGAAAGTATTTCAAGGTTCAGCCTCTGTGACAGTGAAAACCTATCTTTTTTCTCCAGGGAAAATTAAAATATAATGTTCTGCTGAAAATGACGTTTGTGCCCTGAGCACCTCTGGGTCTGACTGTGGACTTGAGAGGTATCCAGTTGCAGCATGGCAGGTGGGATAACCTGCTGTGATGACACCTGTCCTTTATCGAGGAAACCCTCTTACATGTGTTGCTTGAAAATATCTCCTGGCACCCATATGTCCTCACCCAGGAGGCACAGTCCCTTCACAGCAGCACCACCCTGCTCCCCTTCCCCTCTGTAGCTGCATTCTCCCTGCAGGTGCCTGCTGGGCTCACAGTTGTGCTGTCATTAATTGGCAGTACTGCCCATCATCATTAATTGGCAGTGCTGCCCATCAGGTTCAAAGGGCTGCAGAGATTTCATGTGGCAGAGGGGCAAGAGGAAAGCTTGCTGCCAGCTTCTGTTAGCCACAAGTGAAACATTAAAGCTCCTTGGCTATTGCATAGCAGTGCTGGCCATGAAATGAATGAAACTGTGCAAGGTCATGTTGTTTTAGTGCTTGGACAGGCATTTGACATCTGGTGAGGGGTGGATGAGTACTGATAAGATGGAAACCTAGATTCTGTTTAAGGAAAAATGTGGCTGGCCAGGAAGAAGAAACCTATAACAAGGGCAGCTTGCAGTGACCCCATTCTCACCATGCCAAAGGGTACAAGAGTGCCATCACAAGCAGTCCCCAGGGAATTTGTTGCTCACCTTCGGGCAGGAGAGGACTGCATGCAGGGGAACTGTGCATCCAGGACACCTCTGCCTGTGCCAACTACAAGGGCCAGGGCAGAGGCTTACCTCCCCCTGCTGTTTGATCATGGGTTTGTGTCTCACACTCTCAAGGACACCAGCAAGGCCAGTGGGTAAGGTGAACCAGGGACAGTTTTTGCTAGACTGGGAATGTGGGTGGTAACTGAGCACGAACTTTTCTGTGCCTTTTGCTCCCATGACACCACCTTCCTCCCTGAAGAAAATGAGGATCAAATGAAAGTGTGGGACCCAGAAGATGCAGCAGCCAGCCTCTGAGCTATGATGGGCCACACAGGCACTGCTGGTGTCTGAGGGGACACGTGTCATGTCCTCCCCTGCTGCATCTCATCAGATACGCTCCAGAAAAGGACTGGCTCATCTATGACCAGAGACTGTTGTGTGGATAGATGGATGTGTGTCCATCATATCCAGGCTGAGTCACAGGACTGAATGTCAAATCAGCAACGACAGGCAATGGCAGGAAAAGGGACTCGTGTCTGTGACCCCATGGTTGCACGTCTGGGGGACTGAGGTGTACAGTTCAAATGGGTCCTGTGGAAAGACAGTGGAAGAGCTGGACAGGTGATCTCTGAGTGGCCAAAGGAGGTTACTCTTGCTGCTTATGTCAGCATCTGCTTCCCTGTGTCTCCCCTGAGGCTCTGTCCTGGCCTGTCTTAGCACCAGTTCTCCTGTGCGGGCACTTTTCCATGATATCCTGTCTAGTTTCTGCTGTGGAAAAATACAGCAGGGAAAATGGTTTCCCCATTGCAAAACAAATGACAATAATGAGGATAAATGTGATTTCTCTTCCACTCATAGTAAGGACTAACTTTTGCATAATAAAGTTACGGATATCCAAATGAAAGGGGAACAATATAGTATGCTGTAGAGCAGAGGCAAGATTTCTTAACTAAGCAATATGACTCAATTCTTTGAATACCTACATCTCTACACAATATAAAAGAAAAATGGTTATCACCTTCCTTCCTACAGCTGGTACAGCCAAGACTTTTGAGACTGTCTGCCTGAAGTTGTGTCCCAAAGCACACTGTTCAGCCATCTGGATAAGCTGTCTGATTTTCAGACATTCTGAGCCTTTTACAATTCCCATGTGATTCTGCAAACAGAAAATCTTGGCCTCTGAGCTATGCTGTTAAATTAAGCAGCACCAGGTCTGGCTGTGATTATTAGAGCTAGAGAAACCTCCATTTGTGTTCCATTGCATGCCAGGCAGAGCTGGCTGGTGTCCCAAGCAGACCTGTGCTAGGTTGCCTTTTCAAGCAAATTTGCACAGCTGTAGTCAAAACAACCCCCAAAAATGTGGCCCACATGTACAAATACTGTGATAGGACTCTTGTAACTCCAGTATCAATGAAAAGCAGATCTGAAACTGGTGTAGGTACAAGCAGTAGAAGTGGTGAAACAAGCAGTGGTGGAAAAGTCTGCTGGGATATGGAAATCTGAGGAATTTTACATGCTCTGAGAAGTGGAATTGAATTTGCTGATGTTTCAACTCACGAGATGGAAGAAAAAGTCCTGTTTCAGCACGTGTTTCTAGTTTGTATACTAAGTTGCTTTCACTTTGATGTTCTTGAATCTTCAAACATTTTTCAATTCTGTGTTACAACACAAAATACAAACACTCCCATTTTGTCAAAATGAAATCATCATAGGCTTGAGACAAGGTTTCTCTTCACAAAATAATTTCAGAAGGTTTGTTCCAGCTTCAATTGAACCAACCAGGAAAATCTTTAAATCTTTCATGGAACAGAATTTTCTTCCTCCAGACATATGTCAGCAGCTGCTGCAGCTGGTGTGTCTGCCAGGATCAAAGGGATCAGGAAGTGGTGGTGAGACGGTGTAGCATTCATCCAGCATGTGATAGCGAGAGCAAGGGTTAGTGCCTGGAATTACGATGTCATCATATAAATTATAGAAAATCATCAGAGTCAAGGGAGACCTTTGTGTCTGTTTCCTGGTTTGGAGAACATTTATTTTGCAAACTGGCTGTGGAAATATTTAAGCACAGGTCACAGACAGTAAAACCTTTACGTTTCAATGGAAGCTTTGAATTAATCAGGAATAAAGGGTTTAAAAGTTAGACTGATATTTCTGCAGATCTGCTCTACTTGCATGTAGAGATTTGAATATTTGAATCACTAAATGGGATACTTGGCAGCCACGATGGCTTTTAGAATTATACTGTTGTTCTTGCGCCCTGTTTTTTCAAGGAACATGATGCTGTCAAGGTTAATTCTAAGTCGTGCAGAATTTGCCACCTCCCAGGTTGCTTAGCTAAAACATGGCCAGTGAGTTCATGTGACTTTGAACTAATGCTGCTCTCCTCCCTCAGCTTTAGCTCTTTAATGGTGTCTTTTTGTTGATTCATTGCCTGCGAGTGCAGAGATAAGCTCTCCTTTTCCTAGTAGCTCAAATCCTTGGTAAGCACAACATAGCCTGTATGATTCAGCTGTCTGAATAGCAGAGCTCCCTGAATTTGGAAATGAAGCATTCCATGCCCACCAGGTTCCAGATAATCAATGGGGAAAGCGGTTAAGAAATTACAAATTCCAGTCCTGCGGCTTGAAAGAGAACCGAAATCGGTGCTGGTTGACCTTAGCATGCCGGGTTATGGTGTATTCCAGTTCGGGAGTGTTAGAGACATTTAGCCGTGCCTGCGGCTGGGGAGGGAACCTCCAAAGAGAGGGTGGGATAGAGAGAAGGGCAGGCGGCCAGGTCAGCTCTCCCGTTCTTGCCGTAAGCCCATTCGTGAGTCATAGCCCTCACCCCCTGAAGTCATTAAAGCCTGGCGAGTCTCTGCTGCTCCGGCTCTCACTGCCAACGTGGGTGTCAGCCCACCTTGCAAACCGCGTGTTCTTCCTGGAGCGGGTCTAGTGAGCCACCGGGGGAACCACCGGCACCGGTGTCCGGCAAGCAAGAGAAAAAGCTTTGCTTCAGGACTCATCTCGGCTGGGTTTGTGTAGGTACCTGCCCAATGCTTTGCAAAATGTCTTTTGTTAGAAAAGTACCATTTTAAAACAAAACGCAGTAATTTTTGACAACAAAACTCTAGGGGTAGTACTGGGAGTGAGTTCTTTGGAAGGTGAAGGGAATGTTATCACTGCCTAGCATTATCTCATGGGAGGGTGTGGCTGATCTAGGCAAGTACAAGTCACTTGAAGTGATATAGTGGTAGAACAAGAGGCACAGACAACCTGGAGCATTAGAATGAACTAAAAACTTTTTCATCATGTGGATAAACAAATCTTGAAGAAGGCATCAGAGATGCAGGGAATCTCCATACTCTGAGATTTTCAATACTCAGCCAAAGAAGCATCTGAGCAACCTGATCTCACCTACTTGGAACAGGGTGTTGAACTCCATTTGGGTGTCCATCCCAAAATTATTATTTTTAATGATTCTATGAATGTGACCAGCTGAAACCCACATGTGCTCCTCAAGTAAAAAAAAAAAAATTAAAAAAAAATCCTAACAAGAAAAGTCGCAGCAGTCCTGCCCTCCTTGCTTGCACCTCCGCTCCTAGATGTGTGTTGCCTTCTTCATTGTGTTTATTCTGGCGCTCACTGAGCCTTCCATGGGGCTGCCCCGGCCCCCAGCCCCAGAGGGGCTGTCAGGGGGTGGTGCAGGCTCGGGGCACGTCGGGTCTGTCAGACTGAGGATGGTCACGGTGTTAGGAGCGGCTGGGATGTGGCAGAGAAGCACCCTTCTTCCTCTCGGCGATGATGACCTGCTGGATTTTAGCTGGAGACAATGCATTCTCCTGCCCCCAGGGAGGTGCCCCCGGTGCGGGTCACCCACACAGCAAAAAGCACAGCACTTCCAGGCGCACAGCATCCCTCATGTGGCGGTGCAGCTCCTTTGTGGGGCGATTACGTCAAAGGAACTCACAGCAAATATTAGGAGCCCTAAATAGCTGTGTGCTCACGGTACAGGCACTAGAACGGGCTTCGCTGTTTTCCAAGGGAGCGGCGCAGGGACCGGCTCCATCCCAGACCTGTCACTGCCATCCAGCGGGCTCTGCTGGAAGCGCCGTGTGCTGTGTCCCTCCCCGCCTTTGGCGGTGGCGGGTCCTGTCCCACCTCTGTGTGTCCCTGCTGTGCCCTGTCCAGCCGGCCTTCGCAGACGGAGCTGCAGCTGCCAGGCCACTGCCCAGCGCAGCCCAGGGGCGCCTGTGCCAGGGCGGGTGACCAAGGCGTCTTTTCACGGCGTGACCAAAGACACTGTGTTTATCCCCGGCCACGTGGGGCTGCTGAGATAAAGCAGGTCTAGGGGCTTTTCTTCTCAGAGAGTAATCCAGGGCCTTTTCTGAGCAGGGTGTGTGGTTTAACCCCAGCCACCAACTTGGCCCACACAGCCTCCCCCCACCAGTNACAGCCACTCCCAGGGTCCCCTCTGCTTCCTCCTTCTCCCTCTGCTTTATGGATCGAGCACCGTGCCATCTGGTGTGGAATGTCCTGTTGGTCATCTGGGGTCAGCTGTCCGGGCTGTATCCTTTCCCAATTTCTTGTGCACCCCCAGCTCCCTCTCTGGCAGGTTGGAGTGAGGAGTAGAAAAGGCCTTGACTCTGTGTGAGCACTGCTCAGCAATAACCAAATCAGCCCTGTATTATCAGCACTCTTTCCAGCACAAGCCCAAACCACAGCATCATGCCTGCTACTGTGAAGAAAATTAACTCTACCCCAGCCAAAGCCAGCACACAGGACCAATGGATATGTCGAGGAGACTGGTTACACCCCCACAGGGCATAAAACCACTTTGTGAGCTCCTGCTTTCCCACTTTGCAAGCTGCTGGTGTGGATGGTTTTCTCCAGACACACAGAGGACCATCTGGCAGCAGCAGCCTGGTGTGAGCTCCTACAGGGCTTCTGCCAGACTGGGCTGCAGGAGAGACTGCAGCTTTTCCACGGGACTGGTGCGCAGAGTAATGAATAATTCAGACCCTGAAGCAGAGCTCTGCCGTGCAGACAGGGATGGGAACCACTGGTCAGGGAGAGACTTGGGCTCCCTGTGCGCTGAAGGAGGCAAAAGCCTGTCTGAGCATGGGCTCGGGGGCTGCCTCCCCGCTCCCAGGCAGCACTAGAGGGAGACGGAGCACTGTCTGGTGGCACTGCCCAGAGGAAGCTCCCTAAGCACCATTTTCCATACCTTGTCTTTCCGTGTGAGATTATGAGTGGGAAATGCGACATGGCGGAGTCTGCTGGGGCAGACCGGGCTCACGGGGCAGCTGGCCCCTTCTGCTGGGACCCCGCTGGGCTGCCCTTGCCTTGCCCCCGGGGCACCGAGCCTGCACCAGCACAAACACACCCAGCCTGTCCAGGAGCCACTGTCTTAGCGTCTGTAGCAAACGTGTCAGAGTACCTGAGCAAGAGTCGGCTGTGAAGGGCTTGGGAGGCTGAAGGGAAAAACAGAAGTGACAATGGAGGGGGGGACACGAGGAGCTGAGCATGGCTGAATTGCAGGAAAAAGACAGGGTTTGAAGACAAAAATCTGATCTTGCTGAACAATATTCATATAGATACAGGCAGCAGTGACCACTTTTCCCACACACAACAGGTATCCTGGTTAAAGCAGTGGGTGGGTGGGAGCTGAGGGGAGCCAGAGGGAGGACAGCAGGTGGTGGCAGCCACTCCTGCCTGGTCACATCAGATCAGAAGGGACCATCAGGCAGAATTGGGGCTTACCTCACAGAACTTCGTCTGATGGTGAAGTTTCTAGAAGCTGTCTCATCTCCCAGTCCAAGCAGCAGGGAAAGACACCCGCACAAGGCACCTCATCGTCTCTTGGGGCTGATGTCTGAGATAGATGCTGTGATTCATTCTCTCGATTTGCTGTCTGTATTGGCTACAGAAGGAGCCCACACACCTCACCGAGAGGAGCTGCCTTGTTGCTGGCTTGTGCTGGACAGACTGAGCAAAGCTTCTAGTTGGATCTGCTGTGGATCTTTCCCCACTCCACACCAACCTGTTTCTCCTCCATCACACATAAACAAGCACATTTTCCAGCAGTGCACTTGCCAGGCACACCAAAGACTGGGCAGTGCACTACCTGCACAGCTTTTGTAGTTCTGGTTTGAATTCACCTGGGTGTAGGTTCTAGTGACAAGTCCTCGCAGTATGTTTCTCTCCTGGTGTTTTCTCCACATGAGTTTGTTTAATCACTGTATTCAAATGCACTCTCAAGTTACATTTTGAAAGCATTTTGATTATTTTCAGTCCTCTTACCACCCCCAAGTCTTTTGAAATCAAGATTGCCAGCAGAAGAGTTCGCCTGGTTCCAGTGCTGGACTCATCAACGCTACTCCCAGGATCAAGATTATCTCCCTGATCACATGTGTTTTTCCCTTGGGTGCAAATGCAGTTTCATCACATCATGCTGGGAGCTTTTGCTGAGCTGTTGAGCCACTATGACTGCTGTGTTGTACTGCTGAGGTTCCCTGGAGAGACTTCGCAGCATATGTCTGATATTTTTGTCTACAGCTTTGTAAATTTACTTTGGTTGTGTTAGAAATACATTTTTACATAACACTTCTAGGAGAAATAGTAGTATTGGAAGTTTTGCCCCAGATTTTTTTCTATCTCATGAAATAAGGACTTTTGAGAGTTTAATTTTGTGTCTTCTCTATTTCACTCCCTATGTCTCTTTTATTTCTGCATAATATTTGCCTGTCTTCCTGCCTCTTTGAGAACAGATGTGCAGATACAGATGAATCTGCATATCTCAAACATTTGTTTCCTAGTCTTTGTCATGTGGATTCTATTCCCAATTCAAAATTTAAGCAAGTTGGAGTGCTTGCATTTTGAAATATGTATGCCTCATTACATGAGAAGATTATTAGCAAACAGCATGTAATCAAGCTATCATGCTGTTCTCAGCAGTTATTTTTCTCTGGCACGTTATATTTTTAAATTTATGTGACTGCTGGTGTAATTCTATCTTATCTATAAAATTGCTATAAATTCTATTTGAGATATACTGGTGTTTACTCCAAACTTTGTAGTGGAGATAATAAGAACAAACCAGTCCCAGAACTGGAAGCAGAAGATGCCTGGGAAGGGAGGCACTTTGTCACTCTAGTTTACCAATAGACAAATCAATTTTCCTTCTTCTATTTGGTTTATCCACTTGTCAAATAATGACAACTGCTGTGCCATACTGCCATAACTTGTAAAATTATTTGAGACCTGTGAACAGGAAGTGCATTTATAAGCAGGGACTTATGATTAGAAAGGAACAATTCACAATATATCAGCTATGAATGTGCATAAAAAGGTGAGGCAAAATGCATGCAATTGTCCTCATGATGCCACCAGAGCCCTGGGTAAAAAATACCCCAGAAGTGCCTTTCTGCAAAGAACCAGGAGTGGATTAAGAAGAGGGAGTGCTGGTGTCTGGCAAAGAGCTGGCTCTGCTCCACGGACCACACCAGCCCGGGATGCTCCAGCCTGGCTGGCAGCATGATGGAGTCACCTCCCTTTAGCTGCCAGGATGTCTGGCCTGGCCAGAGAAGCTGCTGTGCTCCCCTCCAAGTCCGTCACTTCTGCCCCTGTGGGTCCACCAAATTTTTCACAACCTGCCCCTTCAGCAGGGCTTGTCTGCCTGCCCTGCCCAGCTGTGCCAGCTCTCAGTGAGACTGGCTGTCCTTCCCGCCTGCAAACCAAACTTCTCATCACTGGAAATCATTGCTCAGGGGCCTGAAAAACCACCCTGCATCTTTCTCACAGACCATCCAAAAGGCTGAGGTACTACAAGTCTCTCTTTTTCCAGCTCCAGGCAGCTAAACCTGGCTAAACAGAGCCTCCCATCCTTCCGGGCTGAGTGAGAGTGATGCATCAGTGCCACAGCCTCCCAGAGCCCTCTCCCAAGCAGCTGGTGTTGCTCTGTGTGCTGTCTCCAATTTCAAGCAAATGATCAGCTCTGGAATTGACAGAGTAGGTCACTAGGCAATATGGGGAAGGAAAAGAAAAAGAAAGAATAAAAGAAAGGGAAGAAAAAAAAATGGAAAATTAAAAAAAAGGAATAAGAGAAGAAAAATAAGAAGAAGATAAGGAAAATAAAAATAGAAAGACAAAACTGCATAGGAATAAAAAAAAAACCAAAAGGAAATGCCCCAGTCCTCAGGATCAATGCTTTAAAGAGAGCAGCAGCCAGTTTATGTCTGTCAGTGTCATTGCATCACCTGGAGGTGACCTCTGCTCAGCCTGAAAATCAAAATGGAGGGACCTTGACTGCAGGTCATTGCACTACTTTCCAAAACTTCTTTCCAAACCTCCTTTCCAAACCTCCTTTCCAAACCTCTTTGGCAACATCTGGCTGAGCAACTTCAAGTACTTGCCAGAGGATGTGGAGCATCAGTGCAGACATTGCCCTTACACGAGAGAGCTGCAGCTGGTTTTCCTCAGGTCATCCCAAGCCCAAGGTCAGACTTCTCTCCAGAAATCTTCTCTGAAGCAGGACCACACTGGGCAATGTTCAGGCTTCTAAGCTGAGCTCCATGTGAGCCTCCCTGTTGCACTTTGAGCAATGAGTCATCCACATGGCTCCTTCTGATTCCCAGCTGCACAGCTGGTGCTCCCCAAAAGCCCTGGGATGTCTGTCTCCCCGCTGCTGAGATGAACACCAGCCCTTTGGTTTGCCTTACCCTTCCTCTGCTGTGTGTGATGCCTTAGGTTTTAACGCTTACATTTTTCGAATCCTGGTGTGTAACACTGAAGTTTCTTGTGGCCTGCTGACTTCAGCTCTCTGGACATAACAATGCCTCTCTGGGCCTGCTCTCCAAGGACACCCAGGCTGTGCAGGCCCAAAGCCTCTGAAGGGGAGGGCAAGCTGGGGGAAATTACATCAGTAGCTAAAGTTTTAATTGCTGAATTTATGCTGGTATGCAAATGGGCCAAACTTATAAAGGTGTGGGGAACTCATGACTTGTTGTCCAGCTTGGAGTCCAGCTTGGCATCCATCTTGGAGCCCTTGGTTTCCCAGGGTGCACCTTTGAAGGCCTTTCAAATAAATACCTACCTTTATTCCCTTATTCCTGTCTAGTCTCTGTTTCTAGGTAGCGTCTCAAGGCATCATGTGTGCTGTCTCTTTCACTCCTTTGCCCCACCACACAGTTTCAGATGCTTTCAGGGACCACAGCAGCTTCTGCTTGTTTGTCCCAGAAGAAATCCAAGCCACGGCCCTGTGTGGCAGCCCTCATGGCCTGCCCACCCAACACTGACACCTCACCCATGGGTTAACAATGCCTAAGGCAAGATACCTGCACGTAGCAAGACTAAATTGTGCTTATGAAAATGAAATCTTCTGGTAGTAGTTAACTTGCATGGAGGACATCATGTGCCCCGTACTTGTGTGGATTTGCTTCCATTATTTCCAATACACATGCAAATATCCACTCTTGTCTCCACATCTCCTAATTAGGGAGGCTTCAGGATTCACAGTCACTGCATTTAGTAGATGTGTGTGAATAAACTTTAAAATATCAAGATTCCAGGGCACAAAAGCTCTTTCATAGCCTTCATTCAGAATTGGGCTTCTGCTGCATTCTTGCCATTTTAAAAAGACCCTGATCTTGAACACTGCATCTTGTGATGCACAAATTGGCTACAGGAAAAGGTTTCTAAACCAACAGAACTCATTATTGATAATACAATAGTTGTATTTTATCTACAGATCTCTGATCTAGGAAGTCATTATTTTTCAGAGCCTTTGCCATAGCAAGGGAGAAACACTGCACAGCATTGTTCAACATTATTGTGTAAGAACAGCATATTATTTTACAATATTTTCATAACCTAGGTCTGTTCCAAGTACCAACTGGAACATGCAGGAGTGCTTTTAAACACTAGCTACAAATTCCCCATTGGCACCCACTTCAAAGTAGTGAAACCTCCCCATTTCTCATATGCAATTCTCATCTCATCTGAAATGCACATATTTATACAGAGCCTTGCATGACTACAAGGAATTTGTTGAGATTTATCAAGTGTGTGCCCCAAATTCAGAATTTATCTGTATACTCTCCTAGACAATGGGCTTCTCTGCTGCATGAACCCTTTTGACACAGTGCTTTCCCCAGTCCCCCCCGCCAGCCTCTCCTCCAGTTTCCCTGTTTATTCTCCCACACATTGGCATTTCTGGCTGTGTGTCTCCATATTCCCACATGACCTTTTGGGAACAGCAGGTCACAATGTCTGCTGAGCCATTCACCGCTTGTTGTGTGAGTGTGTGGTGCTGGAGAAGCATGTCTTCAATTCACAAAGAAAAGCCTGATTATTTTTCTAGGTCTTTATGGCACAAGGTAAGTGATGCTGAGGACAGCCAAATTCCTGCTGTATTTACAAAGTGCCTCTTTTAATTTAAGCAACAAAAACCTTGTCTTACATCTCAGTTGTTTTCATAACAGATCTAGAATCCTTGTATAAATTATACTTCATTTTATGCTACACTAATTATTTAACTGATACTTAACTGATACAGCACTATGTAAAGTTCTGACAAAATCAGTCCCATAACCCAAAAGTTCACTCTTCCCATGTGAACCTACTCCCAGCATTCCTCTCCTTCCCCAGAAACCTTTCAAAACACACAGGTCAGCCATGTGAAGTAGTTTTCTAGTTTTATTTATGCTGCAGAAGTGAATCCCAGTGTGGCAGGACTCAGGCTGGGTGCCGGTGTCTCTCTCAGCCAAAGCCATGGCATCAGCAACGTGGGACATCCCTGTTTTCCCAGACTGGGCATTGAGGGAGGTGAGGAAAGATCCCTCTCCTTCAGCACAAGCAGATACAGCAGGGATCTTGATTAATGGATCAATGCCCTCTCCACGCATTGCAGAGATGAAGAAACGTGCAGGAAAAACACTTGTGATTAGTAAGGATAAATGACAATGCTCACAGTTGTGCAAGGTCACCGCCCCTGAAGTGCTCCTGCCTTCAGGAGGGTGCACCTCTGGCAATGTCAGTCTGGGACCAGATATACCCCAGGGCAACCAGGGCAGCCCTGTAAAGAAGGCACAGCTATTCTTGCTTACACTGGGGTCCTGTTTTCCAGCTTGTCTTCGCAGCTGTGAAAGGCTGTTTTCTCAAAACAGAAGGTCAAAGATGAGCCTGGAAGTAACAAACAAAAGTGTTTGTCCATACAGATACAGAGGAGAGACATCGATGCTGTTCTCAGCCAGCCTAATTAATAGGAATCCCACTCCCTGTCTCTATTTTAAGATAGGGTAGCACCAAAGTCTTCTATGCAGTACTTTGGTTTTTGACTCTAGCACGGAGGTGTTTGAGACTCTCACGTGGCTGTTCCATGGGCTTCTAGCTCCTTCCAAGCTTGTCTGTACTGCAGAGAGAGCTCTGCATTCAGTTGCTGTTTGACAGCTGGTGGAAATGGGTGTGGTGGGGTTCTGAAGGTCAGCTTGAATAAGCAGGAGACGAGTAGCCACAGTGGTTCCTGGCAGTGCGCAAACTGCTGCAGGGAGAGAGATGGACTTCCCACCAGTCAGTCTCCAGACTATTCAAACCTCTCAAGACTGTTTCATAACATCCCTTTGACACTGACTTTCTGCTGTGACTGCGTGTGAAAGCTTCAGGGGAGTGCCTCTGTATCACCCCAGGCACACGCAAGGGGAGGGATAGTTCCAAGAGCAAACCTTCCCTTAGGGAGTGTGGATGAAAGACCGTTGTAGCCTAAAATGGATGCAAAGCCAAAGCACCAAAAGTATAGCTGATATGAGCTTGCTGTCAGCTCCTCTTCCAGACACATTTTGTCCTCAGTTCCTTCCTACACTACTTCAGGCACTGCAGTGCCATCAGGTTGAGTATTACTCCTTTTTGTTTGTTTGAATGGAGGCCTTAGACTTTGGGATCAGGCTGTAGGTCTCATCACACCAGGACACTGAACATACATGTAAGAAACAAATATCAAGGTTTGGACAATACAAAAAACTGCTTGGACATGAAATTCCGGAAAATTTATTTTTTGGTCTTAAGTATGTGTTTTTGGGGCATTGTAGAATCATTTTTATATTGATTTGCAGGACATAGAGAATATGTTAGCCCTGGGTAAAGTGCAGGCATCCAAATTTTAGTACTGAAAAGGACTTGGATGTGCATGGACTGTCATGACAGGTGCCTCCACCAGTAGCCATCCTAGCTATTTCCAGAGATAGAGGTGCTTCAGAGAATGTGCTGGAGCTTGAGATTTCAGTATGTGGGCAGGACAGTTGAAGCTGTTCCTCTTGCTGGCCAGAGGAACAATGTTGGCTCAGGATAACCTGCAGCTGTGGTTGGTCTCTGTGGACTCCTTGAGGCCACGTTATGGTTTTCCTTGCTGGCAGTTGTACTGAGGTGGAGGTGAATAGTGCTGGGTGACTGCAGAGTGAGGGGTGTTGGCTCATACGATAGAGAAAAAGACTTGGAAACATGCAGACAGTGCTGGTAAGTGTCCTGGCAGCTACAAGCAATCAAACAACTCTCTGATGATCTTTCTTTCTTTGCCTTGAGGGTTATTTTGAGAACCAGATTTCTTCTGTGGGATCTAACCAACATTTTCCACATGGGTGGGGGAAGTGGAAGGTAAATGGTGGAGTGAGGCTGGCATGAGCACCACCATCCAAACTGCAAACAGGGCCCAAGAAAGAAACCAAAGAGGCGAGACTGGAAGCCTCTCTCAGACTACTCTTTGTCTCACACTTCCCCCTGGGCTCAGAAGATCGTGAGTACAGGGGGGCTGATCCCTGAAGTGTGCTGTGCTTGCCAGAAAGCCCTGGCTGTGTTGAAGCAGAGTGGAGTTGTTGAAGCCAACACTCAGGTTTCTGTGTTAAGACTGAAGCAAAGAACAAGTCCACACTTAATTAAAATAATATGCTTATTTGGGGTTATGCAAGTATATTGTGGTATCCAAGGCACAAAGCTGAAAGGTGCCTGTGTGACAGGGGTGTTGCACTCAGATTTTAGCAAGCTTCTACCTCTTGTACACACAATACTCCCTGGGCATCCCCACCAGTGTATGCTCTCAGAACTGCTCTCCCCAACAGTGATGTGATCTCTGATTTATTCTGTGGGTAAAATCCAGCCTTGGTGGCCTTTCTGGTGAGAAATTATTCTGGTTTTAACACTACCCTCTTGTGTCCAGGACTCCAACATGAAGCTTCCTGCACTCTTTCCCTGCCTGGTGCCTTTTTTTGTGTGTCAGTCTCACTCGAACTTGCTCTTTGGGAGATGTTTCCTGCCATGACAGAGCATCTTCAGCTGAATGCTGTGGAGCTGAGACCCCACCACTGGAGGCTGGAGTATTTGTTTTTAACTTTTTTTGTCTTCCTCTGAGATATTTGCTTTATTTTATCATAACATGAAAACTGGATAGGACAAAAGTCAAGCACAGATGTATATATTTACCTTCTGCAGTTTCCCAAATCTCACAGAGGACACCAGTGTTTCTGGCAAAGCAGGAACATAAAGCATTTTTCATTGGATGATATCCTGATTTTGCATTTATTATTTCTTTCTCCAGCAGCAGTTCCTTCCCTGATCTGGATGGGAGGTCATGAGGAGAGTGTTAATCAGCTGTGGCTGTGCCCTGTGTGGCTACAAAATGCAATGACCTCCAACTTCTTGTGCTAGTCTGTGCTCATCAAGTGGCAGAGACATCCTGAATGGGTATTGGCAGTTCCAGAGAGCCCTCGCACATTCTGTCTACGCAGGGGAATCCTCAAACTATTTAGATGAGTGTTTTTCCATCAAAGTCTGTAATGTAATTGATTTTGAAAACTTTTGTGAAACAGCTTTGATTTTGGACCAAAATCTCAACATAAAAAGTGCAAATAAGTAACCTAGTGTAGTTCTGAAAGTGTAGTTCCTAGTGTAGTTCTGAAAAACAGATAACAAAGAAATTTGTGCATTTTATATAAGTGCAAAAATAGTTTGTGCACTTTAGCTGACTTTTTTTCTGCCTTTTTAAATCTTCACTTACCCTCTTTTTCAATATTGTCCCACTTTTACAGTGGGATGACAAAAGGAACCATTCCAAAAAAAGCAGAAAGAAAACCACCTTTTTTTTTTTCTTATTTCTCTTCACATTTTAAAACTTCAAGTGAAAACTGAGACTTGATGTGAAACAAATGTCAGTTTTATTCTCATATTTTATGTAAAGAAACCAAACACTTGAGTGTGGGGAAAGAGGAGGGGATTGGAAGAAGTCACATTTTCCATAGGCACCCTTAAGGTATCTCAACCGTAACACCGATATCCAATTTTCTAAACACAACTTTGAAGTAAAGGAGAACTGCAGCTGCCAGTCTCCTCTGACTCTTTCAGCACCCTCCCTCAGTTGCTCAGAACAGTGTAATTTCTTTTCCTCACCTCATATTCAAACTTCAGACAAAGGAAACTATTGGCACTCGTCCTGGACAAAGCAATAGGCAAGGAGTGCAGTGGGGTGGAGGTGTGCAGCTCCTGGTAGCTCTGCTCTGCTCTGGGATGGATCCTGGATGTCCTGTGGCCACACATGCCACCAAGCACTGTGCCCTGAAGAACACAGGACTGATGCAGGACTTCTGCCCTGAGTGTCCTCCTGGGCGCTACTGCACTGCCCTGCAGACGTGTGGATTGCAGTAACATAGGTTACTCCACTGCCTGCAAAAAGCACATTCCTCGCTGTGCAAGTAACAATCAGACCTGAAGATTGTAACTGCCAAATGTTTTTCTGAATAACTTAGACTGTGAGGCACTCTTTACAGCAGACTAGTTGAAATAAAACACCCCCTCTCCCAAGTCTGGATCCCTGAGCACGCAGAGTTTGCCCAGCTTGCCTTGTCTCCAGCCACCCGCACTGTCTGGACTCCCCAGAGGAAGCTCTCACTAAGGCAGAGCAGCAAAATCTTGATAAACAGCAGCATTCCTCCCCTTAGCCATGGAGAAGGATCTCCACCTATGAGAATGCACTACAGGATGATGAACAGCACAAGCCTGACAGCCCAGGAGATCCCTGTTCACATTCCACGGTTTGCCCACGTCTGCTCCACAGCCCAGACACTCTTTCATAGATTGGCTCACGCTGCTCCGAGGAAAACAGAGAGGAATTTTCCAGCATTGCTATCAGGGGTTAGCCACAGCAATGCGAGAGCCTGGCTGTCAGACAGCTTCCAGCTGGAAGCAGGGCTTTCAGCAGTGTCATCTAACCCTTCTGGGAGCAAGTGTCAGGAAAGCAGTCCGGAGAGCTGCAGCTCCTCAACCAACCACATAATGATGGGTGGTGCTACTTGGATCAGATGCGTCCTGAGGAATATACTCGTCCTGATGTTTAGGGATCAGAATAAGCCTTGAATGTATTTTCCGTCTTCAGTGGTTATAACTTTTTGAGGGTCATTCCTACACTGCAAGACTGCTGGAGAAATGTGAAATCAGCACTGCTTTTACCACATTTTTTTAAAAGCCTCAAAGGTTGAGCATTGTTCCTGTAAAAAGTAAAAAGCAGTTCTGATTTAGCCTTGTGTGTCCAATGGATCAGGTTAAATAATTTCAGTCTAAACCCACCTTGAAAATAAACATTTTCCTCCTCATTTAATTTCTCTGGCATATGGTTCATTTCTCCTAATCTTCATCTGGGCAGAAAAAAAGCTCCTGTGATTGACGGCACAGAGAGCAACAGATGGTGCTGCTTTTGTTCAAGCAAGACAGAGAGAAATAAGGCTATTCAATAGCTTTGCACTATCTCTTTAGTCACGTTATTTTGTGATGAGCCGTGTCATTACCTTTTAAGTCAACTATTCAGATACAACCAACTTTAAATTAAAAAAACCAAAACAAAATAACAAAATAACCCATATTTCTAGTTTTATATTCTTTACTGATACATTCTTTACCTCTCACAAGTTTAAAAGCAGATTGTTTCTCACACAAGCATCTCTAAGTGTGCTGTAGTACCCAGCAAGACATGCATGGTGCAAAAGTCCCTAGTGATTGCTTAAGGATGATGATACTGCTCCTTGCACTGTACCATGTAATGCATGTGGGAGGCAAAAAAAGCACAACGAGTTTCACAAGTGCAAAATAAGTTAGTTGCTTAAGTACTTATCCAGAGTAATTATAGACACTATTTTGAAATGGATTGGCATAAGAGGGTAATTTAGATAAAAA
The DNA here is from genome assembly GCA_013397915.1 of Daphoenositta chrysoptera. Classification (NCBI taxonomy): domain Eukaryota; kingdom Metazoa; phylum Chordata; class Aves; order Passeriformes; genus Daphoenositta; species Daphoenositta chrysoptera. The sequence goes on along the minus strand of VZRO01001513.1, from coordinate 477,736 downwards.
GTGTTCAGCAAGTTTCTGCCTCGGATTTCTCAAAGAATGGATTTTCTACACACAATTTTTTCTGTGCAGTCAAAATACAGCAGGGCTGGCAAGCAAAGACCCAGTAATCCTGATGCACAGGAAATGTCCTGTGTAAAGGAGAATTTAAAGTTACTAATCTATGGTTTTGATGGTCTAAACTTGTGATCTCTCTGTGTTTTCTAATCTTGCTCTTTCTCTGGCAGAAGCATATCCAACCCACATGGCTGCTCAGACACATCTTCCTCTTGTGGGCCAGAGGAAGTTTCTGAATGACCTTCACAATCCTCCACAAGCAGCTCTGAGATACAGCTTAGTACTGAATTCCTAAATTCTCCCTGGTCCTTGGGGCCAGCAACAGCTGCTTGAGCCCCTTCAGCATCCTAACTGCTGAGCACAGAGTGCAGGTCCTGAAGTAGCCCCAGACCAGAAAAGCAACATAAACTCTTGGCTGAGTGAAGGAAGATGAAAATGCAGGTTTAAGGACTTTCATCAGGTGGGACTAGAGCTGGAAGTTTGGTGCTGTGCTGGAGAAAACAGGGTGTGTAACTCACCCATGCCCCCTGACCATCACAGAGCCAGCACAGGGAGAGCAGCTGCTGGCAGTGCTTGCCAGCAGCAGCTCCAGCTGGCCCAGGCTCCCTGGAAACATCCTCCCGCAGACCCCACTGTGCGTCTCACGCCAGGTTCAGTTCCAGTTTTTCCTCAATTAAAAGGGACGTGTGGCACCGGGCAGGCTCTGTCTCCTTCGTCACCAGGCTGCAGGCACGCAATGCACTCCGGGCACGGAGACCAGAGGGGCTGCCTCCTCTCTCTGCTGACGAAGCTTGTATCAAATAATGAGTCATTTAGATAGCTGGGTCTGGCCTCAGCTGAAATCTCCCTTTCCCCTTTTTCACCCTCCTTGCCTTCCCTCCAGTGTCTCAGTGCACTGCAGGGATCCACACTGGGCAGTGCTGGAAGCTCCTGTGGCAGCTGCTGCTGCTTTGCTCACTGCTCATGGAGCAGCCCACTTTCTTTGATAGTAAGGTCAGACCACTAGAAATTCTGGTCATTTGGGGTTTCCCCTCCCCAAAAGCAAATATTTCCCCTCCCCAGAAGCAAATATTTCCTCTCTGCAGTGCCCATCGTAGCAGGATCCCTTGTCACATGGCAAATTCCTTCAAGGCATGAAGCTCAGTTTGGATCCAGAAATTAATTTATAGCAGGACCTCAGATTGAGCCAAGCAGAAGAGTGTGTTTTAGAAGAAATTTGCATATGTGGTGGGCAGTTTCTGGCTGATAGTGCTTTCACTGAAGACTCAGTTCAGGCTTGCTGCTAGGAAGGATGTGGATGAGGTCCCTTCTCCCTGTGCCTGCTGTGCTGAAGGGGGCTGGCACAGCTGTGTTTGACAGAAGCTGTGAGCCTAGCAAAGTGTTTGTGGCCAACTGCAACTTAAACTTTAGCAGATGCCATCAGATTCTCCCAGCTCCAGCTACATCCACTGCTGTGGGATGGTAAATCTGTGTTTCTGACTCGCACAGGCACTTCTCTCCTGCTGGGTTGGGTGAACACCTTTAGCATCAGTCTTTGATGCTCCTCTTTGCTCTTCCTGCATAACCTCCTGGCATCCTTCTGCCAAAGGGAATTGATTTTTCCCGGTTTTCAGGAAAACATGTGCTTGCCTGTTTCCTCGGACACAGGTAATCTGTGCTACGTGGTATGTTTCAGGAGGCAGGGGGAAATGGGAATTAGAATCCCATCAGCTGCAGCACATGGTAATTATATCACTTTTAGAAATTGCTTGAAAGGATTGAGTTTCATCTTTCAAAGGCACCCGGAGAAGCACAGTCTTTCTCTGAAAAAAAACCCCAAAAAACTTAGAAGTGGGGTCTGTGGCTGGTCTCCTGCATCAATTTTGACAGTAGGCAAGGGAAACTGAGTCTCCAGAGGAGCTAAAAACTGCTGCCCTGAGGAGAGGGGGTAAAATTTCCCCAGCCCCAATTCGCCCAGCCCCTCCTCAGCCAGTGGGGAAGGAGGTGGGGATGACCTTGGCGAGTCCCATCCAAGTTCCCCAGAGGGGCTGTCGTCCACCAGCTTCCCCCAGGCAGGCAATCAGGCCATCAGGCAGGCAGGCTCTGCTGGCTTTGCTGCTGCAACAGCAGATGTATGTCCAAAGGCTGCTGTGGGGCGCTGAATCTCTGCCCCTGCTCACCCTCGTGAGGCTGCTGCACCCTGGCAGACGCCTGATTCACCCATGCCTACGGCTGGCCATGGGTGCAGCAAAGCAAAGGAGCTGATGGAGCGATAGCACCGCTTTTCCTGCAGCCCATCCTCCNTAAAGACAAAGGGTAGGCATGAAGCAGTATGATGAAGACAGACTTTTAAGAGGACATTGCCCAGGCAGGCACAAAAAATAGGGAATCTATTTATCATATTTAATCACTGACAGAGCTGATGACAGAGTTGCACGTTTTATCTAGAAGAAAGAGCTAACAGGACAACCTGACAACTTTCAGTGAAGCCTGATGGTCTCACGAGTCTCACCCACTACTCAGCTATCTCACCACACTCTTTTTCCTCCAGTGCATGTAACTCAGGCATTAGCTGGTACCCAGCTACTCTTTTACTTTTTACTTTACTTTTTTCCTACTCTTTTGCTTTGCAACAGAAAGGGGCAGTTTCCATTCCCAGGCATATGCTTGTGGCTCTTGCCACACTTTATAACCCTACGTATCAGTTAAACTTTAGAAAAGGTGTTTTGAAGTGCTACAATATTCTTGGAAGAAAAAAAAAAATCTACTTTAATATCTTATGGTTGCCAGTAACCGGAATTAGAAGGCTGAAATCAGTAAAGATTGAAGGCTGTTGTAAGAACGGCTATTCTGGGTTGGAGAAAAGGTCTTCAAAATCAGCTATTTCTGCCACTTTTCAGCAAGAGAACAGAATAGGGCAAGTATGAAGTGTTTCTTCCCTTGATATACCCTCCCAGCTTCTGGCAACATGTCATTTAGCAATTTCCTGAGTCAGAGGCTGCATCCGTACAATTGTGTTTGATCTCCCTCAATGGACCTTTCTTCAAATTTGTCCAATTTTTTTTAACCTATTTATAGTTTTGGCATCTGTAACTTGCTGTGACAATTAGTTTCCACAACTTATTTATGTGCACTCTGAAAAAAAAAAAAAAAAGAAAAAAGCCAATTTTCTCCTAACTAGAAACAGTAATATGTTAACAAAAAATTAATTAACTAATACACCATAGCAGCAATCGATTTGGAACACAAGACTTATCTCTGTCAGCTTTTACCTGGTAAGGTTTGTAGAAAGAAATGTTTTCTTTCCAAAAAGTATGATTAAAAATTAAAAGCAACATATCTTTCCATATCATGTTCCTAACAAAGTAAACTGACATAGTCGTGCTGTGGTTGGCCATAACACAGCCATTACATGGAGAAGGTGGTTTTGAAACTGAATCTTCTGGTAGATGACAGTAAAGGTACCAGCTCAGAGTCCAACCATTTCTTAAATGAATGTAATACTTTTTACTTATTTTTTGGCGTAAAACTTCAGGAGGTGTACTCAAACCTGCACCTCTGTAGGGGTCATTTTCAGCTGGAACTGGCCATGAGGCAGCTGTGACAGCACCTCACTGTCCAGTCTCTGTGTTTGGGGGTGTGTGGCTTACACTGTACTGGAGAGGATTAATTGCTTATACAAAGTCCTCAGCCTCTCATGTGACTTTCAGTTTTATGTTACAGGGAGAAAAGCGTTTTGGCTGTCTGATTTGTTGACAAAACCCCAGCATGGGAAGAGCAAAGCAAAGATTTCTGCTGACCTCAGCAACAGCGTACAGAGCAGTTGAGGGGTGGGGTGGCATGATCCACATGCAGGCTTGAGAAACATCTAACCGTGGTTAAAAGCAACAGACAGACAAAGAGAGATGGAAGCAAAGTGTAATAAATTATCCAGTTCAAGAAAGGTCACAGCTTTCCCCATCTATGAAAGCTCAGTGAGAGCAGGAACCAGAAATGCTCTGTGAAGGATTTGTCCACAATCCTACAACCCCATGGCTGTCTCTGATGGAAATACCACTGTCTGAGGCTGAACCACCACCAAAAAGGCTATTCTAACCCACTTTGGATTATCCAGAGCAATTGTCTTATCATGAAAGTGAGAAGACTTGACTCCCAGTGTTGCTAGCAGAAAGAATTTGGGGAAACCCTTCAGCATTTGAAGGCCTAAAGGGCAAAAACATTAGGCACCATTGTTTTCACCCATAACTTTTACACTGTCTGCTGAACTGCAGCCTTTTTTATTTACCCTGTGACAGAACATTTCATTCATCTTGTCAGGCTGTGCTCACAGAAATCAATTCACATGATGCATCTTCCCCCAAGGGCAGCACACCATGGGCTGGAGACACTGCCTCACTGTGCCTGCCAGCAGGAGAAGGGGCTCCTCCAGGACTGAAGGACACTCTCCTCATCACCTGACTAGTGCTGAAATGTTATCACTGCTCTCAGAGGCACCCTCGGCTCTGCACAGCACCTATTCCTACCACCCCTCTGTCCTGAGGGATTTGTCAGGTTAAAGCATCACTCCCTCGATACACAGCCATAAATAGGTTGCTCAGGTCCTTAATTGCAGCAAGGATGTGGCAGACTGCTCTTCTGTCTTTGATAAAGGGAAAACTCCAAATAACACAGACACTTGAAACAGCAGGAGAAGTAGCTGTGCCTGTGGCACTGCTCGAGAAGTGTTCAGCCAAACCATCTAGGTCTAGCTTGCTTTTACTTCCACTTCACTCACTCCAAAGCAGTCCAGGGACTGTTGTAAGGGTTAAAACGTTTGATAGCAAATGTGGCAGACAAAATCCGGACAAACTCCAGAAAGTCTTGCAAGATCTGTCCCCTCAACCAGAGTCACTGCTGACAGTCTCAAGACCAAAGGCTGGATGTGGTTGGTAACAGGTCTAAATATGGTCTGTAAGTGTCTGGACCATTGCAGGAACACCTATCCTTTTCTATGGATGAATAAGGAATTCCTCAAGTGTATAAAGCCATTATATAAAAATATAATATAAAACCCCCCACCACAGTGATATAACAGCCTTTTCAAACTACCTTTTCTTTTCTTCTCCCTGTGAATATTTAGAACCCAAATTAGGAAGCCACGCTTAGCTTTTCCTTGTAGGAAACTCATTCTTCTCTGTTATAAATGGTGCTAGTTGGCTGGGCTTTAACCCAGCAAGGGCTGCCAGCCCTCTAAGAGAGGTTTACTTGTCTTCAGTCCATGTGGCTCTTTCCCAGTTCTTATTACAACATAAATTTAAAAAAATATTTTTAGTTCAAACAGGCAAGCAATGAATGAAAGTGAATGTGCCAGATGTCCCTCTCCATTCTGTCCAGTCTATCCATTTTCTCCCTCTTCTAGGGTAAACAGATGGTTGTGGATGGGGTATTTGTCAGAAACCTTTTACAAGGAGAATAAACAAAGCAAAAAGCTGGGCCTGCAGCACATTGCAGCTGCTGGCTTTATACACCAGGTTGGCTTGGCTTGTTCTGGTAAGTCCAAACTTTTTCCCTCTTCCTAAGGCTGGCTTCTTAGCTCCCTTCCAGCTGGCCCATTTGGGGTACATATTGTTGGTAGGTAGTGATGGACACCCCTCCTCCTACCACAGTCTGATTTATTTTATCCCTTTCGTGACCCAGGCATGGTGACACAGGTTTTTATCATTTTGATTGCAGCCTGGACACAGTGTGTTCACAAGCAAGGGCTTGGACCTTTCTGCTAATGATCTCAGCAGAGCTCACCAGAAGGTTGAAATCCAAACCCAGAGCACTTCCACTTTCCTGACAGCCCCACCCTTGACCAATGGTGTCCCATGTCCCAATACATGAATAAAACAAAGATTTGAATAATCAGATATATAATCACAACAGTCAAGAACTATCCCAGTAACAAGGTCTTACCACGTTAATGGATCATAGATCTGCCACAGTTTCTTTTCATCCTGAGCCCAAGTAGGGCAGGGAGAACTGAGAGAATTTGACCAGTTTTTCACTTGATAGTCTGCTTTCCTGAAGACATATTGTCTTTTATAGATCTTTGGAATCTGAGAAACTCTGTTACATCTGGACCCTTAGAAATTATTTGTTTGACACTGGGTCACATAAACTCTGGAATTCTGCTTATAGTCCCCAGACAAATATTGTACTTTTTATTCTTAAGCTCTCCTGAATATGAGAGCACGCTGAGAACATTTTGTCTTTGTACTTTTCATTGTGCAGGGCAGAATAAATCTCCGGGCCTGAAACTGCTTCTCAGCTTCCCACTCAAAACCAGCGCATCTCACCTGAGCTCACCACACCTCCTGCATGTGCAGAGTTTGAGCTGGGTATGCAGTCAGAACAGGGGTTCTCACAAGACACTCTTTACTGCTGGTTGGGTGATTTAAACAACAAGTAGTTGTTTCTCTGGTATTTTAGCTGTGTACAGTTTTGGTCCTGGCCAGGGCACAGGGATTGCATAGAAGAGCATATTTCAAGAAATAAATTTAAACATTTTGAAACTTGAGGGAAAAAAAAGGTGAATTAAAATGAAGCCAAAGATTAGGGTTAGATCTTGTTTAATCCAAACCAGGATATCCATCCCTGACAAAAATGTTGACCATGGCTATTCTCTTGGCACCATGTCTGTTCTCTCCCCACCCTGCTTTCTTGGAAGTCACTGTGCTCTGGCTCTTCAATTAGAGACGGATAACTGATGCATTGCACACTGGAAAAAGCTTATCACGCTGCATTAATTGTTCCATCACTGGAGCCCTATCACCACTGTGAAATCTATTTCTTCAGATTTGAAAAGGACTTGGATAAACCACATGGCCATCCCGTCTGGGACTGCTGACTGTCTGATCCAGGCAGTTTGTCACGGACCCGTGAAAATGGCATTGATGGAGTGAATGTGTCTCTGGTGCATATTCTGGAACAAGGGTTTGTGCAGATGAGCTGGCAGAGGCTGAGCTGGGTTTTGGAGGATCACCTAGACTGCAGCTCTGCTGTAGCTGGGAGCTCGGGCCTGAGTTTCTTCTCATTTAGGGGACCTCTCAGTTTAGGTGTATGGAGGAGGTGAGAAAAATGTTTTTAGGCTGTAAAAATAGAGGGATGAGGTAGCAGTGGCAGTCCTGGACTGCTGGAGCATATCACCTCATGGTACTTCCCTGGCCAAGGCAAGAGGTGGTAAAGAGTGGATGGAGAGACAGGACCTCAGCTCCAGCTGTCATATTATATTGGAAAGAAAATGCTGGTGTCAAGCAAGGCAAGAGGATTTCCCAACTGATGGAAAAGTCAGAGTTAGGGAGAATCCAGATGTCATCTGCGCTGGGTGAGGGCAGAAGACATGTAATGGAGCTGGATTTGCCCTACTCTCATTCTCCACAGCTAGTGATAGCATCCTATAACCAGTCTGGGAAACACCTATAAAACACACTTCTCTGCTGTGTTGCCCAGGTAACTGGTGTGGCTGCAGACCCTACACAGCTTGGGGCCACAAGCTGAACTGCACAAAGCACTCATTGCACTGCCACTGTCTGCAGAGGCCAGGGGCTGTGGGTTCCCAGAGAACAAAATGTTTAGCCATGGAGGAGCTGATGCAGGGGCGGTGACTGCAAGCCCTTTTTGTGTGACCAACACCTGGAAAGCTCCATGAATCTGCCTTCCTCTTGGTGGCTCATTCTGGAGGCTCTCTTGGGGGATGGTGGTGGGTTTTGCCTGAATCTCTGTTACTGACCAAAACTGCCACAGAAAAAGGAGCAGATCACAGAAGCTTTCAATGAAAACACTTCATTAGTTCCTTTTGGGTTTGTAGGGGTCACCACAGAGGTGAGAAAAGGCTTCAAAGGTGCCAAGTTGAGGTCTAAGGGCTCTGCCCAAGGCTGCTGTAGCAGTGAGCCAAAGGGCCATGCAGTGCTGGATGTTCTTCATTGGCACCAGAGAGAGGAGGTTTTATTCCTGTGCTGCTGCAGGAGTGGTGGAAGTTCCAGGCAGGCCAAGGGGGTGGGCAGCCCTACAAGGGCAGGAGGGGAGTGTGCCCAGGCAGTACCGAGCCCAGAGAGCTGTAGTGAGCTGGGAGTTTGGAGCTGGTCAGTGTGTTATGGTGGCATGGTGCAGGGTGACCCTCATCCCTTCAGCTGTGGCCTGTATCTCTTACTGTCTCAGTGGAGATGTGCCTGTGAAACTGCAGGTGCAGATTATCTCTGTGTCTGGTATGGACGAATTATCAGTGCAAACAGAATTATTTGTAAGTGAGGGTGCCATAAATGTTTAATTACGGATACAAGCCTGTCTGGGCCACAGAACACTTAATTTTTATTTTATTGTAATACTTCTGTTCTGTTGCTTCTCAAAACAGTAGCCTTCAATTTTACACACTAACTTCACCAATAACCCACTTTCTGAACGTCAATATGAATAACATGGTTGAAAGAGTCAGTCCCTTTTCTCATGGAGCAGTTTTTGCCTGCAGACGAGGTGGGGAGTAGCTTTCACTCAACAGTTTTTGCATTTTAGCTGATATCTCATTACCTGACATTAACAGACCCACGTGCTTCACTTCATCTTAGGCTGTTATTAGCAGATAGAGGCACATCCTGCTGCCAGAGACCAACAGGGCAAACGTAGTGGCAACTGTGTGTGAGTTCAGCTGGCAAAGGTTGGAAGGGTGATGCTTGGTGTGCAAATGCATAGCAAACAGGTAGGGAAGAGGTCAGATTTTATTTTCTCTGTCAGCACACCTGCAACATACACCTAAAAGCAAAACCAAACCTTTTAGGTCAGTCCTTTTCTCATCTCCAGATCAGGAAGGTCTCTTCTTCCCAGCATGAAGCATTTTCAGTGTTTTATTAGCAGAAAGTTAATTCAAAGCTCTGCTATTTTGATGTTGTATTATTTTAGATTCAGGTCACATGTTTGAATGAGTGTATTTGACCATTTGGAGATCAAGAATGGAGAATGAGAATCAATTCCTCCATTGCTTTTTTACTGAGTTAAGAATTTCTGCCTGTAGACAATGGTATTATGGGACAGCTATTCCTTGCTGAAGGCATAGAACAGAATAATGGGCAGCAAAGATTTTTGCAGATGGGATTCTGTTCAAAAGATTGCAAATAAAAGAGCAAAGTCTAAGCTCTGCTATTAATTGGGACCAAAAAATGTCTGTAGCATCAAACCACAGGAGCAATAACGGGTAGGCACCAGGTGGACTCTATTAGTGAGCAAGGAAGAGAAGGAATCTTTCTTCTTCCTAATAGCTGCCAAGAAACATGCTTGTTTCAGCTTTTGCATGAAATGATAGATGGTGGCTTTGAAGCCCAAATCTCCTTGGTTTTACTCCTTCTCCTTTTGGGACATGGGTGCTGTGGATGTTCATTACTCACATTGGAAACATTTGCCACAGGAAGCTCCTGGAACAGACTTTGGAAAGCTATGAAAGCCCTAATGTCAGCCGAAAACATCAGTGCTGTCCCAGCACTTGCTGAATCAAATTAGTAAGTGCCAAAGTAAATTAATGTTTGTCTCTTAGTTATTCCCAGTTTTAGAGAATCCAGGGCTTTCAAACTCCCTTCCTACCAAGAAAGTCCTCTCTACTTGAAAAAAAAAAACCCACTCTGGTGGCAGCAGCTTCCAGAATCTGCAACTGTGTTTTCTGAAGTCTTGCTTCACTCTCCAGTAAATCCTCTTCTACCTCTGATTTTCTGGTGAAATAACCAGAAGATCTGCATTTTTCAAAAAATCAGGGTTTTCAGTAGTTATAAAGCATAGGCTAATGAGCCTCTTCTGCAAGACTGTTTAGTTAATTAATATTTATACACTGCAGCAAAGCTCAAGAGCTAATCTAGGAAGTGTTATTTAGTAATTCTGAATATCTGCCTTGGGAATCTGAGACTGAAATTCACTGCAATTGAATTAAGCTTCAATTAAAGATTACTGCCATTAAATCTTTAACATAGGAGCAATAAACACAGCAAAAGCATGAAGCAAGGAGATGCAGCTCTGCCTGGCAAGCCTGTGGGCTGAGATAACCAAGAGCCACCCCTGTTCCTGGGAGTGGAGACTGAGTGCCACTGAGACAACTTGATCATGTTTATCCTTGGGGCCAAGCCCTGAGCCCACAGGAGCTGAGGTTTCTGCTCCTATGCCATACTTGGCTGGTGGAGAATGAGAAAAAGGGAAGACCAGCCCTTGGCTGTCTCCAGTAGCCTGGAGCACTGTCCCAGACCCCTCATGTCTGTGGGGGCTGGCACTGCCTTTGGGACGAGTAGCGCAGTCCCACACTCCTCTCTGTGGGCTGTTGAGTGGGAAATTACCATGGCATTGGCTGGCTACAGGCCAACACTGACCCTCTTTGTGCTCGTCCCACCAGCAGACAACCCCCAGCTGCAAAGGGCTCACCCCTCCCACTCACCTCCAGCCAGCGTCTCTCCTGTGACATGACCTGTCCTGCTGTGTCCCACAGAAAGAACCAGAATATGAAACAGAGAATCCTTTCTCACCATCACTCACCAACCATCAATTGCACACCCCTTCCAGCACCCACAAGGGTCTGAATGAACAACCTGCACAGGTATCCCTGCTGGGGTCATCTCCCATTTTGACAGGAGAACCAGAGCTCCTTTCAAATTCTCTGCTGCTTGAGCCTTATTCTCCCCATTTGAGGTCAAACACAGGGTTTGTTGTGACATCACAAGGATTAAGGTTAGGCTTAGTTTCTGCAGATGCTCCATACCTCATCTCCATCATCTCCAGATGCTGCTGCCACCTGCAGCTGCAGTCCCTGGCACTGGGGCCTTTTAGCAGATGCAGCTCATTCGCCTGTCCAGCAGTGCCTGTGGAGCTTTGCTTTGCTGCCATGGCATGCTGCTGGGCGTAATGCTTTCTACATTACTGAATAACCTAGCACCTCATTTCACTGGTGGGTCTTGGATTTTCTGTTGATCACATCCTGTTTTGTCCCCAGGATGTCTTTTGGAGTACACTATTTCCCGCCTCAAAATTAAACCTGGGTGATATTTCCGGATCATTAGCTTCTAAAACTACTTTCTGGAGGGATGAAACATTCACCAGCATCCCAACATGCTCCTGGTACTCCCATTTCCCTCACACCCCCTCCCTGAGCATGCAACTTCAGCCTCCTGATTTAAAAACATCCACTCTAGTACCCTGCACATTGACCCTGACATTTATCAAGCAACTGAACAGGAAGGAAAAATACAAAAAACAGAAAAGAAATAAAAGAGGGATAGTTCAGGGCCACAGAACACCTCAGAGGACACAGAGGAGCCCCAGTCAAAATCTGAGCAAGGTGGTCAACGTTGAACAACTTGAGTATAAGTCAGTGGATCACATTGTGGGGCTGGGGATCATTCCTGGGACTGACAGCTTCAGTAACGTTGTTGCAGCCACGTACTGGTGAAGAGTTTCTCACAGACCAAGGAGCTACTTGCTTTTGGGAAGGTTGGGTGTACATGTGGATGCGTATACAGAACTCCATCCTGCAGTTACAGCTTTCTAGAGGATACCAGTGGGTGGTTCAAAAAGTAAAATAAGGATATTATTATTATTATTATATACATATAATTTGATTCTTTTAGTCTGAAATAAGCCCCTGGTAAATTTATATTTACTTGGCAGTGAAAACATAAGACTTGGTTTGGCAATTACATTTAGGAAAACATTAGGAACTCAGGGGAGAAAATACTGGCCAAGTATGTTGAACTAATGCTGAGAAATGGGGCTCTGTGAATCTGAATTCAACCCAGTTTTTTAAAGCTACTTACCCGGTCTCCTTCCACTGTTGGCCAACTGACAGAAATTCAATATTTTTCTTCTAGTGAATGAAAAGCATAGTCAGAAACAGCCATTGGGTCAGGATCATATGCAAAAGCTCCTCTTGTGCTTTTGTTTCCTAATTGCTTTTGGAAGAATTTTTCGGACTGGGCTGACGCAGTTGTGTGTGTGAATTTCCTGGCAAATAAGAAAGGTGACTGTGTCCAAAAGACATTTAAGAGTGTGAATTCACAGCCTTTCCATGTCTAATCAAGGAGCGTAAACCATTAGCCACATGTTCCCCATTTCCATCACATTTTTTCACACTTAAACAAAAACATGCCAAAGGAAAGGTGCTACATTTTTTAATGCCCCCAAATAGGAACCGCAGGAGTCCATTAAATGCTGTGGTCATTTCCAGCATACAAATCAATTTTCCTTGTGGTGGTGAAGTGGTGAATAATGCCTGGTTTGTTTAAAGGAGCATGACTGATTATGGATGAAGGATCCTGTCACTTTGGCATTTTTAGTTTTATTTATTGCATGCAACCGTATAAAACCTGGTACTGGTCTCAGTGCCAGGCTTACTAGTGGAAAAGCTGAAAGGACCACGTAACTTCTGGTGCAGCAAAGAGGTTCTCCTTCTGCAAGGCATTTGCTGGACTTCTGAAAAATTATTTTGAATAACATGGCAGAGAAGGATTTCATCAGTTGGCATCTACTGGCTTTATTTTTCCTTCCATTTTGCCTGTGTCAAGATGAATACATGGAGGTGAGCAGAAGATCTTATAAACCAGTGGCCAAAATATTGCAAAGTCACCACCAGACTGGTCACAAAGGTTCCAGAAGCAGGGAGATATTGAAACTGCGGAATCAACTAATAGAATGGACTGTTGATAATAGCACATCTACAGACCATAAAGTCCTGAGACCAGAGGTAGATGATGTAGAACTGACTACCTCAGATAGAGTCCAGGTACTCTGAATTAATCTTCTAAAGATATCTTTAAAGCTAATGAGATATTTTATTTTCTTGCTAACATTATTAGTGCTATATTTATGAAATAATTTTTATTAAAGCTGTGTATTGGTCTGTATCCTGCTGGGTTGCTTTATAGGATCTTTTAATGAGCTGGTAGAACCAGCAGTGGTTGGGGACACTGATTTCAACATAGGCAGCAACGCTTTGTTCTGTTGAAAGTAGGAACCTGTGAAATCATATATTCTGAAATACAGTGTCTTAATTATCCCAAGGTATTAATTGTTTAATGTATCAAAGTTTTATGTATTGCTAACTCATTTGGATGTTAAAGAAAAATTACAGAATTTCTGGAGGTATTTGGAGAGATTCAATTAGTAGAGAATAATTTTACTTGAAAATGATGATTATAAAGTATATTTCTTGAGCTTGAGACAAACATAATGAAATTCTGATTGTTCAAAAATTTTATTCTAAGGAGTAGCTTGAAAAAGCAGATACTAGTGTAATGAGTAGATTGAATAATATAAATCAACTGAGAGTTTAAGAAGAAAAAAGGCTTGCAATGAAACTCTAAATCATCTGCAGTACCTGCATGTTAAACTGGGAATCTTTTTATGCCTTTCATGGCACTTTACAGTCATTAGTTTATAACACGGGGAAAATGGTATAACTTGATTATACACAAAATATTGCAGTCCAAATTTGAAAGAAAACTATCTGAATGGCAGAAGATGAAGCTTTTTCTAGCACTAGGCAAAACAAAATTCCACTCAAATGAAGGGGGTTTTTTGGTCGATGAGTATGAGTGCTTTGTTACTACAGCTGATACAAATGCTTGGCCCTGTACAGGTCACCTTTTATCATCTGGGGTTTTAAAATTTTTTCAGATCAAAATATGATATTTTGAATTGCCAAAATCAAGGAAATGCACATAAGTGTAGAATAATAAGCTGTGTCATGATAAGCAGAGAAGAGATTTGATTTTAATCCTATTCTGGGCTTGAAGAACTGAAACACATCCAAGTATGGGAATAGGTTTAATACACCACTGTATTCCCTGTATTAAAACTTTACAGTGCTTTGCATTTTGTGTTTCTTGGGCAGGAGTGAAATGTTCCTCCAGCGCACTCAGCAAAACACATATTTAACTGTAAGCATGTTAAACGGAGCTTGCAGAACATAAACAGTGTAAAACATAAGGTATACAGTCCGAAGAGCCCGCTGGTGTGTGCAGATCTCTTTAGAGAATTCTGCAGCTGCCTACTGCAGACCGTGGACAAAAGATTCCCTTTTGACCCTATACAATTTCAGATAATGATGGATTTAATGCAAAACTACAACTTTTTAGGGCTCAAACTCTCCCTCAGAGAAAGTGTCACTGTGTTCGGGCTGCATGTGTCTCTCGTCAGAGAGTTTAATGCAACTTGTCTGGAACTGCCTGCTGGGGGAACTGGTTGTGACATTAAAAATGAGCCCAGCGAGTCTGAGTACAGCGATGGCAGTCATTTACCTGCCAGCCCATCTCCAAGAAGCAATCTTTTCTGGGGAAATGATGCGATCTTTGGCTAACTAAAATGAAATGGAGCACTAGCAGATGCATGACAGGGATAATCAATCACAGAGTGGCTTACGCAATAATGTTTTCCACTTCCAGACTCCAGGAATTTTTAGGCAAACGAAGAACAAAGGTGGCACTGACATGTTTTAATTCATGTCAAATCTCTCTCGTCCCCTTGAGCTATATGGAAACTGTTCAATTCCTGTGTTCCTACTTTCTTGATTGTTTGAGGTAGAGTAGCTTTACCCAGCTAAAGAGAGGCCAAAGAGAGGAATTTCACCTGCTTGCTGAAGTGTTTTAAAGTGTTTAAAGAGACCATTCCCTGCTGTGGAACAGAGATGATAGCATTTGTCTTTGTTATTGTCTCTGCTGCACTGGGTGCAAGACCAGTTTCCACACTGCTGTTAACTCATGTAAAATACAATGTGCATTTCTCAAGAATAAGAACTCCTGGTGACTAGGGACAGCCATGACAGACCATTTTTCCATTTCAGGTTGCTTTTTGAAAATCTTTATGTATCACTACCCAAGCAGTGCTTTACCCTGAATTTTGGCAACTTTTGTTTGTTTCTTTGCTTGGAGAAAGGGCATGGAGGACCTTAGTGCCCAGACTATTTCACATTCAGAACAGAAGCAAAGAATAGTGGAGGTACATTACTTGTCTTCTGCATTGTCTTAGACAATAAAACAGAAACTCATAAAATTAATCAGGAAGTCAAAAAGGGCTGGGTCTCCAATTCACTCATTCACAGTTTTAAATTAAGGGAATTTTATAGACCATCTCTTGCCTAGATCATTCTTCTATGTACTAAATCATGGGAAATTCATCAAATAGCCTCAGCAATACTTCCAGTTTTCCATAAATATTAGGATAGCAATGTGGCAGATGCATTTAACAATCTCCTAAATCATATTTATATTCTGGCAGCAAAGCCAAAGATTCGCTGACACAATTTATGCACAAACGGCTGCAAAGGATGCCTTTGGCAAATAGATTGCAACTAATCTCTATGTCACATTTGACTGTAATTTTACTTTAGGAACACATTTTTCCTTTAAATGCAGTCTTCATGAAGTTCTCTGCTTTTAAAGATTAAAAGAAAGTCCTAAATATTCATCATCCTTGGCAGCTGACCATGAGCAATTTTTTTCTCCTAGTGAAAAAATCAGTAAAGATATAAGTTAATTACTTTATGACTTGCATAAGTAGCTATTTTGAAGTCAGTGGAACTGTTGCATACAACCAGATTGGCAGGACTTGCCTTATTTCACACCTAAGAACCTGATGAGCTTTTTTTCAGGTAATGCCAAATAGCACTTGGTTATGACCAGCACTTATATCTATTTTATGATAAAACAGCTGGTTCTCTAATGCAGTTCAGGATTTCAATGCCTTGTGTGAAAAGACAAATCACACCTGCACAGAGTCTCACATGCAATCCACTTTGCTAGATTCATATCTTCCCTCAGTTACAATCCACCATTCTAAGTCTTTGGATATTTTTAGGCTGAGATGACTTATTTGCTCTTGGCAGGTGTGTATTTAGTTCACTTTCCCATTTAACATGAATATGAAGCACTATGTAAAAAGAGCTGGAGATTTTAATCTCAATGCAAAAATCAATGTTATTATTTTAAGGGGTACAAAATGTTTGCACAATTCCAGTCCTCTTGTACTTGGCTCCCTTTCAAGGACTGAACATGGGCTGAAAGCAGGGCTGCTTCTTCTCTCATATTAGGAAAATTATAAAAAGTGTGTTGGGTGATTGTCAGTTATGTCCTTCCTAACAACTGGAAGAGACAAAACAGCCAGGAAAATACAAACAGGTTCTCCAGGAAGAGATAGTTCAAGAGGCAGAACTTATTTTTCTCATTAAGTACAGACCTTGTCCAGAATTAAGCTAAAAAGAATAGCCTTGACAAAACCCCATAAATATGAAGCCCTTCTGCCCATTGGCAAGTCTTGACTTTTCCATAACTCTTTGAATATGAAGGATATTTTTTTAGCAGTCAAGTTGGCCTTTATTCCCATGGTAACTCCACCATCACTGGTTCCAGCTGGACAGGGCATGCGTCTGTCTCACTGGAGTAGTTGAAGCATTTTGGTGGTGGAATGAAATGAATTTTCTGTATCTGTAAGTTCCTAAGCCTCCTGAAATGAATGAATTCTGGGGGTGTGCTTGGTATTGTCCAAAACACATGGAGAAAGTTTCAGGTGACATCACTGATGAAACTGAGGGCAGCACATCTGTGTGTTCATTTGACAGCTCCCATCCTGCCAGAGGCTCATTTTCTGCCTCTAAACCAGTAAGTCTGCATCAGGCAAGTAATTTGACAGTGATAAAGATGAGAGAAAAGAAGGGGAAGGAAGAAAAACAGTAGAATGATTAAAGAAAAGTAGTAGTTGGATTTGTGTAACTATCCCTCTCCAGATTTTAAGAACTGCAGGTTTGCATCTCAAGATATGAGAAAGAATTGTAGGGGAAAAGAAACAAGAGGGACAAATGAGGTGGTAGAGGAATAAAACGAAACACTGGACCTTGGCCTCAGCTGACCCACTGGAAGATCTATGATAACTAACTCATGAAATCCAGTCAGATCCGAATGAGTCTCCATTAGTACAAATGCAATAATATGGAAAAGAAAACCACTTAAAGAAAACCATTATTAAACTGATTACTACAGTAGCTGAGCTGTACATAATAAACTCATTATTTTATTTATACTGCTATATTAGTCAGGATATAGGTTTTCATAGTTACACATTCACCACTACAAATGATCAAAAGCCCCTTACACTTTTTCTTGTAGTAAGTTCCAATTTTTGTCTTGTGTCCTGGCACTTTTTTTAGGTTCTCCTAACTTTAGTAGCCTGTAAATACACAGGTCTGGGATCATGAAGAGGAATATGCTGCACAGACTTTTTAAAATATCTTCTTTGGGTGGTCCAACAAAGTTTTATTTATGTTTAGTAGAGGATAGTTCACTGCTGAAAGTCAAATCAAGTCCCTTGTGTCTTACCACTTGTTGTATATAGGCATGTTTGTCATCAAAAGTCAGTTCAAATGTGGGATCAGGATGTGAATCTAATTGAAATATTCATCTCAATTTCATTATTTCCTATTAATTTATTTTCAAAACCCTCATTATTTAACAGGACAAGTTGTTTTAAAAATATTTGTATAGGTATTTGAACGCTTTGAGAGCTATTAGTTTAAATCTTCCAAAAATAACATCTTCAGGGACAACCCAGCTATGTGAGAATTTCATGCCAGATAAGAACTGTTTTGAAAACTTACCAAGTATATAAACAGAAATATATAATGAAGACCCTGTAACCAACATGCATAAGATTGATGTCCTCCATGAATGAGCTACTTAAAGCTTATTTTTGTGCACTTAGCCCCCCCAGCCTGGACCGCAGAATCCAGACTGCAGTTCCTGCTGCCGAGGTGACTTTGGAGTTCGACTCTACCAAGGGCCCCCAGGACCTCCTGGGCCCCCTGGGATGCCAGGTAAAGATGAAGTTAAATTCACTTTTTTATCAGTCTAATTTCAGGCTATATCAGAGAATGGTCCAAACATCAGTATTTGGGGGCAGATTCAGGAACAAGTTTTTCTATAATTTCAGAGGAGACAGGTATTTTCAGTTATATTTTAAGATATTTTCCATTGAAAACCTATTTGTTATTAAAATTCAGCTTTCACAAATTCATACTGAAAGTAATCTTATTACATCTCTAGGGAAAATTGGTCTCTCTTAAAGCAGCATGCAGTTCCCATTAAACTTTGAAGAACTTGTTCCCTGGAGCTGATTATAGTGATCACCTTTGTATATCCAGCTGTGTTATTGTGCACTGTATTCAAGGGCTTTTCTTCATCTAGCATACTGCTAGCCAATATTTTACAGAAACACAGATGCATCTGTTCTCTCATAGAAATTCCTTCACTTCCTTCTTTCATCTTGTCTTCCATAATAAAAAATAATTTCTTTTTCTTTTTACATTAAAAATGTGCACAGAAGAACAGCTTACACAAGAAAAGTGTATACTTTGATCTGGTAATTGATACGGAAATAGAAGAGCCTAGAGAAGGGAAAATGTTGGTTGCATGCTGGTGTAATTTTGTTACTACAGCTACCTTCAGGGATTTGGAAATTACCATTCCTAAAGCAGAGGTTCAACATAAATGAACAGGTAACTAAAAGACAGACTCGTCTCCTTTCCAAAAGATACATCTTCTGTTATCACAATAAAAATGCAATTCAGTGATCCATTAGTTATTAATAAATTGGCTTCTTAGAAGCAGGATATGATTTTATGCTAGACCTACATTTTCAAGGCTGCAGTGGATATACCTGGACGTGGCCTAGTCCCAGCTTTGCCCTTCCCTCTTGTGTCTGAGTCCCACTTTCTGTCACCACAGGATACCACAAACATACGCCTGGCAGCAGCCTGCTGCACCCTGGGACTTCTGTCTCCTTCATTTGCGAGCGTTCATGTTGTTGTGCCTGTAAGGGGAACAACAGCAGTTGTTTTTCCCCTTGATTGAATCAAATGTTGCCTGCAGGCCTCTGTTCTGAACCGGTAGAGCAGTTCTGGCTTCATATAAAGAATGATTCTTGTTATTTTTAAGAGGTGCAGATTCCTTTATCCAAACAAAAATGTGTATCATTTCTTTCACCATTTGGCTTCCTCATTTGAAGGGGTTTGTTGTTTGGTTTTTTTTTTTTCTTAATAGAAAAACTCTGAAGGATCACTTCATCATCAGATTTGATCTCAAACAACACTATTCTTCTTGTAAATTTGTAAACAGAGAGAATAATCAAAGAACACACAGATTGGCAAAGAACGTAATTTCAATTCAGGTAGAATTAAAACAATGATGACATTAATTAATCCCCCGAGATGAAAGATCAGGCTTTTGCTGCAGGAGGCATAATAATTGCTCAGTGATTCTAGCCAAATTTAAAATCCTGTCAGCTGCATAGACATTTGCTCAGTAATTTAGTCAGTAAACACCAGGAAGTAAGTAATACTGCAGATGCATGAGTATGTTTTATAATGAGTCTTTTTACTCATTTACTCATAGTAAGCCATCTCAGAAAAGTTTAATTATAAAAATTTTGTCTCTCTTTAAATCTAGCACTATGCAATCAAATGACCCCTTTAAGATAACCAGCACCCTGAGAATGCACACTGTCCTGTTTTTAGCACAGATTTTAGCAACTTTAATGCTACAGCCATTCATCATTTGTGTGAATGTGTTTTAAAGATAGCAAAATCTTACTCAAAATTATCTTAGTCTCTCATGATTGACTTAATTTACCAGGAAATTAGTTTCTATACTAAAGGAAAAGCAAAAGTACTTCTGCAGACTTCCTGGTATGTGTCAATAGAAAGTGGCTTTTGCTTTCCTTGAGCCTTGTGTCTGCTGAGGTCTTTTTGCACATCTCCCCAATAAAGCAATGACTTGAGACGTCACCAGTTTATATAGCAACACCAAAACAACATGAGGGTAAACTCCTTAAATCTATGTCCTTCTGGAGACTTGCTCACCAAAACCTTCACCTTCAGTTTGACCACACAGCAGTTTCTTATCCATCACAGCCTGGGGTTTATGGCACTGAAGACAACACGTGTTGCAAACTGTGGAAGAGGACCCTGTCACACTTATCTGTTCAAACATGTTCAATTATTTAAATAAAACAGAAAGCTTTGTTTCCCTTCAGGAAATCATGGAAACAATGGAAATAATGGAGCAACTGGCCAGGAAGGAGCCAAAGGTGAGAAAGGAGACAAAGGAGATATGGGACCAAGAGGAGAGCGTGGCCATCATGGACCCAAAGGCGAGAAGGGCTACCCTGGGATTCCCCCAGAGCTACAGGTACAACATCTCTGGCTCGTATTGGCTGCAGCAAATCTCAGATTATGGTTTTCTTCTCCGTAAAACAGCACCTTATTACTGTAAGATACTTAGGAAGCAAAATCCCCTGTAAATTAATACTGTAAGAGGCATATACAGCCCTTGTCCTGACTGAAAAATGTGCTCTGCTGGGTCTTTCTGAAAAAGAAAAGCTTTAGTCAGAATCCAGCTGAGAAATAGGCAGGAAGAAACATATATGCTTTCCTTTGAGGGCAAAAAGCCAGTGTCTGGGTTATTAAAGGAGAATAGCAGGGACTATCATTTTCCTACCAAGCTGTATCACATAAATAATTGCACTTCCCACAGCATATGAAAACAGTAAAGGAGTCATGTTTCTCAGAGCAGCCAGGCTTTGGGAGATTCTCAGAAGCACAGATATCCAGCTCCTCAAAGTATGGGCTCAAAATTTTTGAGTGCAGAGTCCTCTAGCTTCGAAAAATACCCCTCAGTAGTTATCTGTATATTTATATGTCTAGGTACTTGAAAAATGTTTGGGGCCATGTAAGTTTTGCCTATGAATGAAAAACTCAAAAGCAGGAGGAGCATTAAAACGTGGGTTCAAGCCTGTGCTGCCACACTCAACTCTTGTGTTGGCACAATCTCACAGCTTTTGCATTAGAGCTTCTTCAAACCCCAGGAATCTGGCAGATGGCAGAGAGCTTGTGTATGCATATATATATATATCTATATCTATATCTCTATATCTATACACATACACACACACAGATATATATATACTCATATATATGCACATCTATAATATATGCATGTATAAATAAATTATACTCATGGTATAGCTGAATATCTTATAAACATACCTTTAATTACATTCAGCATAATAGAATTTGAAAATGAACTACCACTATTTTTTTCTTACAAAAAGATAATGGTAGTAATGTAATTAAAACCAAGTAATGAAAGAGGATGAAGCACAAAAGCTCATATTGTAATACCTATTTCCAAGTAAAATTCCATAACTTCTTTTAACAGATGTGTTTAAAAATGCTTACAATATAGCATACTATTTCTTAACACCACACTTAAGAATTTTAAAGTTAGTCAGGGGATGGGAGAAAACACTTTTGAATACAATACTGTTTTAAGTACAGGATTATTTTGAAAAACATTGTGTATCCATGCTGACCTGCTACTTCATAATGAGACCTAGAGAAAAAGGACATACTTTTCTGCTCTTCTAATCAGCCCACAAAAAGCAGCTCACGGTCAAAGAGACTGTGAAATGGAATCTAGACAAAAGCAATAAATTCCATCAATCTGCCACTGCAGCTGCTTTCCTTTAACACATGATGAACTTTGATGTGATCCTGGCTGAGAAGCAAGACATTAACAATTTGCCGTCATAGAAAATGCATCCATGCAGGGGTAGGGAAAATCAGCCCAAGCTTTCAGCTCACATCTGGAGCTCCTTAAATTTCTGAACAGATGGCTAACGATTTCCGTTGTTGGATCCAGACTTGCATTTGATTGTCTGTTATGGTTTTGTTCTGGTTTGGATGTGAAATCAAAAGGAGTTTGGGCTGGTTTTTTATTTTTTAAATACCAGCATAGCTTGATCTCACAAAAAAATGTCATTTTTGTGACGGGGAGTAACAGCTGCAATTGAACACTTGCCAATTAAGAAGTTGAGATAGAAATAAAAATCCAAGTCTCTATGTGACCTTCTGGCAACAAGGTGCAGAAATTCTGATTCTACCCCATTTGCTGACATACTAGGGGAGTGATGATAGACTTACAGAAAAGGTCAGTCCTTTCCCTGACCAGGCCAGATGAAGGGGTCATTTCCTGGTATCTCACTGAGGGTAATTTAAGTTGCCCAGTGTGGGATGCTTTGCACTGCTTCCTATGAAGCATTTCTATGGCAAGAAGTGAAACATTAAGTTGAAGCACAGTTTTCATTTTCTTATTTTCCCCTCTTGGTCTCCACCACCCTCTGTTTTGAAGACTGAGGGCTACTGATAAGAGAGAAAAAGCATTGAATATTGAGTCCCAGCTGCTGCACTTCCAGAGGACCTCTAATAAAAGTGCTTCATGTATCTCTAAAGTATTTAGCAAGAAACACGAATCTGCATGAATTTTACTAAGCATTATTTATTTTCACACATTCAGTTACAAGCAATATCCAGTGTAAATGCATTGGGGAATACATAAAAACTATATAAAATCCTTTCATCAGAAACATCATCCATTTCAATACCATGTTGCTGTTGCATCATTCTAGCGAGACTTAAAAGTAAATAAAATCTGAAATTAAGGTTCTAAACTGCAAACACTTGACCATATACTTACTTTACAGCCATGAATAGTCCAATTGAATATGAGAACCCTAGTCTCCTTCCAGTTTCATTCAATGGGAGTTTTGTGAACTGGAGTTTATTGGCCTTGGAGCAAGCCCTAGAAGAACATCTCTGTCAGGAAAATAAATAGACTGCAAATACAGGATGAAATCTGTACCTGATTGCTCTATACATGTTTTTCATGAATGACTGCCTGAATAAGAACCGGATTTTTGCAGGTCGCGTTCATGGCTTCGATGGCTACTCACTTCAGCAACCAGAACAGTGGGATCATCTTCAGTAGCGTGGAAACCAACGTTGGGAATTTTTTTGATGTCATGACTGGGAGATTTGGTGCTCCAGTGAATGGTGAGCACTTGCAAAACAAAAGAATGCAATTCTTGGAGCTATAGGGAAAAGTGTGGTCAATAAGGATGAGACACTATTTAACTGCCTTTGCACTCACTCTGCATAGCTGTTGTTACAAACATTCCAGAAAAATGAATTGAAAAAACTGAGCAAGCCAAGAGAGGTCTTGCCAGCCAGTGAGTCTAGTGCTGACACAAAGGCAGGAGGAGGAGGCATGGCCAGGGCTGGGGAGGGAGCAGGACTGTCTGTTTTGCTGTGATCTTATCCCTTCAGCCACTGTGATGACAGAACCACAGCCCTGATGTTGTAGCAGCAGCAGCAGCAGCTTCCCAGTTGCCTCCTCCGCCTCCTGCCTCCTGTCAATTTCTTCATCCCCATCCTCCCCCAAAGCAGTTCAGCTGTGAGCTGACCTGCAACAGATGTGTGGCTGGAAATGAGGCATTACAGTTCTTCATGGGTTATTTTTCAGCTGCATCAATCCCCCCTCTCATGCAGCTGTGGTGCGGGAAGAACAACCCCTGCCATATGCAGAATTAAAATTAATCAGATTTTGGAACACTATAAGCAGAAGCAAAATATCTGCTGACAACTGGAAGGCAGTTTTGTCCACAGCTGTTATGTTTTCTAAGCAAGAAGCACAAATCTGCAGCATGATCACCTCTCTCTATGAAGCAAACAAGTTGTATTTTGTAACTTTTTCAGGGGTGTATTTCTTCACCTTCAATATGATGAAACATGAAGATGTGGAGGAAGTGTACGTGTATTTGATGCATAATGGTAATACAGTGTTCAGCTTATATAGGTAAGTAAAGGGCCAGGCCATTTTAATGCAAAAAACATTTCTATGGAAGTGACAGCTTGCTCGTATTTCAAGAAATATAAAATTGTTCATTTTTTTAAAGAAACTCTCTAGGGTAAAATAACGAACAAGAAAAACTATTTTACTTTGCCATCCTCAGCTTGCATATTAGGAACATATGCACCATAGATCCTGGACTTAAAATTCAGCCTTGATCACAATTTCCTCAAACTCAGGGGAAAGGAGTTAGCACTGCAAGTCACAGTTGGGAGTTCAGTGGTATCATGCTGTCATTCTGCTAAAATGTATCTTAGTCCTCATTTTGCTTGTCAGAGAAAGGAAATAAAGAAGTGACTAGTTACAGTCTTGTTAACATGAGGGCAGAGAAATTTACTTTAAAGTTGGAAAGTGTTTAAACTGCAATAGTAAGGATGAGTAAGAAGCAAAGGTTTTCCATTTACTGGCTTTTTTATCATTAGCACACCACCAGAGGCTGCTTCATCCCCAACAGATCTTCTCTGCAAAAGAAAAAGTGCTTCATTTCTATTCCCCCTGAAGCACTGATGCTAGAAAAGGCAAGAGGTGGAAGAAAGGGGAGCAAAACTCAGGCAAAGACAGGAGGTTAGCCCACATCAAATGTACCCATGTTCCAATGAAAGGCTCAGGATGGAGCAAGCTGCCTCTCTCTGCTCACTGCCTGTGCTGGGAGCACAGGGGTTCAGCTCACATCAGCCTCCTGGCCTGGAGGCATTTAAAATTAGCTGGGATGAATTCAAGTGAAAAAAGGCATCACAGGAAATCTGTAGTGTTGTGATCAATGAGCAGAGTCTCATTTCACACAAAAAAAAAATTGTTCCTGTGTTCTGGAAAAAAAATAAGTTACAATTCCAGAACTTCAGAAAGGAATGAAATAATGCTCTTAGGTAAGGTACAAAATTTGACTAGGAGATCAAATGCAGAAAGTTGCCAAAATTTCCTTATAAAGCTGAAAAAATGTTGGCAAGCCTTTCAAGAAAATTTTCCTCAGGATAACAAGGTACTTGGATTTTTTTTTTAAAGTTGTTTGCTTGATCATTGTTGAGAAACAAAAGGTTGACTCGTTAAAATATTCATCCTTAGCTATGAATCCAAAGGGAAAGCAGATACTTCAGGAAACAGTGCAGTCCTAAAACTCGCAAAGGGAGATGAAGTTTGGCTGCGAATGGGAAATGGAGCCCTCCATGGGGACCATCAACGCTTCTCCACCTTTGCTGGGTTTCTTCTTTTTGAAACCAAGTAAAAAAAAAGGAAACAACCCAATAGATATTTATCTGAAGAAACATCTCTTTTGGAAGTGGTATTTTTCACTGGACTGTGAAATAACATTACAACATTGGAGGATGAAGAAGCCTTGTTTTTGATGCAATGTGTTGCTACTTGTGTGTCAGAGATGAGCTGAATACATTGGGTAGCTGACACAGATTCACAGAATATGTATTGTCATCTGGGTTGCACCTATTGAATCATTAAATATTGCTATTGCTCTCTTCCCCAAAAGTGAATGAAAAACAAAGGAAAATGAGTTTAAAGAATTTAAAGAGCAGTTTACATAAAGTCAATTTCATCTCTAAATATACTTTAGTTAAGTATATGTCAGGAGCTGAACAACTGATTCAAAATTTTAAAATCATTTATTCAGTTCTTGTTACATATTCATTTAAGTTTGCATCATGGAAACAGGCCTGAATGTATTATAAGCAGGCTCAGGTGAGACCAGATCTAAAGGAAGAAGTTTGTACTGGATTGGAATGCTCTCAAATAGAAGAAAAAATGTGAAAATATAGATGTCAAAGATTCAGGTTTATTGCATTCCCATCTCAAACCTCTGAAGACGTATCTGGTGTCATTTTTCACAGATTTTTAGCACATATTTATGCTTATTCTCTCTCTCTTAGAAGAAGAGTGTTAGTAGTTCTTGCCTTAGTAGCAGCTTGAAGCTAAGGTAATTTAGTTTGCAGTGTGAAGGGGATCAGGCAGGGGAACTGTAATGTCTCCTCCTAGCCTTAGAACTTTTAAAACCTGATGTAACCGAATGCAGGGTGTCAAAGCAAAGGCATATACACTAGAGAAATCAGGATACACCAACAGCACAGAGATACACAAACTTTGTGGTGTTTGGAGCTCCTTCAGAAGGATGTACCTTATAATACTGCATATTTACTTAACAGTGAAGCTGTTGAAACAGTTTTCCTAGCAGCCTTCCAAGAATCAGTATTTCAGGAAAAGACATCGCACAGCAGCAGCAGCTAAGCCAGCTCAGTATTTAACTGGTGAAAGCAAATGCTGGCTGGCTCAGAAGCTCTGGTCCCAATACACTGGGCCACTCTTCAGCATTCATATTTGTCACTGGCTTTTCAAAATTTGGGTACCTGAAATTCTGTCTTGCTATTTTCCTTTGAGTTAGCACCAAAGTCAATACAGAAGTTTGAATGTATCTTATTCTGGCTCTCCACACATAGGTTAATGAAATATAAATTCATTTTTAACAGACATTACATTTTAATCAGACAGTACCTGCCATTACTGTAAAACAAGAAAGTGGGGTTAGGAAAACATTTATTTCAAATTCTTTTGTACTGGATGCAGGTATCAGTAGCACAACAATACAGCAAATGAATCAAAATCTGCCCTACAAATTTGTATGTCCTTGTACACGTTTCTAGCGTATGTAACCACATCCTATGAAGAAAAATGCATGTTGATACTTGATGATTATGACTTGTGATGTTTTAGTTTTATGCATCAACCACTGAAAATATTAGCTCTAATGAACTGTTGTCTGATGAGTTTTTATCATTCTTTATGAACTTGGGTCAGGTTTGTGCCACACAGGTTTTCAAAACCTGAGACCACGTTATTTTGTTAAGCTTCCTTTGTAAAACGTACATTTATCCAATAAAGATTAATGGTTACAACTCTGTACTGGTTTGCTCATATCTATATTTACCAAGGAAATTACCATTTGGAGACGATGGAGAGATGTTATGTTTAATATGGTTTTCCTAAGCATTCATTTTGCTACTGAATGGGAAAAAGCCAGCATTAAGTGTTAAAATAAATTTATTTTACACGTGCGTGTATATACATATATATACACAAAATTTAAATCTGTATGGTTTCCTTTGGGTACTTACTTTTCCTTTGTGACATGGCTATTTTAAGCCCTTTTGGTCAGAATAAAGCACTTACAAACTGTAAGACATACTAATTTTAAGCTCCTTATTATCTTATTATCTACTGTAATGGCCATAATATAAAAGAAAGTCATGTTTTGCCATACCCATTTTGTGTTGCTTTCATGAGTTTTGTACAACTTGGCCTGCTAAGAGGAGAAAATGAGTAAGAATTACCACAAAAGTTTCTGACAAACAAAGGGCAGCCTGATCTCAGTTCCAAGGTTAAAGCTAAACAGTCTTTTACATCAAGGTTAAAACTTCCTGGGTTTTGAATGAAATCTCTGCAGTCTTTTCTCTGCAAAATTATTGCATGCAATCTCTGCTGATTGAGTGTCATAACACTTTACAAATAAATAGTTAACTTACATAATAATTTCCTTCAAAGGTAGAAGGAAGATCCTTCAAAATACAGCAGCAGATGTCAATATCTGTGTGTGTGTTCTTGTTCTTAAAAATTAACAAGCTTTATATTCAGTAAGTCATGTGGAAGATATGACTTTTTTTCTCAGAAATGTTCATTAAGATTAGTCATCTTTCCATTGCTGCTGATAATTGAAAGCCTCTGGCTTAGCAGATGCTCAAGACAAAATGTCTTCTGCCAGAGACTTTTATCCTCTGTTATAAAATACATGGTGATTTGTGTTACGACTCAGAAACCTTCTGGAAACCGCAAAGCTGTAATTTGGAGTATACTTAATGGCTTCTTGTCTTTGTTAAGATGAATCAGTATCTCTCCCACTCCCTGAGCTCCCAGACTTAACCAAAACTTGGCAAGACCTGCAAGCCCCTGTCTGCCATGAGAGCTGTGGTTTGGTAGGTGATATTCTACCTCTGTGGTAGGCGCTGGCATCCTGGCAAGAGAAAATGCTTCCTGACACAGAGCCAAGTTGAGCTCTGCTCTCTGTGAAAACACCATCCCCAAATCCTGGTCCTCCCTTCCCCCAGGTTTCCAGGGACTGCTGTCCTTGCCTGTGGCATCCTTGCAGGGCAGCAGCTCTCACCTCCAGCCACGTCAGGAGCATTAATTGCTGCATTTTGCAAATCAGGGCTGTGTGCGACTCGAGAGGTGCTGGGTGCACCCCCCTGGCAGGGGTAAAACACAACTTCTGTGCAAGAAAAACGTGAACAAGAATGAAAACAAACTGGGGGAAAATGTTATAAGTCTGGGTCCCAGTTTCCCTAGTGGGGTTTAAAGAAAGGAGAAAGAAGTTGGATTAGAAATCTGTGAGAAAAGAAGGGAGTTTATGGTTTTACTTTCAGAAGTTAGTCCATGGCCTGGTTGACTTGCTTCTGAAGAAGAAGTTTACACTGACAATAGTTTGCAGTCTCAGCCTTACTGAAAATCCTGTGAGCCAAAGGGAATTCTTTAAATAAAGTAGTAAAGTATCTCTAAAGAGATAATAAGGAATAAACTTTCCACTCAGATCTTTCATCTTCCCCTCTCCTTCATTGAGCTTCCTACATTACAACCTGCTGTTTTCTGAAGCAGTTTTTAATAAAAGTCGCTTTGAATTAAAACTTTTTTGCGTCTTCTTAGTTCAGATTATTAAAATTATTCTTTTGTGTTCAGAACAAAAGAAAAAAAATCAGAGAAGGTCAAAACATGCTGGGAGTCGTTGAGTGGTCTGTGAAAAGACCCACAGTTCTTAATTTTGGTAAGTAGCAAAGTTTCTCTATTTTGCAGTTAGTTCTGCTTCAACAACCAAAGAAAATACAACCTGGGTGATCAGTTCTGATTTAAAAATCTGAGGCAACAAAAGGCTGTCATGCTCAGATACCAATGAAGAAAGTCACAAACTCTAGAAACTATCCTCATAAATTAAAAGAACTTGATAGAAGGTGCAATTCCTAGTATGACCAGGTTCCTTCTTACACCAAGGGGTAAGAGCTCCTGTAGTTCTTGGGTCAAAACACACAGTTTTAGAAGGGGTTGGAGCATCTGCAGCCCCCTGTTAATTTCCAGTCTTCTGCCACTGGACTGATGAACTCAGTGCACGGATGTTGACATGAAAACTTAAGGATGACAGTGGGAGAAGCTCAATTTTGTGCATCTGCATTTGAAATGGGGCAGGCTATCCTACATAAACACATTCACAGAATAATAAAACCCATGTGGGACAAGGTTGTATTAAACAAAGAGACTCCTTGTATTAACTGGTGAAAAATTGCACAAATGGAGGGCTATTCTCCTGCTTCTTGATTCAATCCATCAGACATTAAAAAAAAAAAAAAATTCTACAAAAAGCAGTGTTTTAAAATAATCACATTGCTACAGCACCGAGAGTGGAAACACCCATGTTCAAATTATCTTTGACATCTCAGCTTCAGTTTCCTGCGAATGTGCTCCTCCCATCATCTAGTCATATGCTACTTCTTGGCCTTGTCCAGCAGCAAGTACAAGATGCTTGCTAAATAAGGACTTGCCCATGTACTGGAATGTGATAGCAAGAAATGAATATATAGAACATCTTCATTCAGTAACTCTATCCAAATGTACAGTTAAATGAAGCGCCTTTACTGTAGGAAACAGTGCACACTAGTATGTAAGAAAGAGCAGCAGAATAAATTAACAGCAGCAACCTTCATTTTAGAATAGTTTCTAAGAGCTTTGTTTTTCAATCCTGGCAATTTTTTGACAGAAAAACACTCCAGGCTCTTACAGCATAGTAAAGATGATGAAAGTCAAGGAAGTCCACAAAGACTTGAATTTCAGGTCAGGAAATTGGAATTCAGAGTTTGTGCCATTGTGCCATGTGCAAAGTCCTGGTCTGCAGCTGCAAGTGCTTCTTGGAATTTAATTTGTCTCTTGTGCATTTTTTGAACTAGAAAATAGTAGGAGCATGGCTGTTTGGAGAAAAATCTTTTGGGTATTGCATCACTTCAGACCAATACTTTCCTCAAAGACTACCTGCTCCTCAGAATGCTTGCTTTGTCAAATTATTAAAGGCTCACAAAATAAATAACATGTATTAGGTAAGCCATAAGGCAGACAATAAATGGGTCATGGGCAAGATGATGGAAACAATTCATAAAAATAAAGGTTTCTTAATCCATGGCCCTAGCAATGCAGGAGAAATTGTCTCTGGTGAATGTGGCAGACAGAGCTATCTGGCAGGAATGGCTCGCTGGAGGTAAGTTAGGGCAGGATGGCCAAACAGGAGTGCCACCACATAAATATGTGGTGCCCAGCAAAGACCTCAAGCTCAGTATTCAGGCAAAAAAAATTTGGGAATAACCCTGGCCTAGAGTTTCCAATCTCCACAAGAGTGGTTAATAATAAACTCACAGGAAAATATTTATTTTCTCCTGATTACCAAAAATAAAGAGTAGCTATATGAAGCTTCTTGCCGTTTTCTGTATCTAAATAATGAAAGCACAGTAATACTCAAAGTGACTCAAAGGAAAGAATATTTTGCTTCAGGTACAAGGGTTAAAGTCCAAAGTACAGAAATCACCATCACAGGCATCAGCAATTTGCTTTCCTACTTACCAGAGTATCAGGGGGCAAATTTCTGACATTGTGAAAGTTAAAGGCAAAGCCTGTTCAGTACAGCTGGGACAGATCACCACCTCAACGACTGCCTGGACTAAAAAGAACTCGCAAACTGTACCTTTTCTAGAATAGGTAAATTTTAGTGGACAGGGCAGTTTATACAATTACTTTCTGTGGATGGGACGGAGCTTTTACTTCTACATCTGTAAGTCATAATCTCAGACAGACAGAGCCATATTCTCAAGCAGCATGAATTCACAGCTGCTTTAGAAGGGTATCATGATCCCAAGACAGATTTTTTGCTGCTGTGTGATGGGATGTACAGTTAGGAGAGCTAGCAGCAATGTGCAAATCCACACTCACACAGACGCAGAGAAACACAGAGAGGCAAAGAGATGCTCCAAGATGATGAATCTGTTGAAATTGCAGAGATGAAGCTGCTGCATTTGGCAAGAACCTTGTAAAGGGCACAGTGTGTCTGTCACAACAGCACAAGATTCAAGGTCAGAAATGCAGGGTATCCCCTACACAATCTTTGTGGATACCAAGAAATGTTGTGAATGGAGCACAGCTTCTCTTCAGGCAAGCCATACATGCAAGCTCTGGGATACAGCAACCATGCTTGAAAACTTTGACAAGCTTGGGACATAGAACTACCATCATAAATTCCATCTTTAAAGAAGATGAGAACTTTAAAGTTCTCAATTTCAGTTTAATGCAGGTATCTTTCAATTTACTAGAGAAGTTTCACCTGCTACTTACATTTTTAGGCAATTTTAGTTATCAAGATTTGAAATATTATAACAGACGTGAGTAATTTTTGCTTTTTCATTTAACAAAACCAATACAAACTGTACAGATAGCAGTATCTCTTTAAACATGCATTAAGATGGACTAAATTGTAAACAATATACATGCGAAAAAGGAGAATCAAGAGTTTCTGTACAGCTGTAACTTCACATTGCTGCCTTAGTATTTTTGCAAAGGACTGAAATGTAAGGGTAATTGTAACCAACAAGCCTGAGACCAAATGTAAAAGTCTGGCATGCAGTCTGTACTGCAAAAGTGCCTGCATCTCTGCAAGAAATGTTGATATAACTCACAGTAAATATAATTTAATCTTTTTAACACTGACTCTGAAATATGCATTTCACAGGATGATACAGATAACAGCTCACTGACGTAATTCAATAAAGTGCACAAAAGAACTCTGACACAGTGCGGATTCAATCCTAAAACAACTCCTTTCCTATACCCATTACCTCTACAATGATTAATTCATACAACCTCCTGTTTGCTGCTGCTTATTAATGAAAAATATTAAATGGCATCACATAGATGGACATCACACTGTTTTTACTGCAAGCCTATGCTAGGGAAGGTCTCCTTGTCCTTAATGTATATTTTCTGCTGGCCAACTTGCTGCTTCAGGAGAGTCTGCTGGACTCAAATCATTAGCCTTCATCTAATGGCTAATTAGAATATCTGTTTCTCTCTCATGCCTGTTTATTTCTTGGTTTGGTAAAATCCAATTTTTCAAATTGGAATTAATGCTCATAAAATGCTGCCCTCACCTCCCTAAAACTGAAATAACTTAATACAGTTCTGCCTTAAATGCTTCTGCCACAGATTATTCCCTGTAATTCTGGATGACAACAGAAGAGCAGGTGCAAAGGACTGCTCAGTTAAACCATAGCAAAATCCAGACATTATCCAGTGTATGATTATGGTGTTATTTAGACAGGATAAACTAAAGAGCATCACGTGAAATCGAAGGTGACACAACAGAAATTGCGCATGCGTATTCAACACAAACTCCAAGACCTGAAGGTGTGAGGGGACAAATGAAACTGAAAATTAGTCAGAGAAACACGATTTCACACTAACATCATAATGTCTGTGAAAATAAACCCTTATATTGAATAGCGTCTCTAAGGGAGACGGATAACAAACAAAACTAGCCAGCTTCATTTGAATGAAAATGCAAATACTTTTCTCCTGGCCATTTCTTGTGGGTGGCACCATAGCAGTGGATATAATCAGTGCCTGCATTACAGGACCTGGTGTCTGCACAGAAAATGAAGGGTATTCTGGCCACACATCTGTTATTGTAGAATGAGAAAAAGTTCTGCATTCTGATGCCCGAAAGATAGGCTGGAAATAAATCCCCATAGACTGATGTCTATAGAGCAGGTATTTGTTTATTTCAGCGCTGGTGATGAGGGGGATTTTTCCTCCTATCTCACCCGCCTTTGTCAAGTGCAGTGGTAAATTTATACAGTAATTATGCTTAATGTGGCTATGTCATCACAGCATCATCACATACGTGCCAGAAATAATTTACATAACATGATCTCATGGTTATTAGGTAATTTCTTCTCACTGCACCTGCGCTCCCCTAATTCAGGGGTCTTCGAGGGTCTTTGATGAAGGCTTCCAAAGTCTTCTTCGCACTTGAGCTTTTCAACTTTGGCTTCGGAGCATGCGTAGTTACGGTGCTCCTTGGTCTCTCTGGTCTTAACTGGTCTAATTTCTCTGTTTTGTGGCTAATTGGCTCTGCATTTGCCAACTTCTCATTAGTACTACCCTTATCTATCTCTGAAGCTACACACCTGGTGAATCTTTTTCTCTCTTTTTGTCTATTCAGCATTTAAGCAACTAGTTAACCATATACTAGTCATTACATTGTATAAAAAGTTATTAATATTAGATATATGAGTATCAAAAGTTATGATTTAGGTTACATAAGTAAAAACTATAGACGGCTATTGTTTCAGGTTACAGGGTATATTGATATTAAGGTTACATAGATATCTTTTAACTAAAGCTATATGAGCTCCTTATTACTTTGACTTAGGTTATATAGACATCAATTCATATTTGCAGCCTTTACCCGTTGTTGTAGTCCAACCAATTTAAAGAAATATATAAAACGAGCATGAAATTGATATTAACGACTTCTTTGCTCTGTCTGCTTCCCGGTAACCTGAAATACCAGGAGCACTGCTTAAGTTTGAAAAGCTGTGTCAATACAATGCCAAAGGTTTCATTACCCTTTCTGGATTTATGTCTGTTCTGTTGCCACGAGAACAACAGGGCCAGAGACCCCTAAATAAACACCTGGTGAAAACAAACCTCAGGTGTCCTGCTACTATCCCATCGTGTGACCAGGGCGGTGTTGGGTGTGTGGGTTTTGGCCCATCCAGGTGTCCCGGGCATGGCAGGAACCGCAGGCCGAGGCTGTGAACCACTGACCCTTTTCCTAACAACGGGGACAGGGACCTGTGGCCCGGCCGGGGGACCGGACACTAAGAGACAGGCCTGGAGCCGACGACACCCAGACTCAAGACTACAAAGGCTGGACTCGATGATGTTGGAGAACTTTTGCACGGTTCTGTGATTCTGTGACTTTTCCGCCCTTAGGCTGTAAGGGTGGAAAAGCCCAGGGTTTCCTCTGTTCGGGGTCCCTACACGGAGGCAGCAGCTCGAACTGGGATTTTTTTTTGTTCAGTTATTGCATCACGATTGAATTTTTTTAAGGATCCGGTCGTCTGAGCCTCTGCTATGGGAGACCTGGCGTGACTGTGAGCGTGGGGGCTCTGCGGCTGCCAAGGGGCCCCGGTCCCGGCTCAGGTGGTGGAGTGCGAGGGCCAGGGTAGCTCCGGGGTGGTTAAACAGGGAAACCTCCCAAGCGCAGCTGCGTGCCGACCCCAGCAGCAGCAGAACGCCCGCTCCTCCTCACTGCGAGCCGGGGCGGAGGCTAGCGGAGCCACCCGCGGGCTAGCACGGGCTCGGCGTGAAGAAACCCCGGGAAAGGCACGGCCGGTGCCCCGGCCGAGGGGCGGCAGGAGCCCGCCCCGGCCCCGGG
>VZRO01001513.1:391955-442892 GCA_013397915.1 Daphoenositta chrysoptera | reverse complement strand
GGCTGGAGCTGCGGAGCTGTGGGGCCGCGGCGTGCGGTGCTGAGGCCCGCGTCTGCGGCCTCTCGGAGACTGAGAGGGAAGTGGGCAGGGAACGGCTTTGGAGGTGTATTTCCTGTGACTGGGTGACGCCTGCGTGTCGTGGATTTGTGCAGTGCAGCAGCCGTGTGAAAGAAACCGCGGGGAAGGGCCGCGGAGAGAGCTCAGATACGGCCCTGCCCCCAGCCGGGCTCTGGGCAAGCAGGAGGGTGTCCGGGCCCGGGGTCACACCGAGCTGGGAGCCCTGGGTGAGCAGGAGGGTGTCCGGGCCCGGGGTCACACCGAGCTGGGGGCACCTATCCTGTTTGATGTCCAGGCCTGCTGATAAAGTCCAGCTCACATTTGTAAGGCTGCCGTGCAGGTCGGAGTCTGAGCTTACAATTCCTCTGAAGACAACAGATCTGACGTTGTGGTTATACATTTACAAAGCACATATCCCAGGGATATGAACATAAGAGCAAGTGCTAAATAGAGTAGTATGATTGTCTTGTACAGGGTCACTCTGATTCAGGATAATGAACTACAGTCATCATCTTCAAACATCATATTTAATTTTAGGAAGTTGCTTTCCACAAACTAATCATTTCCTGTTAGTCTTAAATCTACTTTATGAAAACTTCCCTTGTGTTTTTGCAAGTACTTTCCATTTTAAACATTAATTTAAAAGTAAGACAAATTCTTCAAATATCCAATTACTGAATTCTTCAATTTTTCAAATTGAAAAATCAGTTCTTTTTAAAAGAGAATTCTTGGTTCATTTTTTTATTTATGGTATGTGTATTTACTAATTTACCACATTTAGGGGTGCTTAACATACGATTTTCAGTAGCAAAATTGATGCTGTTTTAACATCCATACACTTTTCAGATTGACCATGCTCCCTTTGCTTATAAGCCATACACAGGCACTCACCTGATGGTTATGTCAGTATCCCCCAGTGTTCCCTGAGGATGCTGTTCTGTTAGGAAAAATGCCATCAAGGTCAGGTTGGACAGGGCTCTGTGGACACAGATGTAGTTGAAGATGTCTCTGCTCACAGCAAGGGGTTGGACCAGGTAGCCTTGACAGGTTCCTTCCAACCCAAACCATGCTGTGATTCTGTGATCCTGCTTCATTGAGGAGCTAGCTGAAGTGTTTAGGGGATCTTACAGGCAGTTTAGAGACACTGTCAGCTAGACATCACACATTATCAGTAGATAATGTCACAAGTAATGCTTTCCATTTGGAAAACAGGGGTTTATTATTATGTTTCTTACCTTAAAATTGTTTGTTTTATTCCCCAGGAGCTAAGCAAACAAAATGAAGAAGTTAAATTCCACTTCTTTTCTGTAGCTGATCTCCTTTTTTCTAGAGGATTTCTTTTCCTTAGGAAATTTTGTTTTCTTTGGTTTTTCTTCTTTTTTTTTTTTTCCCAGCTGGAAATGCAGGCAAGTTTGGAAATAGATATTAGGTTTTAAGGGCCTGTAAGTGAACTAGGCTAATCTGTGACCCATCATGAGGCTGGTGGAAAACAGTGAGAAGGTGAGGGCCCAAGTGGCAGAACAGTTTCTTTCAAGGCATGTGTAGCGTTGACCTTACAATAATGATTTTGTGACTCCAGAGGGGTTATTTGTCACCCCGTTCCCCCTTGTGCGTTTGGAAATCATATGCACTTTACCAATTTTCACTGCTTTCTGCCTGGCAGTAATGACTTGCCACTGCCCAGTAATTCATACAATAGAGAAGGATCTTGACGAAATTGAAGGTGTAGCAACATTACGGATTAGTTTTGTGAAACAAGCTGGAGTAATAGATTCTGTGGTGGAACAGGCACTGAAATTACGTTTTCCCTTCTATTTCAAAATGTGTCGCCCTGCAGTGCCAGTATAGATCATAGGTCAAAGTCTGACCAAGCTGGACTGAACCAATAAGAAAGTATAATTTATTTGCAATTCAAATTTCTTCTCTAAAAAAACACTGTTGTAGGACAGCAAAATTAAAATTTTAGCCTTGATTTCTGTAAATACATGCTGATTCAACTGCATTTCACTGATTTCTAAAAGTTCCTTATTCCCTGCATTAAAAAAGAATACATTTATTTGTGTGTGGTTCCTGCAGATCGTCTGTGGAATAGTAGCATGGTCCATTCACATCAGTGAGTTAAAAGATGCAGGAACACAAGGTGCTGAGAAATGGTGAGGAAAGTATGTTCCAGTGAAATATGGAAGAAATTTCAAGTGATTTTAATATGGAAAATATAAGAGTTTGCTCGTTCCCTTTTTTTCTTGTTTTACAAGCCTTTATTGGCTTTCTCTCACATCCAGTGGTGGATGGTTTTCTGTCAGTCTTTTGGGGAAGTAAAACAGGGAAAAAAGCTGGAAAAAAAAAAAAAGAAGAACCCTAAAGCCTAATTTCCACTTGGTTTATATTAAAATTTATGCAGTATATTGGTATTTTATAATGTTCACGTTGTAATATGGATACTGAAGTAGAACGTACTACTTCATAAAGTACAGTTGAATTCTGCTGTTACATAATCTAACTTCGAATCTTGACGTTTTGAGTATTATTAAAATTAAATGTGATTTAGAATTCCTTGCTTATGTCTTTTTAAGGTGTCATGGAGAAACTTGGGCTTGGCCCAGAGGTCCTTCTGCGAGAGAATCCCAGACTCATCTATGCGAGACTTACTGGGTTTGGCCAGACAGGAAAATACGCCAAGTCTGCAGGTCATGACATCAATTACTTGTCTTTATCAGGTAGGCTGTAAAATTTCCTGTTAAATAAAGTTTCCTTCCTCCCTTTAATCAAGACTCAAGAACTCGTTGAAAGCAGATAGCTCAAAATTTATCTGAGGTGCAGTCTGATGAAACAGCTGATCTGAAGTGTCTCTGTCAGTGAAATGGGGCTTTCCTTTCACTGTGGTTTTCCCAGACGCTTTCAGTCATTTCTGGCACTTGCTTAGCCCCTCTATAAACTTCCTC
Source organism: Daphoenositta chrysoptera (assembly GCA_013397915.1). NCBI lineage: Eukaryota > Metazoa > Chordata > Aves > Passeriformes > Daphoenositta > Daphoenositta chrysoptera. Next base: position 439,893 of record VZRO01001513.1, on the reverse strand, counting down.
ACAAGTCAAAAACTGGTCAGAAAAAATGAGGATGTTTTCTGCCAGGTTATTGAGGTAAGCAGTTCATTAAGGGATCCAGCCAGTCAGTACAAGAAAGGAGGAAACGTGTACTGGACAGGCTGTTTGTTGTGCCAGCAGCAGCGAGCTGTTACAGGCTGGATCAGCATGTCTTCCCAGGCTGCACATTTGTGCTACTCTATCTGAATAAAGTGTTGGAATATTTATTTGAAGAGAGGACTGAACTTTTTCTTCAGGGCCCCTCTCCTAGAAAATCTGTATGCTCTATAATCCTGAAAGGGCTGCAGATTATTTTGTGTGCTTGTGAGCAGATTTTTTTGAGCAAAGAAAAACTAGGCAGCACAAGACAATTGAGCTCTTGTGCTTTTCTGCTTGTAAATATGTCTCCACTGATACCAACTGAAAGGAAGCAGGCTTCAAATAAAGTGGAAGTGCTACATTTCATTAGGGTGTTGTGGACATTATGCTGGTTTTAATTGGTATGATTTTACAATTATGCAGTAACAAACAGTAACATAATTACTCAACTCTAGTGATGCCCATCCGTGCATGGCCCTACCTCCTGCTCTTCACACTGCTTCTTTCTCTGATGCTTCTCTGAGCCTATGAAGGAGGAGAGAAAGTGGCCCAAAAGTTCTTGGCTTCCCACTGGATAAAGCAGTTCTTTTAGCCCCAGGAAAGGGCTGGAGCAGAGGCAATGCAAACCTGGTGATCTGGTGCCATGTACTATGAGGAATCATAGTGTTGTGGAATTGAATTTCTTCAGGGATGGGTTCAGTCTTCCCTCATGTGAAATTGTTAGAGAATAGAAAAGATTAAAGGAAAGATGCCTTGTTTGAAACACTTTCAACTTCATGTCAAGATGATTTCAAACTATTAGGGTATTTTTATTTGTTATTAGTGGAGGGAAAGAGTCAGTACAGAAACAGCATAGTTCATCTCTGCCTTAGTTTGTAGTACTTTCTGGTTTACAAATAGAGTGATTTTTTTCTCTGGAGCTGTTTTAGTCAGTAGTCTTTTGGTTAGATACCTTCCTAAAATAATTTTGCTTGTAATTTCACAGACCAAGTTTTTTCTGCCTATTAAAAGGAAATAGAACAAAGTGTTTGAGAGGTGTCATTCCTCAAAAATGAGATCTCATATTCTGAGTATTTTCCTAATGAGCTTTGGTTTCCTTTAACTAAAAAACATCTTGTGTTAGGAACTCTTGAGAAGTCAATATATTAATCTTTTGGTGCCTGTGACAACTTTCAGACTATTAAAGGGAAGGTTTTATGTAGCAGCAGGGGTTTTACTCTTGCACTACAGAAATCTTTTAGAAATCTTTTCTACTATGCAGTCCATTGCTTGCATGTAGGAAGTGCATTAGACCAGTAGGTAACTAAACAGTGCATCAGAACCACGCAGTTCTCAGGAAATTCTGGCCATGTATTCTGCAAGTCTCAGACCTTAGGTCACAGCCATAGGAGAGGGATGATCACACTGCAGTTTCTTGCTTGCCCAGAGGGAATCGCTGTGAGGCAACTCTAAATAGTAAGGTCACAGTAAAGAGGTTGTTCAGGATGGCAGAGAAATGGTAACAAATTCAAAGCTCTGAAGTGAATTGGCTTAGCCTTTGCTCTAATTCCTTTCATTTCTGCATAATTGCTAGCATAAACATAGGTTCCCTGTGTTTACATTTCATGCAATCAGAGATAACCTTCCTGTGCTAGTTACCTGTTCTTTTTATACACAACCTTTTTTTCCCCAGAGGTAGTTGGAGAGGGAAGGTAGGACTGAAGCAGAGTTGTCAGTGTGAGATCCCTTGTTATGATTATTATTTCATTCATTATGCGCACCTGTACATCTGCATTTTTACTTTAAAATACTCAAAGAACAACAATTTACCAAACTTGCTTTGAGACACATTCAAAATGTCTCTTGTGGGTGAGATTCAATGCATGTACAAAGTACTAATACAGAATTATTGCACACAAGGTTGGGTTCTTTTATAAAATTTTGTCCCTCTATAGCCAAAATATCAACGTTTATCTGTGAGACTTCTGTTAATCTCTTCACATCTTCATTAATGTGATTTCATATATTTTATTATTTTCTGAGTTAAAGGTAACTATTAGCTAAGACAAAGCTAAGCAGAGATAGAAAACATTAGAAGATTGCTTTATCCCTTACTTATTTGCATAGATTGAAAAGAATGAAACTGTAATTGTAGAAATGAATGTTTATAATTAATTTTATGCTTAACCTTGCTTTTTTTTCTCTCCTGTCAGGTGTGCTGTCAAAGCTGGGTAGAAAGAATGAAAATCCTTATGCACCCATAAACCTTCTGGCTGATTTTGCTGGTGGAGGTGTCATGTGTGCAATGGGCATTGTTATAGCCCTCTTTGAACGTGCCAGATCTGGCAAAGGGCAGGTCATTGATGCAAGTATGGTAAGTTTGGTCTTCAGGAACATCGGGTTTCTCAGGTTTGCTTCGGTTTTCTCCTACTCTAAATCTGTAAATGGGAGGACATTGGAGCTATTTGTAAGGTTTAAAATTGAGATTTGGGAAAGTGATCTCATGAAATGGCTATCCTTCACATGCAAGCAGTTTTCATGAATCACTGCTGCCATTACATCCTTATGACATGGAACATGTACTGCAACCTCCCCCTTCTCCCTACTTTTGCCCATCTTCCTTCTTCACAAAGTATTAGCTGTATATATTTGAAGAATAAGTGGTGTATGGATATAGGGTGTATAATAAACAATTGGCATACTGCATAACAGCAAAAATGTCAATACTGTTAAAAACTTGCATTAGCTTTATTCAAGACACATCTTCTTACAAATTTGTGACAGGGCATATCTTACTAGAAGCACTGTTCCCTGGGATAGTTCACTGCCATGGTTCATTGCCAAGAAATCAATTTCTAACACTCTGTGAATGTGCTGTAAAATAAATTAAAGGCTAAATTATCTTTATAATGAATACTATGGATTTTTTTTCCACGGGAAGGCCAGCCACTTACACACAGAGGAACAATACTTATTTACATTTATTCTTGAAGCATATGTTATCTGCAGGTGTTGTTCCTCTCTTGTTCTCCTGTTTTTCTTTTTAAAGAGTATTGCAGTTAAAGTTTGACCTCCCTTTAAGACATTGTACAGTGAAAGCTAAGGTTTTGCCTTAAATATAAATTGAAAAAAAATTAAATTAATTGAAACAAATCCCTTTGTTGAAGTGTGTTGAAGAAACTAGAATAGCAAGAGATGTTGTGGATTTCTTGACTTCAGTAAGTTTTTGACAAATTCACATGATGTTCTCAGTCCGCAGTATTATGGTCTATATGAAAATTTTATGGGAACAGTGCAAAACAGGACTAATGTTTTAATGCAACAATAGTTTTTAGTAGTTGATTGTCAAAATGAAAAACTTAACAAGTGGAGTTCTGGAGGTGTTTGCTGGGGTTTTTTCTGTGTTTTCTCCAACAAGCTGAGTGATGGATGAGTGACTGTGTTCAGTAAATTTACAGGTGATACACATATGTGAAGGACTAAAAGTATGTTGGACTTGGATTAGAATTGAAAATGACCTTTTCAGATTGGAGCAATGACCTGAAAAAAACTGGCTGCAACTCATGAACATTGCTGCTCTGTAGTCCTCTGTAGGCAGAAACAATTTGCTGCACAAATGCAGTGAGAGAACAATTGGCTAAAGTACAATCCTGGGGGTTTGTAGTAGTCACAAGCTGAACATGAGTCAACAATACCATGCTGTTACAAAACACATACATACTGTATTAGGATGTATAAACAGGAAATAGAGCCAGCAAAGTTTCTGAAGCAATTATTCTAACCTATTCAATGAAGTCTCAGGAAAATAATGTTTCTGATGCTAACCATCATCTTTCAAACTTGCTAATTTGAGGAAGTCCAAGTAGCACAACTAAAATTATGACTCTAAAAACATGACTTAAAAGAAGAATTAAAGGAGATTGTGTATTTGTAAAAGAAAAACGGTGGAGAATTGTGTCAAGTCTTCAAATATGGAAAAAGATACTTCTTGTAACTTATAGTATTACCAAATTTTCCTTATCATACTTACGGGAATGAAAAGAATTTATTAGAAGAAAATTAAAAGAAATTGTTAGAAGAAAATCAGTTAAGTCTGCTAATGTTGTAATGAAATTTGTAGCTCATTTGGAGTGGAATGTGTTGTGGGGTTTTCTAAGCCCTTAAAAATTGTTTCTTTCGATTTTTTTCTTCTCTCATCATAATTGTGGGATTTACAGTTCCCTCCTGATGAGCCTGGTGACCTGTGAAATTGGTGGAATACTGTCCAGTATCACAGGATGAAATTTACCTGGCATTTGGTCATATTCCTTATTTGTTGAATAGACTTTCAATGACACAGTTGATGAAAATCATACATGCATCATCAGCAGTAAAGACAATAAAATTGACTGGGTGGATGAGCCTGTTTTTACACCTAAGTTTTTTTGTGGAATAAAGTATTTTTAAAATCGCAACACTGCAGCAATTCAGCTGTTTTAACACTATTTTTTGTTTAATAGACTCATTACTTAAGCTGTTGTACAATTTAGGTAGTCTGAATACATTAATGACTCAGACACATGGTAGAATTTTCTACAGTAGAAATTGCACTGTGCAAAAGTAGGCACTGGGTCCTGCATTTCATCTGTCAGTTCCAGAAGAGTCAAGTGCCTGGCCTGAACTGATTCCTGCTGGTTGCTGTCTCTCCTCATTGACTCTGCAGGGATCATGGCTATCCTACAGGAAGCCAGGTCGTTGCTGTGTGGAGTGGACACTGTGCTGTGACACAGTGGGCACAATTGTACCTCTGCATTCTTGCACCACACTGCAACAGAGGCATGTGAGTCAGGGCCACAGTTTGGGTTCACTACCTCAGCCACAGAGCCTTCTGCTGATGGCAGGCATCTGACTGAGCATAACTCACTCTTTGTGAGGAGACAGCCACAGGAAAGGATGCTGGTAATGATCACTTGCATAATAGTCCCATGGCAGGAGCAGTTAGCAGTCCAACAGAAGACTGGCGTTCCAGGTTTTTCTCAGCCTGGAGGTATTCAAAACCAAAACTCCCACATCCTAGAAGCCTTCATCAGTCACGAGGATAAAGATTAGGTTGGTGTGGATTCATTCTCACTTTTGTTTGAACTGTTTTCAGTCTGCAGAAAGAACAGGAGGCTTGGGGAGCAGACAGGTCACCCAGTGGGGTGGTGCCTCTGGATTCTTGTGCCTGCTTCAGAGACTGCAGATGTTTTTAACATGAGAGAGACATTAACTGAAACACATAACTGTTACTATAATAAGTCTGCAGTTAGACTTAAGTGGAGCCTTCCCATGTTGTCCTTTTCATGTTGTAAAAGAAGGTGACCCCTTTAGTGAGTGTGTGGTGTTACTTAACATGCCTTTGGAGGCCTGGTGCAGATGTTAAGACACTTTATTTACTTGGCTCTGAATTGCAGTGGGCCTCAGGCAGAACCTAGCTGTCCAGTTGCCCAGACAGGGATATTTCCAAAGTCCCTATACCAGTCCCTATACCTATAACAGATGTGCTGTTTTAAGTGTTTCTAGGGTAAATAGCACATAGGTATTGTACAGGTGCTAAGAGTTTTGTCAGCACTGAAATCTAATTTTCAATTAGGGCTTATTCTGATATTTTCTGCATCTTTTATTATGCTTACTTTTAGTCCTTTTTGTGTAATATTACTTGTTGTTAATATGAGCAATGTGAGATCAGATCATTAGTAAAACAAACTTTATTTTAATGTCCTTGCAATAATTTGGTGATATTTAGGTGAAGGTATACAGTATTTTCTCATATGAAAATACTTTAATTGACTTTACCATGTGACAGTGAGGACAGAAGTATTCTGTCCTTGAAGCAAGTACTAGGGAAGAGCCCAAGTAACACACATTAAATGAAGAAGCCTTTTGACTGCATGCTTCAGCAATTTGCATATTTAAAATTCTTGCTTAGAAAGGTTGAAACTAATAGATCTTTCTACATGAAAATTTAGTAGCCTTTGGTAAGGTATCTATGCTTTTCTCTATAGCCAATATTAGGTTAGTTTCACACAGCTGAAAATGCATCAATCAACTGATACTTAGAATAATACTGCTCAGATTTTAATCTGTTCTACTGGAATGCTTCTGGCCATACTGGCTTATCTTTGCTTAGAGTACTTTCAATACAGTTGAAAGAAAATTAATTGTGCTAATGAGCAAAACTAGGATGTGATTTTGCTTGAAAGACTGGTACAACCTTGATAGTTATTGAAAGGCTGAACAAATTGTCATCTGGTTGTACTCCACATAGACAAAATTTTGAGGAGCAGTTTGGAATGGGATTAATCATGTTTTCTAGTGCTGTATTCATTAGACACTTGCATATGTAGAGATTACTTTGCTGTGTGTATGTAGCTACCAGTGATCACATTGGGAGAATTTTTTGTTTTAACTTAGTCTTGGAGATTTGATTTGATTTCCTTCAATTTTTCTTCTAAAAATAGCAGTATTCCTGTAATCAGTATATTTAAAGGAGATAAAAATTTTATATTTACAGGACTGGTACAGGCATCTTGTTTTCCAGGGGTTTGGAAGGCCTTGACAGCTGTCAGATGCTTAATATTGTTTAGAGCCAAGGAGCTTGTCCCATCCCTTGAAATTACTCACTCATTGTGAACATCTAATGACTCTAAACTTGCTAAATGAGGAAACTTTGTGCATTGACAGTACGTTGTCCATCTGAAGCTACCTTACTACATCTGTGCTCTTTCTTAATCTCTAATTCTAGATGATTTCACAAATGCAGTATAAACAGTAATGGAAAATTTAAGAAATGAAACTGCTTACCAGAGATTCTGTCATTAAAAATCTTAGCAAAGGGCAGAACTGGTAGTAGGTTTTTGTTGTTTTGTTTTATACAGAATGTAGGTAACATGCCAACTAATTTCCTGGAGCTTTTATTTTTTTTCTCTAAATCTTCAAGGTAGAAGGAGTAGCATATCTAAGTTCTTTCCTGTGGAAATCACAACATTTGGGACTTTGGAGCCAACCTCGAGGTGAAAACCTGCTAGATAGCGGTGCACCTTTTTATGAAACCTACAGGACCTCTGATGGAAAATTCATGGCTGTTGGTGCCCTTGAGCCTCAATTCTATAAACAGTTAATAAAAGGTGAGTAGGTTGGAGCAGTTGTTTCATATAACCGCAAAGCATGATTGAGTGCATTCTTTAATAGTTGATTTTGGTTTGTGATACATGGTTATGTGATTTCTCTGTAAAAGCCGAACACTTCCTGAAGCTAGTTGGGTGTTTGTGTAGCTGTTTAATTGACTTTCTTTTTCTAGAAATTAATTTTTTTCCTTTTAACCCTCAGCAACTACACTTAAATTGCAAGTTTTCTTTTGGAGTTATTGTAATGGTAGTCTGTGATGGGACTGGAGCACTAAACTTTTTCTGGAAATCACTTTTTTCAAATGATTGTGAATCTGCTTTAAAAAGGAGACCTAATTCTTTGATACTGCAAATAGAATTTCAAGCAATTAGGGTTATTTGTACTATAACTGAAAAAAAAAACAACCTATTTAAATTGTTTCAGAAAGGAATAATGACTGGAAGTAGTTCATAGCAAAAAGTTTGTGGAAGCAAATTCTGCTTTACCAATTAATTTCCATCACACAATTTCAGAGTGCTTTTGGTGTCTGGCTGTGGATATGATATTTATATTTCACTAAGACTCTTCAAATATGACTATAATTCATGATTTATCTCTTTGAGAAATTAAAATGGGTTATGCAAAATATTTAACTGTATGAAATTAAAACAGAAATTTTCAGGTGCATCTTTACCTCTGAACTGTTTGTGTGCTTCAAGCTTTTTATCAGATGGGCTCTTAATGTTTTACTGGTTATTTAATTTAAATTTTTTTTTCTATTGTGCTGCTTTGGTAGATTGCCATGCTTTCCATACAGAATTTATGAAAACATAAAAAATTCATGAAAGAATTTCGTGTTTATTCTTTTCTTCATTGTACAGAATAGGAAGGCTACAAGAAGTTCTCAATTTAATTTTAGTTTTGCTTAATGAGTTGAAGGAATGTCAACAAAGGATTCCTAAAGTGGATGTACCCAGTGTTATGTGAACCACTTTTGTCCATGGATGACTCACACAGGGCCTGTCTTTGCTCAGTGAGTGTGTCAGGGGAGTAGTTCCTGATTCTTGCCCAGTCTCTTTCCCACTGATTATTCCTTGAATTGTATTCTTGCTACAATTTGTACTGGTTTTGGCTGGGATAGAGCTGAATTTCTCCACAGTAGCTTGCATGGGGCTGTGGATCCCAAAGGAGCTGGATCCCAAAGAGAGAGCTTGTTCTTTACACTTTGGCTTTGTTCTCTTGCAGCCTGTGGTGCTCCCCAAGATCTTGCACAGCTGTAGCTGTGAATGGCTGCTTCTCTTGTAACTTAACAAAGTCCTTGTAATTGTGAGGAATATCTAAATTGGTACATGCTGCTACATGAAATACATGAGGAAAGCTCCTGAAGTGACTCAGGGACATGTCCCGTGTTATGTTGGACAGATCAGATGTCAAGTTTGGAAATGCCAAGTTCTTGGCTGAAGAAGATGGTACCTTTTGTCTCTAACTGTCCTGAGAATAACTTGTTTGTTAAGATCAGTGAGCAACTTGATCTTGAGAAAGAAAGTGTAGTTGATCATTCCACATTGATTATTTGCAGTTCTTTAAATGTTTTTCTCGTCCAGTCCTCTGAGATTTTCTTGCTTGCATGGGAGTTGGATAACAAAAGTAAATATAAAACTCTATCAAAGTAAAATGTAAACCCTTGCTCTGGGATTTAGGTAATTTGTAATTCCAATAAATATCTTCAGGGAGAATGCTTAAATTAAATACAAAGCAAGTGAGAAAAAAATAAAGCTGTATACTCAAATACCCCATATGTTTGGCTTAAGTGATCAAACACTGGCCTGCAGTATTCATGGCCTGCAGTATTTTATACTCTGGAGACTAAGTTGAATCACGCTGAAGCTCCAGGACTGGGATAGAATTGGTACTTGTTTAAAACCTCCCAAAATTCTGCAATGGTGTCTGGTTCTGTTTGTGACTCTTTTTCTCAGTGAACTTTCTCTGGACAGTCCTGCCTTGTATTGATTGTTATGGGGCAAGACTTGGGCTTTTCTCTCTCAGCCAGGTTATTTAGAGAGAAGATGGATGAAACCAGTGGCCAGGTGATAAAACGTGGTCACTGATGGTCTCTGTCTTCTTTAGATAGCTCTTTGCTGAGGAAGATGCAAAAATTCTGCTTTTCTTTTAGTTGTTTCTCAGAAATTTAGAGCATAAAGTTAGAGCAGCAACTGTGTATTCTTCTGCTTGTGTTGGGGCACCCACACTGGACAACTTTATTTTCATAAAGTTTGAAAGTATTCCTTATGCTTAAAATGCACAGAAGTTGCGTGATTTTAACAGCTGAAGTTTCAAAAACAGTTATTCCAGCAGTAAAGAACTGGTATCCACTGTATCCACTTGTAAGTAGAAAATAACTGCAATCATTGTTGCATATGTTTCAGTCTGTTTCTACCATATTTAAAAAATCCAATATACATACTGCAGTCCTTGAGGAAATTTTGCCTTTTGCCTTTAAATGTATCACAGTCTTTTCTTGTGTACACTCGGTGAGTTTTCTTTGTTTATTTTGTAAAAGTGTTTTGTTTAAAGTAAATGACCAAACTCAAGATTTTCTCCCAGTATTGAATTTAAAGTAACTGGTCTTCTGTCATTGTGTTTAAGGTGCATATCGTGATCTGTTCAGATTTTCACATAGGAAATATTTATTCCTTTCAGTACTAGGGTTTCAATCTTCCTGAAGCAATAGTGCACTTAATTAGAACAGCAGAACCTTCTTGTCAGTTAGAGATTATTTCCTTTCTGGGATACCTATTGCAGAAATTAGGTTCAGAATTTAAGCCTCACAATATTATAGGGAAGAAAAAGGTGCCTGTGTGAATTGTACTGCTCTTTCACAAACCTGAGGAGCTTTGACTAAGGCTGAGTTGTCTGTTCCAGGCATTAACTCCAGCTTTGAAGTGGGTTTAAAGTGGTATGTTCCAGTTGCAATTTCCGTAATTTCATTTCATAGCTTTTCTCTATATATCTGGTCAGTTCTGCTGGTGAAGAATTTGATGCTCTTCCAGATAAAATATATTAAAAAACCACTTGATGTCTCTCTGTCCATATTGAGAGGGTAGATTACTTTTGCCATTACTTTAGAATGAGAGCACAAGGATATGGGTGTTGCAGATGTCAGATGGAGATTTAAAGACTGCAGAATTGAGAAAGCAGTGTGATTTCTGAACCATTTGTCCCTGCTCACAGAATTCTGCCTAGCCATAGCAGAACTGATTTCCTTTTGGTTTTGTTCACTTGAGTGTTTCCCTGCAGGGTTCCTGCAGGAGCCCAGTGCTGGACCCAACTGTAGTTAATGACATGGTGAGGAAGGTTCTTAAGGAGTCTGCAGAGGGAAACTAAATTTAAGAAAATAGAGCATATTAGTTTGAGAAGATTGTTGGCTTTGTAGATTGTGCTCAGCAGGGAAAATTAAGTTTATGCTTGCCAGAAATGTATTAATTAAATAAATTTTAAAAAGGCTTTATGAGAAACTGAAGCTATGTAAAATAGACGCAGCAGAGAAGTATTTAGGGCTCACTGTTGATTATTTGCTATTGACAGGCAAGCTGTAGTCCTTTTGCAGGTATTAATTTTATTACTACAAAAATCAGATAATGAATAGCTAAAATGCCTTGGCATCTTATGAAAAATCTGATTTAAGAAACATTTGCTTCTAATGTTAAGCCTTAATCTTTTGACAGAAAGAGACAAAATGTCTTTCAGCTGGCCTGTGAATTGCCTCTGCAGGTTTCTTCTGTTTTTTAGCAATAGGTGCTTAGTATTGCTGCAGCCAGGCTACAAGGGGCATGAAGAATGCGGTAAATACTGTGGAGCAGGTGAGAGTAAAGGTTTGATTCTGAGTTAGTGGTGTAAAGTTAGTTACACAAGGTGAACTTAGTGTCCACTTACATTGATGTGGAAAGCACTGACAGTCACTCAAGTCCTGAACATGTACTCCATAGTACCCCTTTCATACTACTTCAGTACTCCTACGTTGTATGACTTCAGTTTAAAAAAAGAAGGAAAAAAATAGGAAGCAATTAAAAAACATAATTATGAAGGATTTCCACAGGGCTCTCCATTTTGTGATTGTGAAGTATTGTGTACTGTATTAAAAATCTGCTGGTACACTGAATGCAGTATCACATTGTCATTGAGACATGCAACATGGATAGACAGTTTCCTCATTATGTTTTAGACTCAGTTATACATAATGTTATGTTTTATTTTAATTTACTAATTATGATAAGCCTTAAACATTGTACAAATACCAGCCAAGCCCTTGCTGCATCAAAACGTTTGCAGTTGTGGTAATTAGGCATGTCAGCTTGGAGTACCCCTATAGATGCATCTGCAGTGAGGCCTGGTAGTACTGTGGGCCTGGTCAACCATTTGCTGAACTGTCACTTTCTAAAAAATTATTTCATTTCAGAAATTTTGAACAGAGAAAAAACTTTACATAGTTAGTTTAATGAAAATTCACTACTTTGTTGGAATATTCTGAAATTCAGTTCCCTCTCACAGTAAGAACAAGTTTTATTTAGTCAGAAAAAGCACAATGGCATTCACCTTAGAGCTGTTGTTTGGGCCAAAATTAAGGTTTCCCATACTAGAAGATTTTATTCAGTCATGTTATTACAGCATAATTTCAAAACTACTCTGCTATGACCGTACATTTTTGAAAAGAATATTAGCAACTTAAACCAAGAAAATCCTGAACAAATCTCTGCTTTTAAAATAGTATGAGTGAAATAATGTATGAAACTGTTTCAATTTCTGAAGTGCCAAAGCAGCTTCACTGATTTATCTAATGAATTTTGCTGGTTTCTTTCTCTTGAAATAGGTGCCTGATTTTACTAGAGTTTCTCTAAGAAGTTCTGTAGAAATAGAGATTTCACTGCTGCATCAGTAAATGATGTGGGGATATATATCAATAAAGCTGTAGCATTTGAAGGACTTTTAAAGCTATATCATTATAGGGAGACAATTTTTCATTTTTCAAAAAGAATTTTAAAGCTGTACTTGAGTAGGTTAACTGGGCTTTTCCATACAAAGAAATCTGGATGAAAATTGGTACAAAAAAACTTGGAACTAAGTTGTGATTGCTTTATAAGATGTTCTGTGCAAAAGATACTTTGCTTATGATTACACTGAATGAAGTCTGTCCTCCTGTGGTACCCCAGACAATTCTGTTCCATGTAATAGTTTCCTTGTTGAGTCAGTCACTCCTGCTCGGATCCTGCTCATCTGCACCACAAATGGTGAGCACAGGCTGGAAAATGAGAAGCTGTAGTGCTTAAATGCTGTCGGTTCACGTTATTTAAAGTTGAAGTCTTCAGTGGTAAGCGGAAAATGAGCATGTAATATTAAATTCCAGGTTCTGCATATTGTTCTAGTTGGCCAGAGTGTGTGTGGTGAGGCTCAGCCAACTTCCCATCTGCCACGATCATCAAAAATAATTGTGTAATGGGATAATGGTAGAGCTCTGCTCATGTTGGACTGGCTTCTAGAAACCAAACCATAGTTTTCCGTAAGAAAACAAATACCGTGTAACAAAGTTTCCACTTGGCAAGATTTCATGCATTGAGACAGAAGCTCAGGTAGTGTGTTTTTACTTACCTGTACATACTGTGGAAGGTAAACTTGTCTCACCTCATAGTTCGTAAGTAAACTATACTGCACTGTTTGTCTCTAGTGGAATACTTTGAAAATCGATAATCAAATTGATTTTGAAAGTATTTCTAGCTTTTATTTAATCATGATGTTCAACCAGTGTGAGCTATCTTCAGCTGATCTCTTTTAGGATTACATAAATGGTTATGGACACAAGAGTGTAAGTTCAGTGATTTAAGGAGCACATGGCTTGGTAAAACTGTAAGGACTGATACTTACCTTGTAGTATCATTTATCCTAGTATCCACAGGCATTTCTAGTAAGATGTGAAAATGCTCATTTTGTCTTTGACTGTGATGAATTTCTTCTGAAAATGAACAACTGCAAGGCTGTGTTTTTGAGTCTGGAGATTGATAATTTCTGTGTGTTTTCCTTTGAAATACCAAAGTACAATTTCAAAGCATGTATTCATTTTCAAAACTACTGTTTAAGAGTCTTGTGATCAACAATGAAATTCTTAAATACTATGTTATACTGGGGTGGAACTGTGGGCCCCAAAAAGTGCATATTGTGCAGATTATGAATGGAAAAAAGGACTTAAGGAGCTGAAGAATAGGCATTATCTCCCTTTCTTCTCCCCTATGTGTTTCAGCACCAATATGTCTAGCCCGTTCAGTGATAATGAAGCCATAAAAAGACAAGATATTTTAGGTGTTACCTGCCTATGTACAGCTAAAGACAAGAGGAGGTCTGTGTAAATTCTGCCTACAAACAGCCCTTTATTACCCAAGCCAGTTAACACTTGTTAGTCTAATTACCCATCTGATACCAGATAACCAAAGATATAAGAAAGAATGCTGAAAATTCAGTTATGCAAAGCTCTACATTTTCTCTACCTTTTACTGCTCTTTTCTAAGAGGTTCCTTTTTTTTTTTGTTACTTGTGAAGCATTATGATGATAGTTGTTCTCTAGTCTTCCTGATTTCTCAAATTCTTTCTTAGCCGTGCTTTTTCTGAATTTTTTCTGCTGTGTTCATGCTCTGGAATTACAATATGGGACTATTTGAACAGCCTTCAGTATTTCACTTCTGATTTCTATTTGGTGTCATATACTCTGCTTATACTTCTCCACTATCTCCATTTTGATGGTGTAGTTCAATTGCCTTTTCTCTTTCTTATTTTTGACATCCTTTTTGACATAATCTCTACAAGAAGTAATAAAAAATCTTGCATCTCCTTGAAGTAGCAGAACGAAAGAGTAGACTACGGAGAGCAGAATCCATGAGAACAGGAACAGATACTGGAAACTGGCAGCACAGCAGAGATGTGAGCTCCCCAGTGAGAAGGGATGTCGTGCTTGATACCTAGAAGCTGTTCTCAGGACGTTACTACCTCTAGGCAGCTGCTGCTTCTGTGAAGTGTTTATACAATTGAGTGTTTATTATATGCACTTACTTAAAAGGCTGTAGCTGATGCAGTTTAGTCTAATTGCAAGTATCATAGAACATTTTATTCCTCTGCTCCCTGCCTTGCTCAGATACCCAAGTAAAGTTCAAAGTGACTTTAGTATTGCCAGTAAAATATTATCTTCTTGAGGAATATACTTAGTTGTGGGAAGCACTTAGTAATTTATCTAAGCCACACTATAGTTAAACTTTGCTCTTCTCCTTTCAGGTCTTGGGCTAAATTTAGATGAACTCCCCGCTCAGATGAGTTTCTCCGACTGGCCTGAAATGAAGAAAAAATTTGCATCCGTATTTGCACAGAAGACACAGGCTGAGTGGTGCAGCATATTTGATAGCACTGATGCCTGTGTGACCCCTGTTTTATCCTTCGATGATGTTGCCTCACATCAGCATAACAAAATAAGAAGTTCTTTTATCAAAAATGATCAGGGAGAGGTAAGTCCTAGACCTGCTCCTGTTCTGTCAAGGACTCCTGCTGTTCCATCACATAAAAGAGATCCTTTTATAGGAGAACACACAGTAGAGATACTTCTAGAATATGGGTTTACTAAGCAAGAGATTGCTAAACTTTATTCTGATAAAGTAATAGAATTCAAGAACCCAAAAGCTAATTTATAATCTCTGACTATGCAGATTAGATAAATTTCAGGCTGATACAGTAAGCTTTTATGCTTTAAAATTGAATTATCTGACAAATAAATGTTTGCATAATATTACTTTTAAATAATATATATTTTTTAAATTATTGACAAATTTAATTTGAAGACAGTGGGACTTACATATTTGTGTACTTGGATGATCTGCTGTCTAGAATGGTACTATAATTGTGTTCTGAAGATCTATAGTGTTGGCTTGGTAAGCACCTGTAAGTTCTCAGAATGTTTGTTTAAATCTTGTATCCTGTGGTTTGATTGTTTTAATTCTTGGTTATACCATTGATTTTTAAAACATGTTGTAATTACCTGAAAGCAGTTCTTCTAATAAAATGTAGTTATATTCTTTCTAAATGTGTGATTGTGTTGTTTATTCATTAATTAGGAGGGTTTTTTTCCTCTGTTTTATCATATTAATTAATTTGCTTTATCATGCCAAAACTATGGTCTAACTAATGCTATTTGCTTGTGTGCTGCTGCAGAGCTATTATCTCAAAGTTAATCTATTTAACAGCCTGACTACATTTTCTCAGTGCAGTCTCCTGATTATATTACATTTAGAATAGCAGCTTGGCTAGAAACTAAATTGAGAATCAATTTGTTTTTGCTTTTAAAATACCTGTCAACTAATAATCCTTTTGTCTCCGTATGGAAAAATGGTAGGCAACTTTGCTGCACAGGTTTTAAACAATAGTTATTCCATGTAGGTTTTCATTTCCTTCAAACTTAAGCTGTCATTTGAAACCATCTCTTTCAAGGCAAAAGAAAATCTGCTTTTAAGAAGAATTAGTTATATGGCATTAATACAGTATTCTATGGTCCAATGTGTGAGGAATTACGACATGAAGGGTTGGGGGTTTTTGATAATTTTGTCTGTGTTTTGCTGAAGATTGGTTTGTTGGTTACAAAGGTTACAAAACTGAGGTATACTATAGCTCATTTTACATGTGTCATAGCAGAAATGTCAACATTATTACCATAAAAAAACCTTTTACATTCTACTACATAAACTCTTGCCTGGAAACTAGAATTATCTAGTAGGTTGGCAGGTTGTCTAAACCATCAGCAAAAGCACCTTAAGTTTTCAGGTGATCATCAGTGTAGTGTAAGTTACTGAATATTATACACTGTTACCATAGGATTTGACAATTTTCTTAGTCTATGCATCTGATCATGTTGGAGAAAAATCAGCGTTGTCAAACGTAATTTCCACTGTACGAAAGTTTTGAAACTGAAATTACTGAAATCAATTTAAAACCTCACGTTTCTTCAGCACGGGTTGGATCAGCTGCCTCACTCAGGTGCCTAACCCTGAAAGGTGAAGTTTGAGTATTGTTGCTACAGGTTTTTTTTAAGGCCTTCCCCTGGCAGGTAAGACTGTTCAAAAAATTTATGTCTAAGTGATCATAATATCCTTTGTTTTCAGAAACCAAGAAAATAATCAGTTCTCTTGAGGGCAGTACACAGCAGATAAAAAAGTTCTCATCAGTTGCTGATTGACAGATTTCTGTCAAGCTTTACTACCTGCCTCTAACGCTCAAGGGCAATGGATAGGTTCACTTACTCTTCCTCATGAAGTGCACTGAAATCCTTTCCCAGGTAGATAAAGACTTTTCCTCCCAGTTCAGTCAGCAGGGAATGGTCACTCTGACGCTCATGTTTGCTGGACGGAAGGACGAAGACTAGATACCACTGCTGTCCTACAGCAAGAGGAGCAGCTTTGTGTCGGGCTGACCCTGCGCCCGGACCATGTGATGTATGTTCCCGTTATACGTGTGCTTCATGCCTAAACAGTAATTCCTCAGTTGTGGATAGCTGGGAGCAGTACAGGCGCCCAAAAGCTCTGATCTGCTAATGTGAGCACACACTTCCCCGCCCCCTTCCTGGCATAACTTGTGATCGCAGAGCCATGAAAGTATGTGAGTCCCTCCCCCAGCACAGACCGATCCCACCCGGCATATGATCCGGGCCCCATGTCAGCCGGAGCAGGCAGCACCAGCTCGCCACGGCGCTGCTCGCAGCCGGAGCAATGACCTTAACCAAAGAGAGCTTCCACCAGGCTCTTCCACCCGTCCCTGAGGTGGCCAAGGCCGACATGGACGGCACCAGAGAGAAGGAGGAAGCTCCGGGGCAGTCAGTGCCGAGGACCGGAGCAGTGGTGCCAAGGAAGCGAGCGGTGGGAAGGCTGGTCATGCACAGCATGGCTATGTTCGGCCGGGAGTTCTGCTATGCCGTGGAGGCCGCCTTTGTCACGCCGGTGCTGCTCAGTGTAGGGCTGCCCAAGAGCCTCTACAGCCTCGTGTGGCTCATCAGCCCCATCCTGGGCTTTGTGCTGCAGCCCGTGGTAGGTTCAGCCAGTGATCACTGCACCTGTAGCTGGGGCAGGAGGCGACCTTACATTCTGGGTCTGGGCATCATAATGCTGTTAGGCATGGCTTTGTACCTCAATGGGGACGTGATGATCTCAGGTGAGTGAGGGGCATGCACTATGCATGCGCTATGCTAAGATAGTTGGGTGTTTGTGTAGCTGTTTAAATGACTTTCTTTTTCTAGCAATTAATTTATTTCCTTTTAACCCTCAGCAACTACACTTAAATTGCAAGTTTTCTTTTGGAGTTATTGTAGTGGTAGTCTGTGATGGGACTGGAGCACTAAACTTTTTGTGGAAATCACTTTTTTCAAATGATTGTGAATCTGCTTTTAAAAGGAGACCTAATTCTTTGATACTGCAAATAGAATTTGCAGACAGACAAACTCATCCTAGCCTTTTGAATCGGAAAAAAGAGAGGGGTTCCCCTTTTCCTCCTTAAAATGCACTGTTAAAATTTGGTATCATGTGACTTGGGTGCTCTAAAAGAGCTGGGGAGCGCTGGAGTCTTTGTAAACACTCAGTCCTAACACTGCATGTTATGTACCCTGTACCCAGTGTTCTGTAGCTTGTGCATGTGATTACAGTTTGTTGTATGTTGATTTGGTTGCCTGATAAGCTCGTACAGGTAAAGATTTGCTTAGGCCATAGAAGTTTTTATGAACTAAGATCTACCTTGTTTGCTTAAATTGTAGTATTGGTTTTGTGATGTAATACATATCCAAACTGAATCCCTGTTCATCCCTCTTTTAGATGGATTAGTATTCAAAATACTAGTACTTCAATTATTGGAGCACTGACTTGACTCAGGGCTGTGCTGTGCTGGTGAAAAACAGAAATCCTTAACTGCTTGGAAACTCTGTTGCAGCTGAAACATGCAAAATCGAATAGGAGCGGCATCCCTATTGTTACATTTTAGCTTGGGATGTAACTTCTTAAAGTCTAGATAGAAAGTTGTTGCTGACTAGTCAGCTGGGGGAGGTGTGTATTTTTATGGATTGATTTATTCTCTCTTCCTGAATATTATTGGTGTTGAATACACTTGATTTCATTGACCCAGAAAGAGATGTTGCAGTCAACTCTTGATTATCTAAAACAATATGAGGGTGGGACAAATAGAATAAGCCAAAATGTACTGCAAAATGCATGTGTTAGCCTACCAGAGCATGCCTTGAAGGTGTAAAGGAGTAGATGGATAGTGATGCTCTTGGTCGTGGAGCTTGGAGCATCCTGAGCATGTGCTGACTCAAGGCACCAAGTCAGCCCAGCCCAGCTCAGCACTACACAGACTCTGCTCTCCTGCTTGTCTGATGAGAGTCTGGTGTCACTCTTGTATTCCCAGTCATTGTTTAGACTTTGAGATACCAGGAAAGACAAAATGTGGTTTTGTAGAACATGGTGCTGTTGCTGTCAGAATGAGGTCATTTTTCTTTTTGTAGCTTTCATCGATGAGAGAGACAAGGAGCGGACGTGGGCAATAGTCATTACCATGCTGGGAGTAGTACTTTTTGATTTTGCAGCTGATTTTATTGATGGTCCCATCAAAGCATATTTATTTGATGTCTGCTCTCATCAGGATAAAGAGAAGGGCCTGCATTACCACGCCCTCTTTACAGGTACTCAGATCCCTTCTTTTCCTCCCTACCTCTCAAAGGAGGGGAAGGTAATTGCATGGATTTTATCCTCACTGTGTTTCTAATCTTGAATGAACTGATCATCTGATCCTGCACTTCAGTCACGAGTCTTTTGTCGCTGGGTTTTCACTATGCCAGAGAACGGCAACTTGTGATTGCTGCTACAAGAGTTCTGCAGAAGGCTGCAGGCATAAACAATTACAGCAACACAGACATGATTTAAGTAAGAGGAGACAATTATTATGAAAGGGAAGTAGTGTTTGTTCAGTTTGTTTTAGGTGTTTTGCAAGTTCTTGGTGAGGCAAAAATTAATGGATGTAACTTGTTTCCTTGCTATTGCACATAAAAATAACATTTTTGATTCAGCATGTGATATAGAATGAGAGCTGCACAAACCAATTGCCATTCTTCAGCAGTGCACCAGTATGGGCTGTATAGAAACAGGAGTTCTGTGTAAAATTCAGAAATTCACAACTCCCACAAAATAGGTCCAAGTAGTTCAGTTCAAGTTCTTGCAAATGAAGTTAACAGCTTCATTTGCCTTTGTACATGTTTGGAATGCTGCCAAGTTACAGAAGGACATAAAACTGTTGGAACAAGTCCAAAGGAGGGCCACAAAGTTGATAAGGGGACTGGAGCACCTCTCCTGTGAAGACAGGCTGAGAAGGTTGGGGCTGTTCAACCTGGAGAAGAGAAGGTTGTGTGGAGACCTCATAGGAACCTTCCAGTGTCTGAAGGGAGGCCACAGGGAACCTGGAGAGGGAGTCTTCTTTACGAAGATGAAGGGAAATTTAGGCTGGATCTTAGGAAGAAATTGTTCCCTGTGAGGGTGGTAATGCACTGGATTAGGTTGTCCAGAGAAGCTGTGGATGCCCCAAACCTGTCAGTGTTCAAGGCCAGGTTGGATGAGGCCTTGAGCAGCCTGGGCTAGTGGGAGGTGTCCCTGCCAAATGTGGGATGGGTGGGACTGGGTGATCTGTAAGGTCCATTCCAACCCCTGAACATTGATTCTATGAAATCATCTGTACAATGTGAGCCCTGTGTTGGGGAAGTGCCATGGGTAGACACCTAAGGCTGTGTACCTGTGAAGTGACTCTGGAGCAGCCTCCTGCCATGCCTGAGGGCAGTCCCTGTGAAAGCACTAGACAAAAAGCAGACTACATGAGAAGTCATGCAATCTTAGTTACAGCAGATTTTTGTGGCTTCCGAGGCCCACCAAGAGCAGAGACACGTAGATTCAGTAGCAGTTACTCTGCTCAAGGAGGGAGGTGTAGTAGGACTGACAACAGGCCCATTTTGGACACAAGAAATACCTGTGTCCAGGAACACAGATTATAAGAGAAGCTTAAAGCCACATGCAAATGAAATCTGTATTATCCGTTAGAAAGTGACAGATGAAATTGTAAATAATCACTTGTTTAGGCAGAGACAGGAGTGAGTCTCTCTGTATAATCAGCGAAACTCTGGTTGCCGGTTTTTTTTTTTTGGATGATATTATAAAGTCTCCAAATTTGAAGACTTGAAGCTACAGATTTAGCTGTTTCATTTGTGCACTGAGCTGTGAAAAGGGATGTGGGACAAATAACATGAAATAAGACTGGGGCAGAGTGCATTACTTGGTCCAGCACCCTGAGCTCTCTGCAGCAAGTTTATCAATATCTTAACCCTTCCTAACTGAAAATTCCCCAGTCTGGTGTTGAAATCCTCCCTTGACTGGAGTTCTACAGCCTGCCAAGGCACTCTGCTCCAGCAATTCCCTGGCCTTGGTGTTAGTTTTCCCTAAAATCTAATCTTAATATCCATTCCCCACAGTTTGCATTTATCATTCCCTGATATTTTATCCCAATTAGACACAGACAGCAATCTTCCAATTTCTTTTCTAGTTTCTGTTTTAGTTATTATTTCTTTTACCCACTTTATTTCATTCTTTTTATTCTTAATATTTCTAAGATTTTACTCTCCAGTTTGCTTCTAGTTTGGAGTTTGAACATGAAACTTGATAGCTTTGCAATTATGAAACCCATGGCAACTTGTACAAGTGGAAGAAAGAGTGCACACATCCAACACTAAACATTCAGGCTTCATTCCAATATCACAATCCTTTTTTTTTTCAAAACAGCATGCAAAGACAGTCTTAAATGTCAAACATTCTCTCTGCAAACATACAATGAAAACATGTAGTGTACATTTTCTTTAAAAGTTGTTAATACCATAATTGTTTTTTATGAGAACAAGCAAAGATACAGTCCCCTGTGAAATGCCATAAGAAATGATGAAAAAGGGTCATAATCAGACCCAGAAGGGAGAAACAGCACAGAAAGCCCAGAATGAAACCAAAATCCTGTGTTTTGTTGGGGAAGCAAGTGCATGTGCTGTTAGTTTTTGTTAGATGGGGGTTCTGCTGTCCATTGTCATCAGTTCTCCTAAGCTGATGGTGTAGAAACGATTCCCAGTCCTTGAAAAGCTGTGGAACGCCCACGCATCCATTCCCCAGAGCCACCGAGTAAGGAAGGTGTCAGAATCCACAAAGGTGCCATCCCCACCCGAGCTCTGCACTGAATGTAACAGGGGGCACTTCCCTGGGCGTCTCTGTGTGCACTTGTAACAAAGACAAGAAATTGTAAAAAACCAAACTGACTGAAAGCTGGGTTTATTAACTTCAAGGCACGAAGTAGCATTCTCATTTTACCTTTTAGTCTACATTTTCTGAGAAAATTAGTAAACGGGATTACACATATTTGATCCTTTCAGTTTTCTTTTCCAAGTGATGAGGTTCTTGGATTTCTATAACTACAAAACAATGCTTTTGGGTTTATTTCCTTTTTTAAATATTTCACATGGAGGCAGTATCTCTGTTTGGACTAAGCTAAATAAAATACATTTTACAAAGTCTAAATTATAGATAGTCTAAATATAATTTTAAAAGTGTTTGTTCTGTGAAATTAAAAAAAAACCCACACGTAAATTTCTGTAGGCTTTTATTTAGTTCTACTTGTATTATTTACCAATTCAAAGAAAATAGAGCTTCAAAGAGTCAAAAAAAGAGATGGAGCCTATGTTGCTGTATGTTCAGGCAATTTCTGGAGAGCACTGCCTACCAGATCTGAGAAGATTTTTCAAGAGATATTTTAGTAACTGTCCATGTATGTGGTTATCTCAGTATTCCCATTTCTTGTGATAAATATCTGAATGATAGATAGATATTCCATCATGTCTAGAGAGGATCACAGGTTGAGGGTATTATGAACTCTTTGTTTATTTTATCAATGCCAGCAGACATCTTTTTTTCCTTTTTTTCCCCCACCATTGCAGGTTTGGGAGGAGCCCTGGGTTACCTGACAGGTGCTATGGATTGGGGTCAAACTATGCTAGGATATAGCTTGGCATCAGAATTCCAGGTGATCTTCTTCTTCGCAGCCTTGGTTTTCATAATCTGCCTTACCATACATCTGTGCAGTATTCCTGAAGTCCCACTCAGATACGAAAACGAAGAGGCAAAGTTCTTATTGGAAGTGACTGAACCCCATCAATACAACTCCATCGAGGAGGAAATCAAAAATGGTTACTTAAAATCAACGTGTACTGAAACAAAGGCTGCAGCCAAGCCAGGGAAATGCGTGGTTGTGTCACATGCAGAGGTGAGTACAGAGATGGTTTTATAGGACAGATCTTTGCATCCTTGGAGACCCCTTAATTAGCTAATGCTGATTGTTTGTAATGGAGTCCTTTCACACGCACAGAAAAGACCCGTCCACCAGGATACAGAGACAGGAGAAAGCCTGCTTGCTTTTTTTTCCTTTCTTTTTCTTTAGAAAGTGTTGCCAGCAAGAGGCTAGTTCTGATGCTTTGATCAATTGGCAGGGATGAGGGAGAACCTGGTTCAGTTTTCTGCTCTGTGTCAGTCTCTTGATACCCTCCTCATGTGAATTTTGTAAATACGATCTACTTTGTCCTTTAGTCTTGATGTAATTAGCATAGAATTGTGGACAAAGACTGTGGACAGTCTTTAGTCTGTGGACAGACCATTAATCTTTGACGTAGGGCTCTAATTCCCACCGAAGTCCACACAATTTTGTACATAGTAGATGTGAAATGTGCATTCCCTCTTTTGTAAACATTTGGGTTTTCTGCTCAATGTTCCATTAAGTGTTAGTGTGTTTAAAACTGCTACTTCTACAGCAGTTCTACCTTGCTACCAGAGTTTTAGTTTTATTTTGAGTCATACTGTAGCTGTGTCTTTGAAAAAACTTTGAGGTGTGAGAGAATAGTGAGTACTTTTAAATCATCTGTTATTTTATTTCTGATGCATTTTTATGGGAGCTTTCTTCAACCTAAGGCACCAAGGAAAAGTTAAATCTACCAGAAAAATATATGGGGAGCCCACTTCTAGAATGGTTTTAGGAACAAATGATAGTTTTTACTGTCTTGTTGATGACTTTTAGAGCTAGAAAGCCTCACGGCTATCTCATGGTACCCTTGGTAAGCAAAGTATTACAAAATAATGGTGACACAGTTGCTTCTCATTTTAATTTCACTTTTGATCTCTTAACATTATGCATATCCATCCCGATATACTGATACAAAGGCTTGATAAATCAGGTAAAACATACTAAGCTTGTGCAAATGGTTGTAAGAAAACAATACTCTTGTTTAACCAATAAATAAAGGGGATTTATTATCTTTTACTACTTGCAATTTGTTTTATAATAGCACTTGGTATTTCTAACCTGAAGAGAAGTATTGCACTAGATGCAAGACATACGAGACAAGCACTGCCTGATGAGAATGCCAGGCAAACACAGAAGTAGGGCAGACAGCAAGGCAACAGTTTTGGGGAGAATCTGACAAGAACACTGTGATGCTGTCTGAGCTTCCCCGCTGCAGGCCAGCTTGAGCAGCCAGCATCCCTCACCAGCACTGTTCACCCTGAGCACCCTCCAAATCGTGAGAGATGCTGAGGGTCATTGACTGCTTGGACAATGTAGGCTCTATAAAAAAGAAGGCAAGTGAAGATGAGAGAGTGATTCAAGTGGGGGGACCAGACTGTGGTTAGGGGTAGCCTCTGCCTTGGCAAGACGTAGTTCCTCTGAGTCAGTAATTGGTGACCCCTGAGGTGACGCTGTGACATCCACTGTGGGTGAGCCTGTGCCGTGTCCTTCCTCTCTGATTAGGCTGGGCAGCCTGTGGGAGTCCCCAGTGCTTTGATCAGTCTCGTGTTCCTTTGATGTGCCTGACTGTGTATGAATTCGAGACACTCACTGCTTTAATGATCTGTCTCCTGTGGCACATGTTTGCCGAGTTCATTCATTACTGTAATCACTTCCTTGAAGAAATGGTTTGGCTTCCTGTTTTTCTGTCTCTTTTTTTTATTGCAGGCATCGTGGCTCTATTTCTTCTAAATTAAGTCCTGTGCTCTCACATGCTAATAGCTAACATGATTATTAATAAGATTTGACCTGTTACAGTATGAACAGACACACAAAGCAATTAGCCTTGTGTTCTTTTGCATGGTGCCAAATTATTCAGGGTCCACTGCCATAAAACACGAGTCATATTGCTTCTTCTGCATTCCTATGAATCATCTTATGCCCTGAGTTGTAGTGATTTTGTAGAGTTTATTTGGTATTGTGAGCTTTTGAAAGATAAGGTACTTAAACAGAGCCAAGCTTCAGCACATTATTTAAATTAGCATGCAGTTTGTGTGCTGGTATGTTTTCAATGTGTGCATTAAACACTTTTAGTTTCCATTTCCACTCTCTGGAATATCTAAATAGAAAGAAAGCATTTCTATCTAGCTGTCAAATTATTGTTTGTAATCACTGCAGTGTCTTTTGTACTTCCATGACCTTATCTTAAAACTTTGATAGAAAAGGCTGTTTTAAAAAACTAAAGAAAGTGGAAGAATTGCAAAATAAATTCAGCCAAGTCAAACGATAGTAATTATCCTTGAAATAAATGAGTCAATCTGGAATTTTTTTGTTTGTTTTCTTTTTATAATTGTAGAAGAATATAAAGCTTACCCTGTTAAAAAAAAAAAGATAGTGACGCCAAGAGAAATTCCAAGGGATTTGGACAATATACAGTCCAAGGTGAAAGTCAGCAACTTGAATTTTGACATTCCTATGAGGATTAAAAACCTCACAGTGAAGCAAAGTATTTTCCAACTTTATATGTGGTGATTATTCATAGAGTAGCTTGCAGCATAGCCCAGTTCAAAGGAAAGTAGAATTGTGAAAAGTACAACACTGAAGGAGGAAAGGAAAAAGTGACATCTTATAGCAAATCAAAGACAAGATTCAGTCCAATAATTTCCAGTAATTAACATAACTTTTGCAGTTCTTCCACATTTCATGACATACATCTTCCCTTACCATCTCTCCCAACACTGTTGTCTCCAAACATTATGAGAGAAAACTGGAAGTGTTCTATTATACACATTTAAAACAGTATCTTTCTTTTTCTTTAAAAGCACAGGACTATGCAGGAGCTTTAATACAGGAAGAATTACATGTCAAAATACCTGATATTAAGCACACCTACAGTAGTAAAAAAAAAAGAAGAAGTAATACAAATTATCTGATGAATGTGACTGGAAAAGAAATTGAGAGTTTTGGGGCACAGGGCTGAGATGAGGAGACAGATAATGTGGGGCATTGAAGGCGGCGAAAAAATTTGGTTTTGTTCATCAGTGAGATTTGTTAACCAACACCAATTAAGTTTTGATTGTGAAATTACTTATTTCTCCCATGATATGAGGTGTTGAGATGCTGGAGCCCACATTCGCTGTGTGCTACTGTGGTGAACCACAGCTTCTCCCTGCTTCATGGAAGGAAGGACAGTGCATAGTGGAAATCTCATTATATACCTGAAGAGATAGAAGTTTCCCTAGAAAAATAAGTTTCCTAGGGAATTCCGCATAGAACATAGAATGGAACGGGAATAAGGTCTCAGAAATGCTCAGAAATCCACAACTGGTACGTTTTAATTTTCAGGGAGTATTTTGAACGTAACTTTTTTCTGTGGCAGCTTTAAATTTTCAATGTAAAGCTGATGGTCTCTGTAAAGAAATAACTTTCATTTCTGGTTGTTTCTGTTGGTTTGTTGGGAATTTTTTTTTAACTCTCTGAATCTGCTTTGGAAATCTCCCTTTGGTTCTACTTGTAAATAATCATCCTACTGAATATAACAGCAAGAAATTTTACATTCTTGTTGGTATACTCAGTATGTTCTGTATTTTTGGGAGTTTTATAAATTTCAGGAAATTCAGTAGCCAAACAACCCTTCCTAGCAAAAAAGAAAAGACTTTGAAGTTTAGCAATGAAAAGATGCTAAGGCCTTCTTTATTTTCTGTCATCTATTTCATTAGCCTTCAGGGCAATAATACTGTATTATTCTTGAATATTTGCTTTTAGGAAAAAAGACAGATGACCCTTAAATCACTCTTGAGGACACTTTCAAGCATGCCCTCCCACTATCGCTGTCTGTGTGTGAGCCACCTCTTTGGATGGATGGCTTTCCTGTCCAACATGCTGTTCTTCACGGATTTCGTGGGACAGGTAAAGTATAAAATCCTCTTGCTTCTCCTTCCTTGTAGCAACTCCTTCTCCATCAAAAAGAAATGAAATGGTGTTACTATCCTGAGGAAATGACACTGGTGTCAGAGCCATTTATATCTGGATGGCTCAACAATAGTTTTTTTAAACCAGCTAATTAAGGTCAGGCCCTTGTTCCGAGGCTGTCCGTGTAATCGTTGGGGAAAACCTTTAGTGTTTGTAAGGCTATTAGTGTCTACTGATTACAGTTACAAGTGAAGCTCTGAGAGCTGGTCCAAACACATCCATTTCCTGCTTTGGCTTCAGAGCTTCTCTGAGATGGGCAGGTTTTCTAACTGGGGCAATGCTTGGATGCAGCTGGCCTTATCCAGGTGTGTGTGCAGCATCCACACAAAGCCCCTCACCCGCCCTGCAGCCTCCCTGGCCTCAGGCCGTGCAGCTCTTGGCACACAGGGAGCTACTTGGTAGCAGAAAGCTTTTATCTTCTTGCATTTGTCTGTCCTGAGTCACTTTTGCCAGCAACTGTTTGCCTTCACAATGTCCAGTGGTCCCTTTTCCATGCCATTCCCAGGGACTGTATGTCCTTGACAGTGATCCCTGCCTGTATGGATCTGTCTGCCTCCTTTCTTCCAGAGCACTGATATGCTCCTGGCACAAACCCACTCACTGCTGCTCCCTGTTCTTCTGTGGTTTCCACACAGTATTCCCATTTCCTTGCCTTTTTTGTCTCTGTAGGCAAGGCAAGAGGGAGGTTTTTATTCCCTGCAGTGTAGATGAGCAACTGAAAGAAAAAAGTTTTGCTTGTCTAGAAAAGGAACTGAATAAGACAATAACTGTGTGGAAAATAAGTGTGTTGAGGTAAAACTGAAAGAGGAAGCAAACAAACAAAAAATGTAGATAAATTAGGCAAAGAAGAAAGGCTAAGGCAAGAAGTCAGAACTGGAAAGAGAACGTTAGTTGGAAGTGAGACACCCAAAGGATAAAAGAGCAAATGAGTCAATGAACAGTCCAGGAAAAGGCAGAAGGTAAATGAGGCAGACCCTGGGGTGTGACAGTCCAGGAGATGTGAGTGTAAAACCTAGAGAATTACAAATAGGTGGTTAGGACACTACTTAAGAGATTTCTTGGGTGCTCCCTACCAGGAATGGGGCCCTGTTCCCACGAGAAGGAGACATTCCCTGCATGCAGCCATCCTTGCCTTCGGTGACTTTTGTGGTCTCTTTCAGGTTGTATACCATGGTAATCCTTATGCACCTCACAACTCCACACTTTACCTTACCTACAAAGCAGGGGTAGAGGTGGGATGCTGGGGACTGTGCATCAATGCAATTTCTTCATCAGTCTATTCTTGTAAGTACCCACAAATGAACTACAGCACCGTGTTTGCTATTTGCCATTGTCTAAAAACCATAATGGGATGCCAAATTACCTGGATTTTTTTTCTACATTAAAGCTTTAGGGAATGTTCCATTCTCAGCATTGTTAGAAATTGCTATCTTTAAACAAATAGCTCCTGACCATATGATGAGGGGTCACTTTGTGAGTAAGACATTGTTCTGCATGTGAACTGACCCTGAACACTTAAAATCATCCTGAGGTCAACTGCCAGGCTTAATTCTTCGGTGCTCTTTCACCTAGCAGTGCTGTAGCCTTAGGCTCTCGGAGGTGGCCTCTCCCCATTTGCACTCCCCAAGCAGAAGCTCTTGCCAAAAGCTTGAATCTTGCTCTCCAAAATTACGTGTAAACATGCTAGCACAGCTCCCCAGATAGATTTCACCATAACTTTTCCCAAGGATTAAAAGAACTACTCGTGATCCAAAAACTCAAATAAGTACCATTTTGGGGGTTGATTTGAGCATCTAAAAGAGGCTTGGGGGAAATGTGTTCACCTTTGGAGCTTAACTGCAGGTATTTCTGTGTGGCCTTTCTGTGGAGGAACATCTTTTCTGCCCAAGAATGTCTGCGTGCAGCTGCAGTGTGAGCTGCAGGTTGAGCTCTGGGTGGTGTGAGCAAGTATTCATTGGCAAGTTTATACCTACAATAATTTGAGGTGATTTCCAAAATCATTAAGATTATCTCCTTCATTGCATTTTACAAAATACAACCCCTTAAAAGGGACTCCCTGATAAAATGTGACCAGTTTTGTTTTAATCTTATCAGCATTTTTGCTTTCTTTTCACAGATTTGCAGAAAATCCTTCTGCCATACATAGGATTAAGGGGACTTTATTTCATTGGATACCTACTTTTTGGACTGGGTACTGGATTAATTGGCTTGTTTCCCAATGTCTATTCCACCCTGGTTCTTTGTTCTCTCTTTGGAGTCATGTCCAGCACACTGTACACAGTGCCATTCCACCTCATTGCAGAGTACCACAGGGAAGAAGAGGTGAGTGCCATGTCTCAAGGAGCATTAAGTTTATATCTGTCTGTGTCTGTTCAATCTGTTTTGGGGCTAAACTGGATAGAAATGGTGAGCAGCTTTGAATTTTAGTTTTGATCTATTAATAATGACACATGTGAATGGGAAGTTTCTGGCAGAGAGAGTTAACATCCCAGCTCCAAACTCTCCAAACAGGCCTGCGATGAAACAAATAATTATTTATCATCACATCTGAAACAAAGCCAATCACGGTATGTGTTCAGGCAGTAAGCAGGTAACAGGGCTCCTCTTGTGTTGCCTTCAACTCCTACCTTCCTTATATCCTTCCTTCCAGCCACGTTAGCAAAGGACTTGACTTCTGAGTGCCTGAGGTTAGCAACAATCTTGTAAAGGCTGTCAGAATTTTTAGTTAACTGCAAAGTGTTACAAAAGCTCTTAGCTAATAAACACATGACATTTAAGTAGAAACAGCTTTATATAGTTCAGTATTAAATCATATACCACATTCTCATTATCTTTCTAAATGTCTGGGGTTGGGTTTTTGTCCTCCACAGCATTAAATCCTGTTCCCAAGGAAAATTTGGAAAAACTTGCACACCTTGTATCATGTTACTGGGCACAGCAGGATCTTCATGTATTGTAAAGTGTTGAGTTCTTTAATGGAAAAGTTCTCTCAAGTCTCTTAAGTTAGTGAAACAGTTGGAAACAAAAGGGATTAAGAATAGTTGGGAAAAATTAGGAAAAGTACTCATTATGTCTTGGGATATGTGAAGAAATTAATAAAGGTAATGTTGAATCACTGGGAAACCATATAGAAACACAGTTGAAACCAGCACAGGTCTAGATCAAGTGCTGGAGAACACGTCCTACTGTTCTGTACAACTTTCACCAGCACCCTCTGAATGATGAACACAAGAAAATCCTTTAATTATTCTACTGAATGCTAGGAGGATGTCTCAAAGTAGTTAAAATATTTCATATATCTGATTCCAAATTTTTCAGTTCATTTCTTTGCTCCTTCCAACAGAGAATGATCATGATGCTTTATAAACATAAAACAAAGGACAGAGAATGAGCCTGGGTTAGGATGAGATCTCGATTCTAACCTCAGGTCAGCCAGCTCAGAGAGGAGGAGTAGATGCAAATTTTTTTATCTACTTTTTATTTTTATCTATTTTTATCTCATTTTTATCTATTTTTTATTCACTTCTATCCAAGACAGAAGTGAAATAAAATATGCTGAAGTGTGCATGAACTTTATACTGACTAGGCCAATATATTCATGTGATATTTGTAAGACAACCAATTCTTGTTTTGTGTATGGTACTTGCTATGACAGATGTTAAATGATATATAATTCTATGTTAGATTTTATATTAATGGATCGAGGTTTAGCTCAAATCTTCTATAAATAGGATAGGAAAAAAAATAAAGAGGAAACATCAAGCACAAGATTGCATTCATTTACAGATTCATGTATTTGTAGTCAGAACTACTGCCACACATGAACACTGGGAACAGCCCAGCAAAATAGATATAGTTTATTTTTAAAAGTGGCTGAAATTGGGACTTCGTCATTTCAGAACACGGAGCAGACATTTTCTCTCACTACACACTCTACCAAAATCATGTGCTATGTTTTATAAAGCTGCCATTTCAGATCCTGTACTGTGTTGCTGTTCCCTAGGATCCAAATTCAATTTTTTTCTACTGGATTAGGAAGAGACTGTTTGTCTCCAGTACTTGGGAGCTTTTTGTGGCTCAAAGGCAAGGTAATAGAGTTTGCAAAAGCAAAAAGTATCTTAATGGCCAAGAGCATTTGGATACCAGGACACAGCAGTTCCGCTGGCCTACAGTGTGGGAACCTCCTGTTGTTGGGAAAAAACCTTCTCCATTTAACCGCCTATGCAGGAAGAAAATAAATATGTAAATTATCACATAATTTCCCATTCAAACAGAATAATTCCTTCCTGGAGGAAGGGACCACCAGAGATCGTGTATACTCTGCTCAAGGCAGATGGAGCAGGCTGCCCCAAGTCATGTCTGGTCTGGTTTGAATAATTCCAAGGACGGAGACCCCACAACCCCTCTGGTTAACCTGTTCCAGTGATCCACCAGCCTCACAAGGTGCTAATACACAAGATAGTTGTACATAAGAAATGAAGGCTTTTCCTCTGCTGTGCAAATCATAGCAGATACACAGAGAATTAGTTGTTAACAGGGGTCCTCAGCAGTGTAGAAGAATCCTAATCTGCATGTTTGTTTTCAGGTTGCTTTTATCCCCATCAACTAAAGTATTATACTTGTATTTGAACACTGAACTCTTTTACATGCTGTGAGCCATAACTTTGAGTGCATACTTGCCTGTTTGTGTATGGGGCACATCAGCACTACTGTAAGGCCTTTGAACATCCTCACAACATCCTTCCCTCTAAATTGAAAAGATGGATTTGACGAGTGAACTGTTGGATAAGAAGGTGGTTGGATGGTCACATCCCGAGGGTAGCAGTCAACGACTCAGAATCCAAATGGACATCAGTGACAAGTGGTGCCCTCAGGGGTCTGTATTGGGACCAGTGTGATTTAATATCTTCATTAGTGACACGGATGAAGGGATTGAGTGCACCCTCAGCAAGTTTGCAGATAACACCAAGCTGAGAGGTGTGTTTGACACACCCGAAGGACAGGGTGCCATCCAGAGGGACCTGGACAAGCTCAAGGAGTGCTCCATGGGAACATCATGAGGTTTAACAAGGCCAAGTGCTGGTGCTGCAGCTGGGTCAGGGCAGCCCCTGGTACAGCACAGGCTGGGCATGAACAGACCGAGAGCAGCCCTGGCCAGCAGGACTTGGGGTGCTGGGGGTGAGAGGCTGGACATGCCCCGGCCATGGACTCACAGCCCAGAGAGCCAAACGTGTCCCGGGCTGCACCCAGAGCCCCGTGGGCAGCAGGGGAGGGAGGGGATTCTGCCCCTCTGCTCTGCTCTGCTGAGACCCCCCTGGAGCCCTGCATCAGCTCTGGGGTCCCTGCACAGGAAGGACAGGGACCTGCTGGAGTGAGCCCAGAGGAGGTGACCAAGATGATCAGAGGGATGGAGGATCTCTCCTGTGAGGAAAGGCTGAGAGAGCTGGGATTGTTCAGCCTGGAGAAGAGAAGGCTTTGGAGTGACCTAATTGTGGCCTTCCAGTACCTGAGGGGAGCCTGCAAGGAAGATGGAGAGCAGCTTTTCACAAGGGCACATAGCAATAGGACAAGGGGGAAGGGCTTCAAACTTAGAGAGAGTAAATTTAAGTTAGATATTAGGAAAAAATTCTTTACTCTGAGGGTGGTGAGGCACTGGATCAGGTTGTCCAGAGAAGTTTTGGATGCCCCATCCCTGGAAGTGTTTAAGGCCAGGTTTGGTGTACTTTGAAATGCCCTGGCCTAATGAAAAGTATCCCTGCCCACGACAAGGGAATTGGAACCAGATGATTTTTAAGGTTCCTTCCAGCACAAACCATTCTGTGATTCTATGATGATTCTTTGATAATGTGATAGAATGGCTCCTTCAGCTGTGAGTCAGAGCTAAATTATCCATGACAGGATGACCTGCTAAACTTCAGTTTGATAGAGCTCAAATCGATTTGAAAAAATGTATAATTTTTCTGGGCAAGTTTCAATTACTTTCTTAAGGGATAGAGGCAGAAACTGCAAATGAGAAAAACTGGACAATTCAGTGGAAGCTTGGAAAACTAATTGTTACTTGTAAAATCTCTGTGATAACCTCTGTAACCTCTGTAGTACAAGAATGGAATCCGAGAGGGATTGACCCATCCTGCTGCCCCGGGGGGCTGGAACAATGCACTGGCCAAGAGCTGCATGTTGCTGACACTGTCCCATTTCACTGGGGTTTGTTCTGTGCTTCTTTGCAGATCCTGAAGCTGCAGGAAGGGGAGCAAGCAGGGGAGCACGGGAGAGGGAAAGGCATTGACTGTGCTGCTCTCACCTGCATGGTGCAGCTGGCCCAGATCATCCTCGGCGTGGGCCTGGGGCTCCTGGTTAGTGCTGCTGGCAGCATCGTCACCGTCATTTCAGCATCCACAGTGGCACTGATCGGCTGCTGCTTCGTGGCTTTCTGTGTTCGCTACGTGGACTAGGACTGCAAGGAGCCACTGGAAGAAATCTCCCCAGGGGAGCGCTTTCTTTCCGGGTCAGTAGCACCTGTGCTGGTGCTGTGCTGACACTGCTGGCACATCGTCCTCTCTTACCTCCTTGGATCAGTTGCAATTCCAGAGCTTTATGAAATGGAGACTTGGTAAAACTGGTTGCCTAAGGCCTCAGATACACACACACACCCCCAGTGTGTTCACATGCTGTGACATGTGATGGTGTGTGTGCCCACGGTGTTTTGACGCTCTACACAAGGAGTCATTACGAAACTCCTCATTACCAATTTGTGAAAGTTAATAGATGAAGTATGTGATAAACTGAAGTAATATAAAAGGACAGAGTTAGGAAGAAAGCTTTTATTTATCTTGTTTTTCAAGCGTCTTAAGCTGGGGGCTGTTCCCTCCAGTAGTCAAAAGCCGCAGGAGATTCAAACAAGTGTCAGAGGCCACTCAGGGTGCAGTTCTGTTGTGATTAGTGGTACTGCTAAATGGGATCACTTAATTACCAGCTACTGTAAAAAGCAG
The DNA here is from genome assembly GCA_013397915.1 of Daphoenositta chrysoptera. Lineage (NCBI taxonomy): Eukaryota > Metazoa > Chordata > Aves > Passeriformes > Daphoenositta > Daphoenositta chrysoptera. The sequence goes on along the minus strand of VZRO01001513.1, from coordinate 406,327 downwards.
ATTTGGGTGTGAAAAATGACTGGAATATAAAAAAGATTGAAGCCTGTTGTTTAAAAGCATTACTGTAAAGTAATTATTTTGTACTGGATCCTGCTGCTTCTGTATAAAGGAAGTGAAAGTACTAGCTGGGCTTTTCAGGAAAGTCTACCTAAGACTGCTTTGCAAATCCATGTGTAGGTACCTAAAAACCAGTCTATGGGAAACAGCTGCCATTTCTTCCTTCTTTAAAAAGTGGCCTCTCAATTTTTGATGCTGTAATTGAAAAAATAAACTTGGCCAATGTAAGAATTTGATGCATGGTTGAACACCACATAAATCTTGACATTGGATAGGACACCATTTACCTAAAGTAGCATCTCTCTGTTTTCCTTCATGCTTTGACTGAAATGGCATTTGCTCTTTACAGAATATTGTAAATAAATTAAGTTCTGCAAAGCACTATTAGGAATTATTGTACAGTAAATACATAAGCCCAGTTATTTGTATTTAATTGCATATGAAGCTTCATTGTTATTTTTATAATATTGCCAGAGTTTTGAAAATCCTGTGTTTGTGAAAGCAATATATTGTATTTATGCTGTGCTTCCTCTGTTCTGAAAACTGTCATATCCATCAGCTATGTTATATGTTAAGCCACATGAAGCCATCTGCTAATGCAATATTGTTAATGAACATTGAGAGACTATGGGCAAATATGGTGTTTATGGTTGTTTTTGTTCTTAATGTTGCACATGCATAAACAACACTATTCAGAGAAATGCAGTGTTGAACTTATCAGCTCTTAGAAGGTCTGCAAGATACGAACTGACAACATCACAAATAAATTGTTAGATTTGAGCATCATGTGCCTCTGCAGAGATGCATCAGCTTCGTCCTCTTTCTATGTTTTCAAGAGTAGAGTGAGTCACAAGATTCTCAGGAAAACCAATTTTCCCTTAGGTAAATTCTTATTAATTTTAACAAGCCTGTGGGAGCCTCAGATGTCTTTTCTTGGTGATGACTGTGTCTCCACAGTAGGCCCCAAAACGGGCTCCACGCGTGGTAAACCTCACTCCAGCATCTTCATCCTGCCTTTTGAAGAAACCACATTTTATGGTTTCTTTTGGTTTGTGGCTCTTCATTTCACACCCATGGAAGAGAAAACCTGGGAAGACAGAGCCCCTGGACTGTGTTTGAAACAGTTTGCAGTCACTGAGATGGCTGGAACACCAGGGTCTCAACTGGGACAAACAGGAGGAAGCCAGAAAATGAAGGATTGTTGTCTTCTCAATTAGCTTTATGCCATCATTAACTCATTAACTTCCATTAACTCTGTATCTCCTGGGAGGATGAATTTTCAAGGGAAGAGCAAGGCATCTATGGAGCCATAAAAACAGATAAAGGAGGAGGTGATCTGGTGTTATAGAACTGCACCACGTAAACCTGTGCACCAGGAGCTGAGGTCATGAATCTTTGATTCCACTGTGAGGCTGCAAAAGAAATTTTGCAATGTTTACCTATGTCTTTGTCAATATTTTTTTGACATCAAGTTTTTTAACACCATTGGAACATTAACATTTAAATGGTCAATGTTGTCTATGCTCTGTTACACAAAGAGAACACTGGCATTGATTCAGGCCTACAAAGTGACCACAGATCTGTGGCAATGTAAGAACAGAGAGGAGAGAGGGGAGCCCATCGTGTATATCAGTGCATTTATTTACAAATTTATTCAGAGAAAATTTTTTCAGGAACTCATCATTTCTCATTATCTCATGATCTTTCCCTTTAAAGCCCACTGTATGCTACAGAAGACAGAAACATTAAAGTCATCTTTTGTCTGGAAATCTCCATAAAAACATCCTACATTGTTCCCAGGACTTAAAAACATGAGTCTTTGTTAGAAATAGCAAACTGACAAAGAAGTATATACAATTTGGAAAACAGTGGCTAAACAAAAAAACCAAAATTATGATGGTGCTCATTCTGAAGTTGAAAATGTATCTCAAGTGTTACTGAAAACAATATAAAATGTTACTAACTCATAAAAGGGGATAAATAAGTATTTCTTCTAGCAATAGAAATATTACTAATGTATGTTACTAATATAATACGCTACTAATACATGAAAGGGGATAAAATATTTATTTCAGCAATAGAAATGCTAAAATATTAAAAACGTTGAAGGTATTGAAGGATTGTACTGTAATGCTGTTAACTTAAGAAGTTCCACCTTTTCTGTGCTTTTACATTAGTTCTGGACTTGAGCCATCAAAATGATCATTTATTGTACTTAACATCAACTTTTATAGCCATGATGTGAGTATAAAGTTACAAGTACCCTGTGCCTGATCTTTCTTATCTGGTTTTATTTCCATATACATAAAATCAAATAAAGATCCTCTCTATATCATGTTTATGCAAATGATACACTTAGATGAACCGCACAGAGTCACAGGATGGGTCAGGTTGGAAGGGCCCACAGTGGGTCATCTGGTCCAACCTCCCTGCTCAAGCAGGGCCATCCCAGAGCACAGGGCACAGGATTGTGTCCAGACAGTTCTTGAATGTCTCCAGTGATGGAGACTCCACAGCCTCTCAGCCACCTCTTCTCGAGGCTGAACAAGCCCAGCTCCCTCAGCATTTCCTCATATGAGAGATGCTCCAGTCCCTTAATCATCCTTGTATCCCTCCTCTGAACCCTCTCAAAGATGAGATGTCTTGTGACAACCAACCCTCCTCCCTCCCACTCTCACAAAAATAGTCATGCCTGAACAAAACGAGGCAGGAGACAAGTCTATCATCTTATCTTGAGGGCACTTCCCTTTTTCTTTCTCTTATGAACATCTGCCACTTATTCCCCTTTAACAAGCAGGCATGTGATGCAAGCAAACCCTTAAAGGAACTTCTGGTTCTCTTGTTTAGAGGACTTGAAGTATCAGTAATGTCACAAGCGTTCTGATTTTTTTTTTTTCCCAGTGTTCTTTCTGTGTTTCATAGTGTTCTCATTAACATTCTTTGACTTGCTTGAAAACAAGCAACTCAGGTGGCTTGTGGCAGATAAATTTTTTTCCAGAAAGGCTACACAAGTCAGGATGAATCATAAATGTCTTTCCTTGGAAGAACTCACAGCTTTCACGTGGGTGCCTATGAATCACTACCAGTCCCTGCATCATGTCAAAAGATGGTGTAAGTGAATGTGGCAACCGTGACATTTGGTATTTTTGAACTGTAGAAAGATTGGGTGGAAGTATCTGCTGCAAAACGTCTTTAAATTATTTTTGGCATGATAAAGCTATAAAAAATGAGCTATAAAACAAAATTTTCCCCTCTAAGTTTCCAACATTCATTTCTTATTCTTTAGCTCCTCTGTCTTTTTTATTTATGAGGCAAATGTTTGGGGTCACTTGTTCAAGACTAAACTGTGAAAAGTGATTTGCAATTTCTATGGGCCCTGATGTGATGCATCCATGAGTGCTGAGGGAGCTGGCAGACACAATAGCCAGGGGGCTCATGATCATCTTTGAAAGGTCATGGAGATCAGGAGAGGTGCCTGAGGACTGGAAGAAAGCAAATGTCAGCCTGGTCTTCAAAACAGGCAAGAAGGAGGACCCAGGGTACTAGAGCTAGTCAGTCTCTCCTCAATCCTTGGAAGGAGCAGCTGCCTCCTCAGCATGTTCACTGATGACACAAAGGTGGGAGCAGTGGCCAGTACTCCAGAGGGCTCTGCAGCCCTTCAGATGGACCTCGACAGGCTGCAGAGATGGGCAGAGAAGAATTGTCTGAAGTTCAGCAAAGGCGAGTGCAGCATCCTGCGCCGGGGGAGGACCACCCCCCGGTACAGGCTGGGGGCCGACCTGCTGGAGAGCAGAAGGACCTGAGGTCCTGGTGGACAACCAACTGTCCATGAAACAGCAGTGCCCTTGTGGCCAGGAAGGCCAACAGAATCCTGGGATGCACTGGGAAGAGCACTGCCAGCAGCTGAAGGAAGGTGATCCTCGCCCTCTGCTCAGCCCAGGTGAGGCCTCATCTGGAGTTCTGCATCCAATTCTGGGCTCCTCAGCACAGCAGAGACCTGGAGCTCCTGGAGCAGGTCCAGGGGAGGATGACAAAGGTGATGACGGGACTGGAGCATCTCTCTTAGGAGGAAAGGCTGAGGGGGCTGGGCTTGTTTAGCCCCAGAAGAGGTAACTGAGAGAGGACCTCATCGACGTCTGTCAGTGTCTGCAGGGAGGGGTCAGAGGATGGAACGGGCTCTGCTCGGTGGTGCCGGGCAATAGGACAGGAGACAATGGGCAGGAACTGATGCACACGAAGGTTCCACCTGAACATGAGGAAGAATTTCTTTACTTTGAGGGTGATTGCACACTAGAACAGAAGCCCAGAGAGGCTGTGCAGTCTCCCTCACTGGAGATATTCTAGAGCCTTCTGGATACCATCCTGTGCCTTGCGTTCTAGGACAACCCTGCTTGAGCAGGAGGGCTGGAACAGATGAACACTGTGGTCCCTTCCTGCCTGACCCATTCTGTGATTCTGTGAATTCTGTTGCTTTCCATGGTGTTCAGTTTCATGCATTGCTCCTTTAGATACACAAGATGTGTGAAGCAGTTGTGTCTCCTAAATTTTTTTCTTTTCTTTTTTGGCAATGAACATTTTACCTCCCACGTATTAATATTTTACCCGTGTATTAAGGATAGTGACGTCACATCACGCAGAGCTATCAAACTGGAGGCTGTTCCCATGGGTAGGAAAACAAAATTAGTGCTTTCCAACCTGGGCTGCGCAGGAAACTGAGATAAACAAACCATGCCGTGCACTTCCAGGGCGAGAGCTGTGTGGAGTGACGTTTCCCGGACCACGGAGTGCTTTTGGCGAGGGTAATTTCCAAAGGCTCTGCCTGCGCCGGGGGCAGCCGGGGCGGGGCTGGCTGGCTGGTCCCTCGGCGGAGCCGGGTGCTCGGGTGTCCCCTGGTGTTCAGTGACAGCAGAGCGTCCCCGAGCTGCGCTGCTGTGCACCGCCCCGACCCCAGCCCTGCCCCGCCCTTGGCCGCCTCACTCCGGAATTTCCTTATCGCCGTGCTCTGCTGATGCCATGATGATTTTTTTTTGCCTTTTCTTTTACACCCCTTTTATACACTTTTTCTATATTCTTAGTGCTTCTAGCCCACATTCTTAGACCTAATTCTTTGTTCAGCTAAGAGACTGAACATCTTGGCAGCCTCGTAGTGAGGGGGCTTTCTGACCAAGGGCCTCTCCAGAACACATCCTGCAAACTGAGCTGGGCCCAGCCAGGGGAAGGTTCCTGGGGCGGGGGTTCCCTGGAGCCTCTCCCTGGGGAATCTTTGCTGGATGTGCTCATTTGTGAGGCCCAGGATGTGATCCCGAGTGCCCGTGGGTGTGCACTCCGTGTGCTCTGGGGCATTGCCCCTGGCTGTGCTGCACCTGAGGGGCCTGCAATAAACACCCAGGGAAAAAACCCTTTTTCCCCTCTAACCGTGTTTGGCTCTTAATTTTAAGACCAGGGAAAGGCATCACTGCTACAGTCCAGCTCTCTCTTTTCTTGTGCATAGACAACCAAGGAAAGCTGCTTGTTGCCAGCTGTAGCCCAGCTGCCTAATGCATTGCAGACACTGCCCTATGGACATGTGGTGGTAAGAGCCCCCTAATAGACACGTTTAGCATCAAACTCCAGGCAGAATCTGACCTTTGAAACCTTCAGTGCTGATGCCAAGAGTCAATCCTGTAGTGCAGCCATTCCCCACTTGTTTGGCAGATGAGTTTTTGTTGCATTGGCTCACAGCAGGTAAAATGAATCAGGAAGCGGGGGGACACTGGTCGCAGCACAGAGAGGGGCAGCATCAGAGTCTTGGATACCTCTGTTTTCAAGACCCCTCTGCTTGTTAGATGCTGAGAAGGAGATGTGACAAACGGCAGAATTGTGGAGTCTACGGAGCGACAAGAGGGAAAGGAAAAGTTTCTGACAGATGCCTTTTGCTGAAGCCTACACTGGGGTTGCACGGCTGGGAGATCACCATATAAGTGCAAATGTATCTCAGATGAATTGGGTTTTTTTCAACATTCAGACCAGATTTTAAAAAAAAGTTAGCTTGCAATGCTATTTGGAAGTTGTTCAGTTTCCAGAGATTTTGAGGGCTGAGGTACTTCTTTCTTTAGTAAGTGCTGAAGTTCCAACAGAACACCCAATCCCAATGAGCAGAAAAAATAAATCCCAAATGTTGTTAGATTGTCATAACATTTCAAAACTTGGCAATAAAACTGCTTTTGGAACTGTGATTGTCTCTGAGAGAAAGATGGTACCTTATCAAAAGGTGGTATTCTTTTCTGAACAGGGATTTTGCATTTTGGAATATTTTCCTTGGAATTACTTTATATCAAGTGGGCTCAATATTCAAGATTTCAGTTTGCGTCTCTGAAAATGTAATCCCACACCTGAAATTTAAACCAGATTCTTCTTTTCACTATTTATGATTGCCTGTACAGACTGAGCAGTTATTTACTACTGCTGTAGGATCTCTGTTGCCTTCAGTTCAGGAGCTCATGGTTCACTCTCTACACCTCTATATCCATCAGTGGATTTGCCTGTGAATAAGGGACTGGAGTTCAGCAGGAAGTGACTTTTATGGGCAAAAGGAAGACTGTATTTCCTCTGAGCCCCCTCCACCACTTCATCAGAAATTAAAAGCAATTAAAACATTTTAAAAGATCATTTTATAAGTGATTTGAAATACATAGTAGTAGATGATTTGAGGGCATAAAATTTTTAGTGGTTGTTCAGAATAAACATCGTGCAAGACAAACACTAACGCTAATTCTCCTGTTTTGGAAGAAAGACATAGCCAAAGCAATCTATTTGCTATCTCAGAATCACACAGAAGCACAGAAGAGCTGGGGTTGCCTCTGGAGATGACCCAATCCAAGCCCCCTGCTCAGCACAGGGGTGTCTAAAGCAGTACAATCAGTATTGAGTCAGATTCTGAGCATCTCCGAAGTTGGAGACTCCACAGTCTTTCCAGGCAACCTGTTCCAGTGCTTGACCACACCATTTGAAAGGGTTTTTTTTTCTTCTTACATTTAAATGATGGAATTTCAGTTTGTGCCTATTGCCTCTTGTCCATTCTCTGAACAGCCCTGAGAATAGTCTGATTTAATCTTCTTTAATCCCCACCCACATTAGGTATTTATATACACTGATGAAGTCCCCAGGCCTTCTCAGGTCCAGGCTGAACATCTCCAGCTCTGTCAGCCTCCCCTCACATGGCAAATGCTCAAAGCCCTCCATCATGTTGGAGCCTCTCTGATAAATAATCCAGAACTGGGTAACCTGCCCAGGACTGGTCACAGCATCCCAAATGTGTCTCAGCAGGCTGAGCAGAGGGGAAGGGTCTCCTCCCCTGACCTGCTGGCAGCGCCCTGCCCAATGGAGCCCAGGGTGCTGCTGGCCTTTGCTGCACAGGCCCACTGCTGTCTTGTGTTCACCTTGTCCCCAGCTCCTTCTCTGCCTTCCAGTCCATGGGACTCCAGCCTGTGCTGGTGCAGGGACTGCAGGAATTTCCACCTCCATTTACCCAACTGCCTGGGGCTCCTGTCACCCCATTTCTCCAGCCCACTGAGGACTCTTTGAATGGTGGCACAACCCCCTGGTGTCGAAGCCACCTCTCCTGGTGTGAATGTGCTGATCAGACTTCTTCACAAATACAGAAACCAGTCATTTTCCACAAGATTCCAGTTTTATCCAGTGTGAGGTTCAGCTGAGTGAAAGTGGAAAGGTTCATTGAACAATGGTTTTAGAAGTCAGTGTTGAATAGTTAGTTTGATCATTGTACAACTGACCATACTCATTCAGCTGATCTGAAGGAAAAACACAAGTGCTTGGAGAAACAGTATCTCATTGTCCCAAGGGATGGATGAGTAAGGGAGAGAGCTGGTATCTGAGCAAGATACCTTTATTTTGTTATTTCACACACTGAATAGTAATCAGTCCTTTCCAACCAGGTGGTCAATGTTTCCAAAAACTTGTTTACTAAATAAACTTCTTCTGTTTCCAGCTGATATTTTGGCCAAATTTTCTCAGCCATCCTGTGAGTCTATAATTTACAGTAAAGATTTTGGGAAAGACTCTGAGGCTATGCACAGACACAGGCAGAGAAACCTCCTTATGTATACTATCAGCTACACTTCAGCACAGGAATGAGTTAACTGGCTACCCATGGCACCGACTGATACTGAGATTGTACCTGGAGGAAATTCTTTTAACTGCTCTCATCATGATAAAAATATATTTTCATTGACCCCCTTCAAATGGAAAAATAAGTATTCTCTTTTGAGAAATTACCCTCACTAAAAAAAAGGAGATCTAAGATCTCAATCTAATGTCCTTGAGCTGCACCACACCCATATTTAGGCCTGCTCCAGCTCAGGGATACGAATTAGATCAGAGCTTCTGTGCAGGGACTCAATTGAATAATCAAGTTTTAGAGTAGACAGTCATGAATGGGAATGAAGGGGACTGGATTTTTTTTACTGCTAAAGTGAGTGCCAGAATAACTCACTGAGAAAGTGAAACAGTATTTCCACTGAAGAGGCATTTCAAAGGGAAACCTGGAAATGCAATTGGAGGTTGTTATTACATTAAGACCTTGGTTAGTAATTTAAGGGGCTGAGATATTTAGATGTCCCTAAGCAATCAAAGTCTTTGCCTGATGAGAATATCCGGTCTTTAAAGGTTCTCTCAGTTTGTCACTAGATGTCAGCCTGCACCTTCTATAACCATGTGCACCTTTCCACCAGCACCCCACCAGGAATCCGTAACAGGAAGAGACCAAGAATGAAAATCTAGTCAAGAACTCAGTAAGTGTTGTTTTGTATCCTTCAGCAATGTTTATTTTAGTCTACAAAACACTGATTCTTACAGACAAAGGCATGAACATTTGCAAGAAACAGGAATGTTTTTGAAGAGTGTTGTACTCATTGCTTAGGAACCCCCTGGATACTTGGTAGGATTTGTTTTTGTTGAGCTGGCAAGACCCTCTGCTGAGGCCACACACCCTAAACACACAGAGAAACTGCACCTTCTGCCAAGGCCCAGGCTGGTGCCCTGCCTGTGCAACACAGAGCACAGATTTCATGCTGTTAGCTGGGACTCACAGCACAAGTGAAGCAAAATTTCTCTGTGCGCATCCATTGCTAGAGCTGTGCTCCTTGGCTGTGCTGGACACACGCTGGCCTGCACAGCCTGGGCTGCTGGTGTGGCCCAAACCAGCGTTTGGCCAAGTGTGGATGGGTTGTGTCTCGTTAAAACAGCAGATCCATGACCTACACCTGGTGGATCAGTGACTTGAGAGGAGATGTCCCCTAAGTTCACAGTCCAGTCCCTACACGCTCAAGGTATTTTCATGTTTGGGTGATCGGCCAAATGTGATGTTTTTATGTCTCTAGTGATCAGGCCCCTGGGGTTTCCTCTGAGAATGGTACATTGCTAGCATTCTGGGCTAACTCTGTGTTGTTCTGAGCACCACCTGTTTTACTGTGTTGTTTTCCTGGCACAAAATTATGTCTGCATTGACATCCACAAAAGCACATGGGTTTTGCCATGCTGAGCACCACCGAGACTGTCTTTCAGACAGCTTGCTATTCACTGAAATTCACAGTTACACTTCAGACACTTGGACAGCTGTTTATTTAATGCACAAGAACAGTTAAACATCAGTTAGGGAAAAAAATTCCAGCAAGTTAAGCAAGAAATTTTGTAGTTCAAAAGCAAACAGTAAGAAGAGCATCTGGCTGTGAGATTCCTCCCATGTCCTTAATTTAGATACTTTCTCCTGGCCTACAGAAATGCAATTATATCTCTCTGAATGCTGGGCTTAAGAGTTCATGATGTCCTTCTCTCATACAACAGTGTGGCTTTCTTCACGTGAATACAGACATTAGGGCTTTCTCCCAGAACAGAAATGCAATCTTTTTCAAATCCTTTAGCACATCAAGATGCTTTACCTGCAGGTCTAGAAAGACCTCAGGCTCCTCGACAGCATACTGGAACTTTAATTGGACCAGGACTGGCGAGTGAGTTAACCACTGTTCTTGGGAAGGGGAGACATAGAACCCAGATCTGGATCCAATTTCTCTTCTGTACTTGCAGTGAAAAGAATCTCTTCAGAGTTCCTCTTTGGAGATTGCACCCTAACCACTGCCAAGCAGTGCTTGAGGGCTTTTGCTGACTTTATGCTCCAGCAACATCAAGCAACTCATGCAACAGGGAACTGTTTCAAGCCAGAGAACATGAGCACATTCACAAATGTGCTCAGAGATTCAACCATTCCCCTGGGATGTGGGAAAGGGGGAGCTGAATGTCTGAGGCCGTGGGGGATAGCTGTGCCCACTGATTTAGCATTTCACAAGAGAAGGGGAAGGAGCATAATCTGCACATGCATTGAAGCTGGCACAGAAGCAGCACACCCAGGCACAGATTCAAAGGGATGGGGGGAATGAGTTAAGTTCACAGCCGCTCCTGACTTAGTTTGGCCTGGCACAGGGTCTTCTGTGTTGGGGTGCAAAATTGCCTCCCTCACAGGATACACACTGTGGCCAGTCCCAACAGAGATATCCCCATAAAGCACAGAAATAAGTGCTACAGAATTAAGCAGATTTAGGCATGCTCAGGAACAGATTTCTAGGCACAAAAATTTTACTAGAAAAAACTTTAAGTACCTATAGACTTCACCTGTCAACCAAGTCAGGATTTAGGAGGTTAGAGAGGCAGTTGTACAGTACTTAGATGCTGAAGTTCTTCTGTGGATATGTCTGATTTCTTCGGAGTCTTTGCATCTGTGTAAATATTCCCATCAGCCACCAGCTCACTTCTGCTCTTCTTCAGACAACTTGTAAATCAGTAAATCTGCCCTCCTAGCAAGTGCCCAAGGCTGGAGATGTCTCTTCTGCCTTGAAAAAAAAGAGAGCAACTTCTCCTTGCAAGCAGAACCAGCTGCTTTCAGACCAAACATGAATTTTACAACAGGAGTTACCAACACGTAGAGTAAGCCTAACAGAATCTGAAAAGTGATTGCCACTATGGCGTTGCGGTTTTCTCTGGACAGAAATAGCAAGTTTGCTCCACAACAGTACTTAGAGGTGACAAACAACCCTCTGCATAAATGCCTTTTTAGCAGAGTCAGGCAGATGTTGGAGTTAGACTGCAAGGAAAGGGGTTGGAAATACAAAAGAGTTTTGAAAATTGTATAATAATCATAAATAATAAATAATAAATAATCATCTTATGTGCAATATTAGGGATTAAAGAACTTGTGTTCTGAAAACAAAACCACAACTGTTACATTTTTCTGTCTTTAAAAACAAATATTTTGATCTTTTGATTTCAAATTCTTTTCCCCAGAATTAAAAAAAAATATTTTAAGAAGTAGATATATAGCCTTATCATAAAAACTGTCACAGCTTAAAAACACGCTTTTTTCATCCCCCTAAAAGTTTGATTCAGATCAGCCTCAAATTATTTCCCAGGTATTTCTCTGGAACAGAGACTGGGACAGGCCAATCCCTGACATTCTCTAGGCTACATAAGCACTGCAGGCCCTAGGGCTGCTCAGACTAAAGGAACTGAACTGAACTGCACTGAAACGCTGGCAAGTGTCAGTGAAAACCCTCAGCAGAACTAAAGCCTTTGTGCTTGGTTTTACGTGAACCCAGAAATATCCCAGAGCAAGTGATTTGAAGGGGCTAGGATTGGTTTTTTTTCCCCTTGGTTTGTTTGTTTTTGTTTTTCTTAATTTTATTTACAATTGTGCTGATTTCCTGAAGTGAAATATGAACAGTCTGAAGTGCAGCAAAAATTAAGCCTGCAACCTCAGTGCCCTGGGAGAGATGCTGTCCTGCTACACATGGTCTGGGGCTGTGAGGTTTCCTTTCCCCTCAGTGGCCTGGAGAGAGGCTGGGGAACATTGTTAGGGGCCTCACACCCTCCTTCCAAACCCAGGCAAAGCAACACCTCCCCATGAAGCTGCAAATTCTGTCCTTGGGTTTCTCCTTGGCTGTCTAGGTTGCTCCATACCCTGGCAGCAGCTGAGGGGGTGGGGGTAGCCGGATAAGCAGATCCTGCACTGATGTGGCGGGGAGCACAATGTTCCTTGTCCCCTCTCTTTCCTAAGTCTCTAAAAGAGAGGAAAGGGGCCGAGCCTGAACGAGCAGGAGCTTTGTACCCGCTTGTCCTGGCGGTTCCCCTCAGGGTGGGTTTGAAACAGGAGAGAGGCTGTGCGATCCCGGGGGCCGTGGCCCGTCGGGCCTGCGCGGCCCACGGGCCCTGCCGCAGAGAGATGGCCGCCCTGCTCCTCTCCCTGCCACGGACAAACGCTGCTGGCCTCTTGCTGCCTGCAACTCCAGCTTCAGGGGACACGGCTGAGGCCTTCCAGCCTCCGCCCACCCCAACCAGCCCCTCTCCTTCCTGTGGTGCTTTGCACATCCTGCTTGCTCCCTGGCTGGAGGCCCATCATCCTCACCAGTTCTTGTTGCCCAGAAGAGGTACAAGCACTAAAAGGCATCTCGTAGAGACACCCCACCACTACCTCCTCCTAGTACTGTTCTCCAGCTCAGGGTGTATTCTCCAGACAACAACATCCACCAAGCGTCTCCGAGGGCAGACAAAACCGCAAAAGAGCATCTCTCACACAGAAGTCCTCCTTTACTCATCCCTCCTTCCCTTGTCCTGACCAGGCATTCAATATCCCCAGGCCACATCTGGCACTGTCCCACCCCCAGAGCCCCCTGCCATCTCAGCAGTGCTGCTCCATGGAGCTGGCGGGCAGCAGGTCGTAGCGGCTGCTGTACATCACCACCCCGGGAGGGTAATAGGCCACCTCTGCCTGGACGGCTGCGGCACGGGGAGCAGCAGGGACAGGGTGGACAGGCATCACGGCATGCAGGGCCTGCTCCTCCTTCTCGGGCTTGGTGGTGTCAGTGAAAGGGCGCATGGTGGTGAGGGAAGGTGAGGTGATCCTCCAGAGGAGGCTCTTCAGTGCCTTGCGGAACTCCCTGCGCATGAGGCAGTAGAGGATGGGATTGAGGCAGCTGTTGGAGTGTGCCAGGCACACGCTGATGGGGAAGAGGTACACTTGGGAGAGAAAGTACTCGTTACTGAAGTGCACCACATTGAGCTTGATGAGTATCCCCCACGTTGTAAGTGCTTGGTTAGGCAGCCAGCACAAGAAGAAAGACAGCACCACGATGGACACTGACCTAGTCACTTTGGAGCGGCGCTTGATGCTGGGGCCGCTGCAGGTGCTGCCCACGTGCTTGTCACTGATGAAGCGCACCAGGAGCAGGTAGCAGAGACTAATGATGACCAGCGGTACCACGAAGCCCAGCAGCACCTTCTGGATGTGGTACAGACCCAGCCAGAACTGGGCATTGTTGCCTCGGCCCTCTGGGAACTTGACAAGGCAGAGAACATCATCAAAGACAGTGGCAGTGGTGGAAAAAATGGCATGGGGCAGGGAAGCCAGGACAGCCGACAGCCAGATGAGTGCACAAAGCCACTTGGCAGAGCAGCAGCCACCCAGTGGATCTCCTCGACGCTGATTCTTCAAGGCTAAAGCCACAGAGCGGTATCGAGCCACACTCATGGCAGTGAGAAAGAATACACTGGCATACATATTCATTGCTGTCACATAGGAGACAATCTTACACATTGCCTTGCCGAAGAGCCAGTTGAAGTCCAGCGCGTTCTCCACTGCCCAGAATGGCAAGGTCAGCACAAACTGGAAGTCAGTCACTGCCAGGCTGGTCACAAAGAGGTTGATAGAGGATTTCCTCCAGCCTTGCTTGCTTTTCATCAGGTAGAGCACCAGCAGGTTGCCCACAAGTCCCAGGGCGCACACCACGGAGTACACCAGCGAGATGACAATCCTCACCACATCGGAGCTGTCCCCCTGCATCCCGTCAGCTCGCTCCAGGTTGATGTTCTTCAAGAACTGCATGAAGGACACGTTGCTCCCGTTGTCCATCTGAACGCCCTCCAGGAATCCCAGCGGCGTGTCCCAGGACTCCCGGTCCGCTCCTTCCTTTATGCCAGCGGCTGGCGAGCAGGCACCGCGCTCGCAGGGCTCACCCATCCCATGCTAGGGTGGGAGACAGGTCCGCGGGAGCTTTTCCCCGAGGCGCTGACCAGCAGCAGCGGCGGGCAGGCTGCTGGAGCGGCGGCAGAGTCCGGGGACCGCGCGTTGCCGGCTGTGCGAGCGACACGACTGGCGCCGCTCGGCTCCGCGCCGCGCTTTTATCCGCGCCGGCGGGGCGGGGCATGCGCGCTGGGCGCGGAGCTCTCCCGGGTGCTGAGCGCGGCCGCCGCGCCCCGCTGCCCCCGCGCCCGCT
>VZRO01001513.1:284747-382988 GCA_013397915.1 Daphoenositta chrysoptera | reverse complement strand
GGGAGGGGCGCCGGGCCGGGCCGTGCCGGCCCCCGGTGCTGCCCGGGCGCTCTCCCAGCGCTGCCCGCGGCGCGGCCGGGACGCGGAGCTCCGCGCACTGAGCTCCGCACCCAGGGCACCGCGCTCCGGCTGCGCCTTCCCGCGGCTCCTGGGCAGTCATCGAGGTTGGCTGGGTGGATGGAGGTATTGCTAAACACTGCTTTTTGCTGGCCTTCCTCGTTTAGAGGCAGCTCTCTTAAGTGCCAGAATCGTTTTGTGCTACTAAACTGAAGAAGTTTACTGTCCTGGTTATTTATTTATTTTTAGACAAGTGATCGCTTCTGTACCAAAGCAGCAGGCGCTGCAGAAGGATTGGTGTTGTCAGGGTTCAACACCCGCTGTGAGTTTCTCACGTTCAGTGAGGATGGTAGATTACAAGTCAGACTTCATGCGCGGGAGGGATCTCTTTGAGGCTGCTCTCAGAGTTGGGTTTTCTCCCTCTTTTGCTGTGGGGAGTGTAACACAGGAATTTTATTTTTTATTTTAGTTTTTGCTTGTTTAAGGAAAACAGGAGAAATGGCTCCCAAGGGAGAAAAATTATGAGTAGTTGGAAGACTCTGCCTGATGGTAGAAGACCCAAAAGTGTATGAGAAAGTTTTGCTTCCTGATGCAATAAACAGCTGTGGTGCTGTCAGGAGAGCTTGAACACAGAAGAGAAAATCTTCAGTATCCCTCAGAGATTGTGGAAATGAAAAGTGTTTAAATAAGGTGGCTGAAAAGTTAACTTTTAAATGATCCTGAAGTTGGTTCCTGTTGGATTCACTGAAAGTGGATGCTAGCAGTAATTACATTGCAGTGACTCTATGTGGGATAGAAGTGGGATGGTTGTGTTAGCATGTAGTAGCTATTTAATTGTCAGGTATTTGGAAATGAATGTAGAATTAATTTCACTTCTAGGCATGGAAAACACAGTCTTCAAGAGTTTACAAATAGCGTTGATTAAAGGGGCAGTTAAAAATGTGGCTAATTTTTTGCAAAGGAAGGTTTCTTGCAGTGTGAGTGTGGACTAAAATTTGTATCTGGTACAACTGAAGCGTTCTGCTTCCTCCACATCCATGAGAGTGATAGATGGGACAGTTAGGGATGCCCTTGCTGAGTGTTGAAGGCCTGCTCTCTTCCATGGGGCTTTGGAGCTTGTGTTTTGTGGGCATGACACTTCCTCACAAGATGAGCCACACTATTTCCTATCCCAGGGAGTGGTTTGAAAAGAAGCCAGAGGGTCTGAGGGGCAGATGTACATGAACTACAAAGATGGAGATGAAACGATGGCTAATAATGATGTATCACATTTTAAAGGAATTTTGTCAGGGAACATGTTACGTATCTAAAGTAAATTGGGGTTTTCCTGTCATGTGTGACAGATCATGTATGTTTTTCTCTTTTTCCTAGTTCATTCACTTTGTGTACAGCCCTTCTTAATAAGGCAATTCTCTGCCATGTGTGACGAGTTTGAATCCACAGAGGAGCAGAAGAGACAGGAGTGGTTTTGAATATTATCAGATGTTCTCAATGATGCAGAACTAGGAAAGTCTGCAGGGAAGATTTCTCTGACAACTTAAACAATACTTGGGCTCCTCAAACAAGTATGAAGGGCCTGAACGTTGCCTGTCCCATGTGCCCAGAGGGCCTGAGCAGACACTGTGATTGCAGAGCAAAGTCCTGACTTGAATGTGTGCTGCTCATTGCCCTGCTTCAGTCTTGTTCGCAGCACCAACGCAAGTCAGCGTGCCTGGGCTGTAGTTCTGGAAAGACAAAACATTCTCCAGAGCTACATAGCCACCTTTCCTGGGCTGTAAATCCTGAGCAGTGCCCACTCGACAGGCAGGATTTCCCTGGAGTGAAGAGTATGCCGGGTGTCCAGGGGGGATGCTGTGACATGGCACCACCACGGCTTGTCAGTGGCACTGGCATTTATTCCTTCCATTTATGTTTGCTGCTGCAAAGTTTTATGGGAACTTGTGTTTTAATAGGAATTCAAGTTACTATAGGAAAATAGAGGCATTCAGCGTTGAAGGATGCAGCTCTTAATTTTGAACAGTCTGGGTTGCATGTGTTCGGTTCTTCTTTCCTAGAAAGGCAGAAAGGAATCATCAAAATTGTACCTCCCATCTTTGTTTTACACTCTTCTCCAGGCAGGAGCTATGGTGTCTTAGGCTTAATGTGGAGCTCAGTAAGTTTTTCTGTTATAGGTAGGATTGCCTTTGCTAACTTCTACCCAACAGTTTAGACAACAAGGTACTGAAAGTGATTGCTTGCAGAAATACCATTAGCCTCATCCTGTTAGACTTTTGTGTTGAAATCCTATTGCCTGTGGTCTTTTGAAGGCTTTTTAATAATTAATTTCTGCAGTTATATTACAGTACATTATTATTGCAGCATATTATTGCAATATAAATTAATACTTAATAAATTAAGTATTTAATGAGTGGGTAGCAGAAATTTGACTTCTCTGCTTTGATAATCCAATGCTTCAGCATTATTTTCCATCTTACTGATTTTGATGGTCCACTTTTCTTTAACTTCTATACACTAGTTGCTGTAGTGATGAAGTAAAAAACTTCCTCGAATAGTTTTAAATCCAAAACCACAAGTCTTTGGTCTTGCATGCATTTTAGCAGTTAAACCACAACAAATTAAATTCAAGACATCAGGCAGAGGAAAATCACACAGTGACAGCAAATGAGTAGGTTTTCCTTCAGGCATTTAATTTGATTATTTAATGAGTTGTGCTGAAATCCATAGAAATGGGGGCCTGGTCTTGCAGCATTCTCTGTTAGCCTGTGTTTGCTAGCACAGTACAGGATGTGGGACTTCCCAGAAGTCTTACACTTTAACATCTGCAGATAAGCTGCATTTTTGGATGTTTCTTGTCTCTTCTACCTGCCTTTTTTTTGCTTCACTCTGGAGTGTGAAGAAAGGGGAACCTTCTGCTGAATTACCTGGCATCTGGCACCTTTTGTGCTGTTTACAGACACTGCCAACTGCAGGCATGAAGGTGTGCTCTGAGTCTCCAGTGTCTCAGTCCCGTTATGTGGACAAGGGCAGATGTCTCTCACAACCTGTGGTAGGCATTAGTTTCCGTGTTGTCAAGACCTGCCACTGTGATGGCCCAAAACCCCACTGCTGTGGCTTGTCCTGCAAAGGCTCCAAGTCACTGTAGGCTGGTGGGAAGGCTTGTGTACAAAGAAATCTGTTGTGTGAGAGAATAAACTTGCTTCTGAAGTAAAGATGCCGCTGAAAAAAGGCCAAATTTCTGATGTATATGTGCTGGGAAGCAGGGGTTTTGTGTGTTTTGTTTTGCTTTCTTTTCAGCTGGAAGTATTTCAGTGCACGTGTCTCAGGGGTCCATGGCCTGAGGAAATGCAAGCAGCCACGTCTTAAACTGCAGCTAATGAGGACAAATGAGATGTGTTCCTTCCTGAAGGGGATGAATCCAGACAGCTGTCTGCTTAGGCAGAGTTTCTACTCTGTGGCTTTGAAGGTGCAGGCAGTGGAGGGAGAAGTGTCTCTGAAAGGATTGCCTAACCAGACCTAGTCTGGAAGTAGCTGGAACAGGCTAATTGCTTTGTTAAGCAGCTTCGTTAATGAATGAGGTGTAGGCACTTCATGTGTAAGTGGCTGGGACTTTGGGAATGAAGAGCAACTCTGGGTAAAGAAGAACTGGATTAATGTGTCATCATAACTCCTTTTGAATTAAGTATGTTCAGATTGTCATTTCTTGGGTAGAATTCAAGTATGACAGCAGATATGGCCCTTAGGGTATGAGTTCTTATGGATTGTGTTTTACATAGATTTGTGTTATTTGCATGAGGCTTTTGCGTTTCGCAGTAAATTAAAAAAAATAAAATTGGGTACAGGTGGTGTTTCTTCTGTATGTTCTTAGGTTATGCTTCCCCTGTTGTAGCAGGGGACAGCAATGTCATAATCTCTCTTCCCCTGCTAGATCCTGACAAGTGGTAAGATTTCCAATCTTACCCTCCTTGGAACTCCTTATACAAAAGAGCATGATTACTTCATTCTCTTCAAACCCTTCTTTGAAATTCTGAAGCTGCAGCTGCAGCAGCTGCTGAAGCTGATGCTACTGAGGTGCTGTTAGTACAAATAATCAAGCCAATTTGTGTTCTCTTCACATTTGTGTATTTGCAAGGCTCTGTGGTCAGATTTTTGGATGTGTGAAGATGATCTCCTTGATCAGAGTATCATGTCCTAGAGGCATAGGACATGGAGGGTTCCTAGCCACGGTGGGATTGGGAAGGGGGCTGTGTGTGACAGTCAGTCTTTTATATGAACGGTGACAAAATATTTAAAAAGAAAAATGTTTTGCTTCTAAACTGAGTGTTACAATGGGAGAATAGAAAGCCCAAATGAGGGATGTATTCCATGGTCGTCTGTGCACTGCCTGCCTTTGTGTCAGTAGGATGTTGTGGTGAATTGCACTCTTTGAGTTTCCCTTTAGATTGTGTGAGATCTGAATAGGCTAGCACTCACCCTAGCTTTGTTTCCTTTTTTTATTCCCTTTCTCTCAGAGCAATTTGTGAAGACAGTGCCAGAATACCATGTGGTTCATCCAGCAAGAGTAGATGCAAGTGGGCATTTTCTTTCTTTTAATCTACACCACCACATCTCAAGCCCAAGGAAGAAGCGAGATCTCGGAAAAAGTGAAAACGTGGTATATTACAAAATTAATCATGAGGAGAAGGATCTGTTTTTTAACTTGACTGTCCACATGGGATTTCTTTCCCATAACTACGTAGTAGAAAGGAGGCGTGGCAACCACAACAGTGCAAAGATTTCCACTCACTCGGGAGTCCCTTGCCACTTCCTTGGCACAGCGTGGCAGCCTGGATCCGGCAGCGGGACAGCTGCGATCAGCACTTGCAGTGGCCTGGTAAGTGGTGTGACCCTCACTGGGGTTCTGGGCTGTTTCTGGTGTCATTAGAGCTCAGCTGGTATGAATATACCTGCAAAGGAGCTGGATGAGCCAGTCTGATGCCAAACTAACTCGGAAAGAAGGTTTAATTCTATGGATGTTGTTTGGATTTTTGGAAGAATCAGAAAGTCAAAAGGTGATGCTTAGCATTTACTTTTAGCTAGGTTTAGTTTTTTTTGCTGATCTGGGCTGAAGATTTCTATCAGTCATAGAGCTTGAAGCCATCCAAATACCAAGTCATTGCTTTGATTCTGTTAGTAGTTGGATTGCCTTTCCAATGCATCTGGATATGGGCTTCTGTTCTGTTTTCCTTTGAAAGGAGTGTAGCTAAAGTGCACTGAAATTGCTCTGTGAATCAAACCCACGGGTGGCAGGTTGGGAAAATGCAATCATTTCCTTCTCAACTGCACTGCAGCTTCAGCTGTAAGTGATAGGTTAGGTGCAACCTTAGCCAGAGCTTTGAATTCAAGCCTTAACCACTGCTAGGCATGTCTCATGTCAAAGAGCACTTCTAAGGCTGGAGCTTGAAGTTGAACATTTCTCAGTATCCTGTGGTTCACACTGAGACAAGGAGATGGAAACCTTTTTTTTCCCCAAGCTTTGTCTTTTTTAGTCACAGCCATAGCTTAGGTTTCTGTTTGTACTAGAGCATGAGGCTGAGTATGCCTTGTCGGGAGGAGAGGAAGAAACAAACTGCCCGAGTGTGAAGGGGATGTAGGGAGGTGTGTGAAATGGCACATGTGATCTGTGAGAGGCAAAACCCAACGGGTTTGTGGAGTGTGCAGGCAGAGGTGATGATGAAATGCGTGCAGTGTGTGTGTGCTCTCATTTCGTGGTCCTGGAGTGGCGAGTGGCGGCGTTGGAAAGCACGTGAAGCAGGGGACTGACGCCTTTTGGCCAACACAGACCAAGTCTGCAGCAGGCTGGTTGGTGACTGATGTTTAATTTTTGAGCCTGAACAGCAAGATGAATATGTGTAAAGTGTAAGCTTTCCCTGACAACCTGTCAGCATCAAAGTGTGTTCCTTGCTGTTGAGCTGCATGAAGCTTTCAGAAACTATGGAAAGTCAGTCTTCTGGCAGTGTGCGAGAAACAACATGAAGACAGCCCTGGTACATATGAAACGGGAAACTTTGGAATCTTACACAAGTGCTGATAACATTTTTGGCATGTTTCCTGGAGAAACAAACCATTGCATGAGGCCAGAAGTTTCAGTCCCACAGGCATGAAGATCAGGGATTTTCTAAGTAACATTTCCAGTGGGGACCATCTTATCAAAATTTCCCTGAAACATGTTTTGATCATACAAGGTCAGTAAGTAAAAGGAGAGATGATGATACAAGTAGTTCCTTCGGTTGTTTTGTCTTGTACTTCACCAAAATGTCTGTGTTATTTTTCATTAGGATGAGAGCTTGAAAAATGAGGTGCTAGATCTTCATTATGTCTTTTTAGTTTGCAACAAGAACTAAAAAACCAAAACTCTATTTGCATTTTAAATTCAGTTTGGTAGTATCCTTTAAAGTTATCCTTTCATTTGTATTACAAACTTTTTGACTTTTATTTTCACTTGAAGGTTTCGATAAAACACTTGTATCAGAAAAATACTGTTGTGATTTTCTGATTCCCATCCTGCCACAAAGTCAAACTCTGAAAATATATAATCATAAATTGATTCACGTTGAATAAATGAGCTTTGCCTCTGGGTTAAAACATGATGGTTTTGATGTGATGATTTTTGAAGTCCAGAAGTTGCTGCCGTGAAGATGTTGCAGTAAGAGTTGGGTCTGTATCTTGATTCCTCTGGGTGACACAAGCTGCGGAAAGGTGATTTCACTTGCTTTTACCCTGGAAGTTTTCCAAAAGATCCAGTGTCATATGAAAACATCTATTGATGAGTAATTTTGCCAGCTATGAGAAAAGCTATCTGGTTTTCATAATAAAAACCTAACATTTCTGAAACTTTTCTTGTTTGTGGTGGTCTCCACATTTCTGAGCTCTTGTGCTGATTTATTTTCATCCTGGTGAACGCCAATTTTTTGCTTGTCAGCATCAGGTCTGTTTCTGTCTTTTTTTTTCTTTCTGGGGTGAGCTGTGTTTTCTGTTGAAAATATTTTCTTCTGTTTATTCCTGTGAAGGAGGACGAAGGAGAACTGAGAATAAGTAAACCCTGTGGAATTAGAGAAACTTACTTTAGATACTAAACCTATGGTGTGAGGAGAAATTGATAGCTTGTTTACTATAGTAAAACTGTACTGATATGCTTAAGCCTTATAACCCAAGTGCTGGTGAAAACCAGTGTCTTAGCTTTTAAATGCTGGGAACAGGAATGTTCGTGATGCTCCTTCCCTGATGCTGTTTTGTCTTGACACTTCAGGTACATCATAAAATCAAAAGCTACTGTGCTTTCATTGCTGAAGCACTTTTTAATAAGCTCAATGAAGCACCAGTTTACCATGGAAGTGAATGACAGGAAACTCTGTGATCCCTAAATGTCTAATTTTTGGCTTTCTTAGTCATAGGAGGTGCTAAAAGTATATATCTAAAACTGGAAAATACTGATTTGATTAAATAAATACGTTTTATGGAATATCTCTTCGGTTGTAATTTTTAGTGTGGAGTGGTTGCATTATTATTTTGTAATTTTGTCCATGTGAATTGCTTAAGAATATGTCATCTTTTTCACCCGTTTTACAAATGGTGGCCTGAATTGGTGCAAAATAAAATCCTAAAAATGCCTGCAGGAGGGGATCCTAGTTTTAGTCCTCTTGCTGAAATGACTTCTTCTCATGTCAAGTCTGTTTGGTTTGTATTTGACAGTTTCTTAATTTCCAGGACAATACTGCTGTATAAGAACCAAACAGAGATGTGTGGTGTAGGTTTGTGTTTGTCATAAAAATCACTCACACACTGCACTGAAAACATAGGAAATATAGAAATGGATTTTCATCTCCCTTGCATTTTTGCTTTGAAATGTATTCCTACTTCCTCTGGCATTACACAGGCATTGCTGACGTATTTTTTATGTTCCCAAAATGGCCTGCAAGGAAAATAACAGAGTGATAGCTGTGAGATATAAGAATGGATGGTATGGTCATGGTGTGACATTGTTCTTTCTCTGTCTCCAGAAGTATAAATGAAAAAAAAGATTCGTAAAGGGATTTGGTCAGAGTTGGACAAGTGGATACAGAGGATAAATTAGCAGAGATCTGGAGGAAATAAGTTGTAATTTCCAAATCCATTTTTTTCTTACACCTTGTAAAATCTCAGTTTCCCATTCATGCTAAATAGATTGTGACCCTCTTAACAGGTTAGAGAACATGATACTGTAAGCTCTGTCTCTTCCTCTCTGGGTCAGTTGTTTACTAAAGTCTTTTGCACTTCTGGGCCTTTTAGAATAATGCATGTGTTAACATGGGAAGAGTGGGACAGACCTCACTGTTAATTTTGGGACACACTTGGACGAGGGAACCCCAGAGAGGAAGTCACTACTAGAACACAAGAAACATCAGACTGTGGCTCTTGGAAGGGGAGTAGACATGAAATCACTTAGATACAGGAAGATTTCCAAGATGAAGTAAGGGGAGAAAATTATTCATATTTGTGTCTTTGAGTGAAAATGATGTTTGGATTGGCTGTCTTGGCAAGCTATTTAGGACACTGTTCTAATAATGCTTTGAGTTTTCCCAGTGCCTTTCCAGAGGAGGCTACAATGAACTCTTCCGATGCTAACGCCTTAATTGTTTTGTGCTAGTCCTGAGAATCCCTTGTGTTGGAGCAGTGGTGTCAGCTTGTCCCCTCGGTAGGGCTTGGGAGGGAGCAGTGAAGTTGAATGAATACCCTAGGTTTATATGCACTGAATCCTACAGAGCTGGGAAGTGAGTTTTCCTCTGATAGTCTATCCTCTTCATTAGGAACAAGGCCCTCTTTTATCCGTCAGTAACACAGACAGTGTTTATAGTATTTTTAGATGACAGAGCATCATTAAGGCTTTGTTTCCTTGACACTTGTTTACAGTGCAGAGCTGTCAATCAGCAGTTGATTCGGGGGATACGTTTATCTTCAAAGGCAATGCAAGCATTAGCAGGGAAAAGACAGAGGAGTGAAAGGACATTAGTATGGAAATTGAACATGATTTCTGCACATACACCTGGTAAGCTCCTGGCCATACAGGGCCTGTGGGCAGATCCTGCTTTGGCTGTCTCCAGCTGGTCAGAGGATTGCCTCTGTCCTGATGGGCATCACTGCTTTTAAGAAGTGCTGGGAGCCTTTGAAAAGATTTTTGAAAGGTGTCCCCCCACCCCCGTTCTTCCCTCTGTGCTGAGCCACAGGCAGGGCAGCTCTTTGTGGACCTTTAAGTGGTGGCTGTGTGTTTGTGTAGCAGCTGGTAGAAGATGCTCTAAGAGGGACCTCTCTGGGCACATCTGTGTCTGTCCTGACACGTGTGACAAGCTTGTCACCAAAGTGGAATGGTGACTGAATTCTGCTTGAATGTAACTGTTTTCTTTGTTGCAGGATATCACCGTTGTATGAAGCCCCAAAGTGAGCTCTGGTACTCACACAGTTCCACCTATATTCTTAATCTGGTCCCCTCAGTGTAGCATAAAGTCTACCAGCAGCATTTTATCTTTTGCAGGTTTTCATCAGTTTGGAGGAATTCAGCATGATTTCTGGTCTCTTGCTACATGCCAGTAAGCTTTTCTAGTTAGTGTGAGGTGCTTTTTTCATGTTGACCCACACGGTACTGTCTTATGATGTGTCCCAAGTTGAACAGTTCTGTGCAGGTATCTTAACAGTATTTCAGTGACAGTGGGGCCTATGACAGAGGTCTAATACTGCTGTTTAGACTTTCCTCTCCTTTCCTCTCCAGGAAACATGCTTCAACATGTTGGACTTGGTGTTTTCTGTAGATGAGGTTTAAGAATAAAAGAATCTTTAAAAAATTTTAAAATTATTATATTTGTTCTAAAGTAATGGAAGAATAAAATATCTTGCTAAGCTTATAGTACATGTATTTATCTGCTTCTGTATCTCCCAGCATGTGAGCTTGTTTTATTACTGACCGTTTGTTTGTTAATCTGTTGTTAAAGCTGGTTACCAGAGTTTAGCAACGCTGAAGTACTACACAAGCCACTCCTAAAGCCCAGAAAAATAACTGTATCTTTTTATTCCCTCGTGGTATACCTGCAGCTAGCAGAATTGTTTCTTTTCAAATGGAAGTGTCTTTTGATTATTAAAAGTGGTGAAAAAAGTGGCAGTGAGAAAGACAGTGAAGGAAAGGGAACATGTAACATTTTCCTCACTTGAATTTTTGACCACCTGAAACGGAATTCAGCACTGATCCCTGACCTGTTACTGGACACCCCCAGAACGCATTTGGGCACATGTGCTGTTCAGGTGGCTGTTATTTTAAGAGTTGAAACGGAGTGTTTTCCTGTAATGCTTCCTCAAATACATGAATTCAATTCCGTGAACAAGGCTTCTGGGAGACAAAACCAGTTGTTCTTCAGGGGTCTCCTGCTTTTTCCTCATCTCTCGTTTCTTCCTCTAGGACAGTCTCTTGCTTCCTTCTTTGTCTTTCCCCTGAGGGATGGTACTGTGAGGGTCCTGCTTGTTTTTGGCAGTATGTCAGATGGCCCTACCTGCCAGTTGTGTTTTCTTGCTTAGGTGTCAGTGACATCTCCACTGTGGCCTCTTTTGGGTTATCTGGCTAGGGATAGTCTGGTGAACCAAAAATGTAGGAATACATTTGGAGAGTGGCAGGGATGAAGTCAAGCTGCCAGCCTTTTCCTCGGGGATGGGAATTGCTTCTGGACTGGATACAATGGAGCTTCCACAGTCTGATTGTTGCAATTTGGCTTGTTCCAACAATCCTAAAGAAGGAAAAACATGCCAAGTAACCTGGTTGTGTGGCTGCTGTACATCTCTTCTCACATGCAGTAGTATGGAAAATACTGCAAACACAAAAAGGTACACTGAAAGTAAATGCAGTTTTTTCTATGCATCTGCTCTTTGTCATGCTTGGTTTGCCTTGTTTCTCCATAATAGCAATAAATATCTGGATATTCTCCTTGACTGACTAGTGCTACGGTTGCATTATGGGTTGGTCTGTGGGGCTTTTTTACCCCAACCCCCCAATACATTCATCCTTCAATCTTTCATTAGTATTTGCTGCAGTACTTTAACATCCATCCCTTTTCTTTGTGTTTGAACTTCAACTATCCATCTGCCAGCTCCCTCCCCCCGGTCTTTTGTCTGCAAAAATACTCTTAATTGACAGGTCAAAGGAATCTCATCAGTGATCTCAATACATGAGAATCCGGCTGTGTCTGTGGCTCCTGCTTTTGGCCTTGTCACCTTTAACCAATACGAAGTTGTTAGACCAGAAGCTGAGTCTTTTGCTGACTGGAGTTTTTATAACAACGTGATTACATTTCAGTGGAAGGGTCATTGATGGGGTAGGTTAAAATAAGGATTGGTCTTCATGAGCTGGTTTGGATGGAGTACCCAGATTTAGATTGCTCCTTTAAGAGAATGAATTTTTCAGAATAAGAAAGAGTTTTTAAATTTAGCTTTAAGGAATCTTACTCTCTTGTTTAAATATGTATCTACATATTTGCTAAATATTTAGGAATAATGTTGGCATACAGAGCTGTCAATAATATTTCCAGTTTCAATGAGTCTTTGTAATCAGTCTACTATGTCATGATTTCCTTACTTTGGCTTTTTTTATAAAAACGTTTGTGTTTACTGAGGGAAATCCATGAGATTGTGACTTCAGGTTCAGGATGCAGAAGTAAAAAATATGCATGCATAACATCTATTTTGCTTTGATTCTTAATAATGTAAAGTTTGTAAAATAGTCTGTTCTTTATTTCTTCTCATATCTTCTAGTATCTCTAGAAGTTTTTGGCTCATTTTCTGAAAGAGAAGTGGAAGTATCAAAGCCATTAAGTTCTTAAAAATTTTTCAGGTAAAGGTGGGAACCTTTGGTCAGTGAAATGAGGGATGTACACATTCAGCTTGGCCAGTGGCTCAGCACAGCTGTAAGATGTTTCTGAGCGAGGTGCAGTGCCACCCATGTCCCTGCTGATGGTGAGGAGTGCTGGGAGTTCAGTAGAGATTGGAGGAAATTGCTTTAACTGGGAAAATGGAGCACATGTGAGAAGCAAATCTGTGGGGGAACAAGGCTTTGATAGTTCTGCTGTTCATAGAATTTTTTTTTCATTACTCCATTTTCATGATGCTGAAAGGAATGGTCTGGCTCAGAAGTAAATAGAATTGTTTGCACTGGTTGCTATATTAGTAACATGCTGTACCTGCTGCCCATCACAGCACATGCTTTGTATGTAATCATTAATAATGAGCAGGAGAGAGGGGAAGCACTGAAGCTTTTCTACATACCCAGCCTGGGATGCATATAATGTGACATCAACAGGGACAAACCTTGCCAATTGCATGCCGTATTTTCTAGCTCTTCAAAGAAGAGAAAATTACCACGAAAAGCCTGTTTTGCTTTGGTTCTGAGAAAACAGATGCTAGCAGGGTGCTTGGTGGTGAACAGCAGTGGGTGATATAAACAACAGACCCAAATACCTCTGTCTGCTGCTTGCCCTTAGAGGATAGATGGGTAGTGGTACTTCCACAGCAGCTGTGTGAGCCTGGCTTCTGATACCAGCAGAAAACCAGCAGCCTGAAGATCAAGCCCTGCCTCTTCAATTCTCTTTGTCTGTCAGAGAGGAGCAGCTGCAGTGTCTGCACAGCATCAGAACTTGGTTATATTTACACATACATCAGACACACAAACATGCAAATCCAAATAAATACCTGTAGCTCTGTCACTGCAGAACAGTTGCACTGCAGCATCTGGGTTCAGATCTATTTGGTGTGCTGAGAAGGCTTCTGTCCTGTTGTATGGATGGGTTGTTACCAAGCTGTGGCCAAAATAATTGTTGTGTTTGGTTTTTTTTTTTCAAGAATCTCGTGCTTAACAATGGACTTACCCAACTCATTTGCAAATTGCAACAGATTTTAAGTATTTAGTGATTTAGTCTGGGATATTTAGGTGCTTTATATACACACTGGCTGTGGAGAAGGACAAGCATTAAAAACGAGTAAGTAGTCATGAAAAAGCTGGTGGTTTTGGTTAAACAGTGGCTGTGTTTAAACACATTCACTGTGTGTTCCAGTTCTCATGGCAAACAGCAAGTCCCTAATAAACTGCTTGTTGATATATGGAAAGCCTAAGAGTAGATTTAAATTTGTTCTGTTTGGAACTTACAGTAAAGACACACATGCAGACACAGCTTTTTGTTTGAAGATTCCTCTTTTCAAATTTCACTCTTCCCTTCCACCCCATTTTTAAATGTATATATTTGAAACAAAGGCAATTCTAAATGATCAGTCCAAACTTGAATATCTGCTAATTTTTATGCAGTGTTAACTCTATCTTTTTCCTTATCTAGAACAGTCATGGACCAAATCTGGTCAAAATCATAAAAATGGAGACTGTGGATAGGGTGAGTGGCTGTTTTATCCAGCATCCTTTCCCCAGCAATGACTAAGTAAATATCTGGACATGAGTAAGAACGTGGCAGTTGGACACCTCCCGTTTGCTCATCCTTGATTCTGTTTTCAACTCGGGTCAAATTTTTGGGGAAAAACCTATTGATGTATTTCACATATTTTCTGGGCATCCCTTGACTCAGTGTTGCAAAAAGGTATCATTACATATGAATTATAACACTTAAAAATTGATTTAGATGTATCTTCATTTGTTTTTTACTAGCTTTCTGTCAGTTTCATTTGATGCTTCTTGGAGTTGTTGTCTTGGAGGACACAGTGAACAGTCAAACACTGAGCATAGTGTTTGAGATAGTTTACTCAGTGACATACTCTATTCCTAATTATTTTTTTGTTTCTTGATAATTCCAAACACTTGACAGCTTTGTTGGACAGCTGTTGATATCAGTTTATTATATTGTTCCAGTTTTTTTACTCATGAAAACAGCAGCTCAGGTTCTTTCTGCACAGTAGCAGGTAAATCAGAGTCCATATGCTGCTTTTCCCCCTTCACTGTGCAATGCTGTATCAAGTTTCATTAATCTATTAATTACGTTTTTTTCTTTCTTGTCCAGCTGCTCAGTCTCAGGAACTTTCTGACATTCATTGGTTGTCCTTTGTCCTTACTCTCTTGAATAGCTTCTTAGAGTTTTCTAATATCCTATATAACAGATAGTAAACTATTTTTTAATCCAGATGTAAAGACAAGGAAATTGGTTGAAGGAAAAAAGGTGTAGCAGAGAACCTTAATTTTTAATAAAAAACCAAAAAAACCCATTAAATTGCTTTTTCAAATTAATATAAAATTGCTGACTTTCTAACAGTGAGATCTAAACTATCATTTCAATTTACTCTAGAAGATGGGTCAATTTGTAGACAATGAGGTATCTTGAATGGCAGGGAAGTAAATGGATAAAATGAGCAAATGGTGAAGAACTCCAGCAAAGAGATGAGAAAGTAGCCTTTAACTCAAGACATCCCAAACTGGAAGGTTTCCAGGACATCTGGGGTCAGGGATTGTGTCCTTTTATCTTTGCTCTCTTCTTGCAGCCTTTCCATAAAAACCTGCTCCTGTCTGCTGATGAAGGCTACTGATTTGAAATGTTCCTTATTTTAATCCAGTCTGGCCATTGCTGTGTTCTTGTGGCACAGGGAAATAGGTTTTCACCAACCTGGAGTGTTTTTTCCATACCCATTTTTTAATATAGGTGCCTTCTCTTGAAAGTTGTGCATGGAGTGGAAAGCAAAAATTGGTTGTTGTTGCTGCCATGAGGTGTGAGTAATTATTTTAAAACCAGTTTCCTTCTGGCTTTTTTTTTCTTTATGGAGTCTGGAAGTTCTTTGTTCATCTTTGTGCTCAGAGAGCCTCAGTAGATCTTAATGTTCATTAAACTGTTTTTGCTGTTTCTGTAGACAAGACCAAAGTGTTTGAACTTCATTGCCTGCATATTTTATAACAGCTGTTGTCTTTTTCTAAATAACTTATAATCAAAATGAGAAACTGTATTTCTTCTCTGGACACTTTTTTACATCATGTCAGTTCGGAGTGGCTGAGTACTTGCTGAGATTTTTTGATGTATCTTTATATAATGTGGTTAAATCACAGGTGGTGGCAGATGCTTGTCAAAAACCAACAGGTGTGTTATAATCCTTTTTTCATCGAAATGCACAGCACAAGCTGCTGCTGTTTCTTGGAAGCAGAACCCCAGTCCCAGCTGTCCGAAAAAAAGGGATAAATTAGAAAAGTACAGGTTTCTCCTTACACAGAGAACTGCATGTTTCTTATTTTATTGCTAGCTAAGCTACAGAGACAATATGCCACTTGTTTATCCAATTAAGTGTTCTTTTTCAAATCAGGAAACGGATTTCACTTTGCTTTGGAAAAGAGATCAAAAGTCTGAGAGTAGTAGCAGTTCAGGAGAGAAATGCCAAGGAGAATTAGGAAGCTAAATGACCATTACTGTACCTGTGAAAGCAATCCAAACCTAAGCAGGGAATGAAACTGGAGAGTGTAAATTAGCTGCGACGAACCACAAAGCCCCTGCCTGCAGTAGTAATCACTGTCTGCCAGGAAAAGTGTCTATTCAAAGGAAGTAAAATTAAATATTAATATTTTTGTAAGATAAAATAGAAATAATAAATATTAAATTCTTTAAATGTCATGCCAGATCATCAGCTACAGTTATTTAACCAGGTGAGGTTTTAGTCTATTAAATTTATTTTGCAGCAGTGCTCTGAATTGCTTTGGTCGTTAGAAAGGAGTATTATCTCCAACCCAGTTGTGTTATCTTTTTGGCCATTTTCTCATAATTAGGACACGTCATCTTCTGGCAAGGCAGCGGAGCAGCTTTTGGCATAGTCTCTTCATGTTATAGCTCTGAATGTTGCTTTATATGGTACTATTTCTAGTTAAGTTGATTATCATAACCCTTCTCAAGAAATGTGTTCTGTAAAGGACTGAATGACAATTAGATATTTTAAAATATAAACAAGCCAAGTTTGTTTATGTCAGGCTTCTTTATGGAGGCTGGAGCTAGCTAAACTGAGTTGCATTTTTTCATCCTTTGACAAATGTTTAATGTTTCCCCATTACTAAGAACTGCTGTTCTTTGAACTATAAAGTCGTATGTCACAATTGAATTGAAAGCCATTATTCATCCAGACAGTCCAGTGTGAAGACTCAAGATGCAGAACATAGAGGCGAAGTGATGTACAAAGTCTGTAAGTGGATAAATGTTGTGCGAATTAGAAGCCCAAATCAGAAAAACACAGTAGGCCTGATAGCTCAGATTCTCACATTGAGTGGATTTCTTTGAAATGTAGGAATTAGTGAATTTTTCATCTGCCACTGTCATTCTTAGCCCTCACACAGGCTATTTTTGTGTACAAGTCAGGAGATCAGAATGATCTAAATTAAAAATAAAACAAAAAATCAAAGCAGAAAATCTCCACTAACCCACCCCCCTTCCCCCAAACCCTAAAGCTTCAACCAGTGTTCTTTTGGACCTAATTACAAGACAAGGTCTCTTTAGGAGTTTAACCTGAACATGGCAGTAGATTGAGCTGTTTATCTGTGTTAGATCTGCAGCAATGCCACAGAGAACGGAGTAGTATTCTTTGCTGTCATTTGTCATCCCAGTGCAGAATTAAATCAGGTCACTAATTCAAACTTGCATGGTACATTTACCATTGGTGAAGTGCCACTGTGACATTGCTGACTGGAGTCATGTTGGGCATTTGCCTGTCATCCTCCCCACCCACCTGGCTGCATCCCAGTAAGTGGGCTAATGACACATACCTGGCAAGGCGAGGATGTATTTTTTTGTGTGTAGCATTTACTCTTGTGTGTTTGGGACGAATCAAGGGTGCTGATAGCTCTGTTTCAGACCACAGTGTCACCTGGCATTACACATTGCAGTGGTATTATTGGGGGAAATAAGACTGTTCCTGTGGTCCCTTAAGTCTCTGTTCCGGGGCTGCTTTTATTTAAAATTTTAATTGGTACTCACGGGACAAGAATCAATAATGTGTAATGAACTTTGCTCAGGATGCAAATCTAGAAAGTGTCATCAGTACAGGGAAGGATCGGGACATTGTATCACTAAACCAGGAAATGGTAGATGTGGAGTTGGAAGAGGGGAAAATTCAAGTGTCGTAGTGTGGAGTCTAGAGTCACAGACTTAGTAAATAGTAGAAATTTCTACCTTAAAAGCTCGTCTGTTAGAAGTATGAGGCTAAGACTTGAATATATTTGCTTTATACTTTGTTGGGAGTTTTTTTAATTCTTTCCCCCTACCTTGGGGGATAAAAAAAAAAGATAAAAGATCCTAGGATAGGAGCAGAGATCAGAAGAATATGGGAGAATGTGACTAAAAGGTTCACTCAGGATACAGCAGGTATGTCTCATCACACCATTTGATAAAGACAGGGTAAGAGCTTGTGGGAAGTATCACGTCTTATTTTACTGTTCTCCAGGTGTTTGCTTTCAGCAGTTTTAAGAAGTAGGAAGGGGGTAAGAGATACTGGTCTGAGACAGTCCTTTCCTTCTTATGTGAGATTTTGTTTTTGTAAAGTAGAACTGGCGGCAGGATTTGTGGATTTAGGGTTTCCTTTTTTGTCTTGTTTCTAGCTACCTGAGTTCTGTTTTCACTGCTGAGACCACAGTGATTTGTGAGGATTAACAGTCTTTTATTGAAACAAACAGGCTCATGTTCTTGGGAAGACCTGGAAAACTAAGAAAACATAAATAAAGTTTTAAACTGGAGGATGAGAGATAAGGTAACTGTGGGAGATGATTTAGACATACTTGGCCGGATATGAAGGTGAGATTTGAAGAAGTAGAGACACCCACTTTCAACACTACTCT
Source organism: Daphoenositta chrysoptera (assembly GCA_013397915.1). Classification (NCBI taxonomy): domain Eukaryota; kingdom Metazoa; phylum Chordata; class Aves; order Passeriformes; genus Daphoenositta; species Daphoenositta chrysoptera. The sequence goes on along the minus strand of VZRO01001513.1, from coordinate 365,095 downwards.
GAAATCTGATTGATAAACATATTGTGTCCCTTGCAAGTGGACTTTGTTCACTTCAACCTTACCTTTCTTTTAAGGATACGAAGAGTGAAATGAAGATAATTCTCCAGGGTGTAGTGTACCTGTATTTGTATCGGTCTACATAACATGATTGATACAAATAAATAAAACCAACACTTTTCCCAGATATAGCCCCCCAATTACCCAAAGGCTTCTGAACCAAGTGAGATACCTAACATGAGCTAAGTTAACACACTTATGGGTGATACAGGAAGGGTGGGGAGACAAGAAGTAAAGGAGAAATAGAACTTTTAGACAAAGGGGCAAAAAAAAGGAAAAGGACAGGGCGTTGCTCATGCAATTGACTGGAGAGGAAAGATCTTGGCAGCCATAAAGTTCAGTTGTCTGGGAGCTGTTATGCACGGAAGCTGAGGCAGCACAGTGTGTGTTCATCCAAGGGAGAGTGAGCACTGCAATATTCCTGCAGGGCTTGCAGCAAGGGGTGTTCTGCAGTGGTGTAACTCAGCTTTGCTGCTGGGAATCTGGCACATGCTGTTTGTGGCAGGAAACGTTGTTCTGGGCAAAAAACATATTTGCAAAGGGTTTATTTCAGGGTGTCCCATCTACCTTCCCATCTTAGGCAGTTCTGTTCCTTAGTATTAAGTGTTTCTCTACTGATCACCACACTGCAGCAAGAGAAAATGAAGTGGATCCTGAAAACAGGGTTTGCATGAGGACTGTACTCTGGACCTGATCCAGTATCATCCTTTCCTCATCAGACTTTTGCCTAACCTCTTTCCTTCAGGGGAACCAAGGATGGGTTACTGGGTGGTTTAGCTCAGAAAAGCAGGGGAGAGCATCTCGTTACATTGGTATGAGAAATGTGTGGTGCCCACAACAGCAAGTGCTTTGTCATTTGGTGCAGTGAAAGGAAGGAGGCAAGCATGAGGTCCAAGCAGGGCTTAGGGTGTTTTTATAACATCTTTCTCTGTCCCATTCTGAGATGAACCTACTGATGCAAATATATTTGATACTTGTCCACTGTAAACGGTGAGCCCTGGGGAGCAGTGATTGTATCACGTCTTCTTGGCCAGTCTTCATTTTAAAAGAATTTCTGAGCAGAGCATTGAGGGTTGCTGCATCATTCAGGCAGGATGCACTAAAGAACATGACTCCATCATAATTGTTTTTACCAATATGAAACAGGAAAAGAAATTCTCTCAAAATTTCCCCTTGGCTTTGGTCCTACTGTAGTTGCTGAAATATTTTGTATCCATTAGAGTGTATGATGTCTGAAGCAAGTTCTGTCTTCACATAGTCTTGTCTTAAGCCCCTTTTTGTCCCTTCATGGGTGACACACTGATGCTGTGTTACTTTGTGAGTGCAACTCTTTGGAGTAATAGCAGCTTTTAGGTGTGACTTCTCACTCTGCTCTGTGTGGTGTGGCTCAGGCCTCTTCTATTCTTCCCCTGCTCTGGCTTTTTTTTGCTGCCTTTGAACCCTTCTTGCGGCCGGCGCCAACTGCTTGCATGACCTCTCCAGTCCAAAAACAAGGAGGGCATTGGATCAGAAGGTAGTCTGGGCACCCCTTTTGCCCCCAGTGGCATCCTTTTATTCTCTTCAGCAAAGCGCTGTGGCGCCTTTGGGCAGTATCAGAAATATTTGATTGCAGGAGAAGGCTGGTTGAGAGCAGAGGTCTCATACACTGAGGGAGTGTAGGAATGGTGGGGGTACAAGTCACTCCAAATACAGCCTCTGACTTTTGTAATTAGATAGGCTCCAATTACTGCTTGCCATCTTTTGTTGGTGTGTCCCGGGGCTGTATCCTTGCTTGTCAGCAAGAGCGGGGAAATCTGGGAGGGACTGTAGGTGCTGCCCAGAGTGCCCTGGAGCTCACTAACCCTTTGTCCAAAAGGCTTAATAGTTCTACAGATTCTAGGGCTATCGTGTATCTTTTTGGTGTTGGTTTCATGAAGGATTCAAGTTCATTGCTTTCTGTTGCTGAAGTAAGATAATGTATCTTACATTGGTTTGTTACATGATCGCATTGCACCGGAGTTGCAGAGAGGAAAGCCTGGGCATTCTGTACTTGCATGCTAAATTCTGTAAGAGCTGGATTAACTCTTCATAGAATTATTTTCTGAGGAGTTTGCCAGGGCTGGAAAGGCTTTTGGGGGTTGTCTGTCACTTTAAGAAGTTAGTGAGCAAGTATGTGAGGCAGCAAACTATTTACTTTCTGGCTTGGATTCTTTTCTGCATAGACTTGCACTGGTTTTAGTCAGACAGCAGACATGGTGCTTACTCTGTAGTCTCTGCTTTTTTTTTTAAAACCTCTGAAAGGCTAATTTGTGCTCCAGCAACTGAACTAAAACCAGAGGGGTGAACCTGATGTGATATTTGACTGTGTATAGGTGTTCAACAGCATCACAGAAAATACACCCATAGTGCTTCCAAATCTGTCTTGTAAAGAGGCTGAGGCAGAGACCAGCTCTGGTTTTCTGTTTTACTCTAATGCTGAAGAATGAAATGTGCTGTCTCTCTTCTGCAGCAGTGTAAACTTAATGTCTGACTTGTGACACAGCTCTGTGTGTTGCATTATGTGTTCCCAGAGGGGCAGTTCCATTCTGTGGATACAGCAGGAAAAAAGAAAGTAGTCCCAGGTTGTAAAATGCATTGGTTTTTACTCATCAACTGTGCTAGATTTTTTAAATCTGGGGAATGGGTAGAACTGCTCCCAGTAGAGGTGAGAAGAGATGCAGGGACAGGCCTGGGGTTGGAGGAGTGCTAGGTGGAGCTGGGCGAGTCGGTGTGGTGGGTGCCCATGACGAACCAGTGGGTGCTGTTGGAGACCCTGCTGTGTTTTCTTGGCTGGGCAGTCTCTGACAGGTTCCTTCCATGAACTGGCCAGCTGGCTCCTCTGCCCAGCCAGCTGAGTGGTTGCTTGCCACAACCCAGTTGTGAAATACAAATTAAAGGCAGTATTTAAATGCAGAGGATTTGGTTTTGCACGTGAATTTACTGTAAGAGCTCTAATAGTACAGCAGCAGTTTGGCATAGTATCTCATGGGGCTTTTGGAGTATGAGAAGAGCGGGGATTTTTGTTATAAGCAAAACATTTTTTGAGCCATAGAAAATGATAAGATTATTTGCAAAAGTCGGTCACAGCTAAGGGCCAAGTTCTGCTCTTGTAGCATAGCCAAGAGAAGGGTAAACACCAGCGTGTGATGTTGGATGTTTTTGTATGCTCAGAGAATTTTAGATCTTTGAGTATGTTGATACAGATTTCCTTGCATATAATGAAGCAAGAATGTAGTGCTTTTAAATAATGCCATTTTTGTAGGATTATTAGACAACATGGCTGTCACACAAGGGTGGGATCTATAATCTGCTTTACTGAAGAATATAGTGTCAGCATTTTCAGTGTAGCTCAGGTTACTTGTGTGGTTTTGTCAAGAACTGTGTGCAGAAGTACTGTTGGTATCTAGTGGGCTTTATTAAATATAGTTCAGTACCACTTGAAACAGGAGTTGTTGTTTAGTGGTTTTGTCAAGAACTGTGTGCAGAAGTACTGTTGGTATCTAGTGGGCTTTATTAAATATAGTTCAGTACCACTTGAAACAGGAGTTGTTGCTTAGTAGAAGATTTGAAGTGAAATACTTGTCTCTGTAACTACTAGTGGTAGATGTAAGGGCACAGGAAAGTTTTCAAACCTGTCAGAGAAACCTGGAATCATGTCTGATAAACTCTGTAAGGAGCTAGAAGAGACAGGCATGAGAGGCAAAGGATGGAAAGGAGCAGACAGTGGGACTTTTGGGAATAGCATCTTCATCTTTGGGCAGTAGTGAGGGGTGAAGGTTACCAGTGAAGGCGATGCCTGTGAGAGCTGAAGTCTGCTTGCTGCAGTTCAGACTTTTGTATTGCTGTGTCTCACGAGGTGTAAGCAGCTGTGGAAATTGGATGTCTGACATAAGAATGCAAGACCAGCACACTCCCAATTTCTGTACTTCTGTTATCAGAACAGCTTGCACACATCCACAGTGGTTGGGGGGTTTTTTATTGTTTGTTTGTTTGTTTGCTTGGGGGTTTTGTGGGTTTCTTTTTTGTTTGGGTTTTTTTTTTTAATTATCCCATTTTCATTTTAAAGTAGAAAACAATCTCATTGCACTCAGAAAACTACAGTAGGCTACAGATGATACTTACTGAAATAACAAGCTCATAAGAAAGAGAGGAGGCATTGGGAAGAATCCCTTGGGAATATAACCAAAGTTAATTTTCAAGCAGTTGTATTTTTTTGTGTTGTTCCTGCTTACATGGTAATGCTTTCAAGCTTAGTGGGAAAAATAGAAAGTTATGTCCTTAGGACAAGACTGCCTTGAGCCTGGTTTTAAACTCAGGATATTCTTTGCTGCCACACATCCCTTCCTTCTACTTTATACTCTCCTAAAAACATCTCGTGTGTGTCACTGCAGAAACACACATCAGAGAGTCATAATTGAAGGGCTGATAATGGGGACAGGTTTAGACAGTTCAGATCATTGATTTTCAGGAGCTGTGTGTGCCTCTGCAAGGAAAGGTAAGTGCTACTTTGGATTTGCCAAAATTGAAAGATTGGAGAGACTCATCAGCAGTGGCAGTCACTGTGCCACAGAGAAAGGTGTATTTTCCCTTGTTTCTGAGAAAACCTAAGTGAGCCTGCTCATGTGAGCAAATCAACACTGACAGATGAAAGAATAACAGGATGGCAGTAAGTGTATCTTGAGTAAGTTAAGCTCTATCTGTACAGACAAGAAGACCATGGAGAAAAATAAGAAATACTTACTGTGTGATAAGTAGGTAGCAATGTGCAGTTTTGAAGTGTATACTTGGTCTTGTAATTTGGTGTGGCATCTCTGAAGAAAGAAATCAAGTCTAGTCTGGTACCTGCTTTCCAGCAAAGCTTTTCTGTGCTGGGAGAAGCCCGGATGTTGGTGAAAATAGAGTAAATGTATTGCTTAGGCAAAGCAGAAGTGGCTTTGTCATCAGAAGGGATGTAAAGCAACATTTGCAACAAGAGATGGCAGTGCCTGGAGAGATTCCCAGGTCTGTTGTGTGTCTCCCAGGATTCTGTTAACCCTTTTGACTGCAGACATGTGTTAAGGGCAGTTTTCAGTCATCCTTAGGTGACAGCAAGACTCTCGGGATTGCTGCTCTGCAGACTACACCCTGTTTCCAGAAGCTTAATTTCTCTCGTGTGGATTTTTGTTTGAACATATAGAAATTTGTGCCATTTCCTGGAGCTCAGATTACAAATGATGGTGGTGGCTGTGTGTCTTACCATCTGTCTTCCTGAGAAAGATGTATTCCTGCACTGGTTGTATTGTCTACAGATGGGACCAGGAACATTTGCATGTTGTCTTTGAAATCTTTGTAAGAATGTTCAGTGCCAGAGGGACAAAACTGATACCTCCAGAGAGTTTTGGTAGAAATGTACCTTCTTGATAATGGCTCTTCATTTATAATTGTAACTTCAGCTCTCTCAATTATCAGGTTTTCAACCAGAGGAATGAGCATAGCTTTGATTTTTTTTTTAAAAAAATCATTCTTCATAAAAATGTGCGAAGATAAATGCCTTAGAAAACCTAAATGTGTCATAAACATACCATATGTTTTCTGGTCAAACTTGCAATCTAATTAGGAAATGTGATTAGAAAATGTAAAAAATGTAATCTTGTTAACAGGATCTGTTGGCTTTGGCCATACTTCCTGCTGTTAATTTTTTACCAGCCTGGTTAATATCAGCTGTCCTTCCTTCCTTCCCTTCCTGCCCACCCTGAATCATGTCAAGCTGACATGACTGATGTTCTATGATGTTCTGTGAGCTTCCAATACACACTATGCCAGCACTGACTTTTCTGAGTTCTTGGAAATATTTCTAGTTTCAAAATTCATTGAACACCACCTTAAGTTCCCAGGTGTTCTTGACCTTTCCTTTCACAACTCTTGGACACAAGTTACCAAAATTTGCTGACCCTAAAAGTATCAAGATTTAGGGAACAAGCCTTGCTCTTTAACACCTTCATTGATTATTTTCGAAGTAGGAATAGTATGACTACATTGCAGGACTGTCTTCCCATCTACAAAACAAGAACAATTGTGTTAACAACCCTGATTTGGTTTTTTTTGTTTTCTTCTATGTGTCAACATTTCAGTAATTTTGATTTAATAACAGAGGTTATATTTGTAGTTTCATTCCCAACAGGTATTTTGTATTTGTGTTTCACTGCCTGTGTAGTGCCCTCAGTGTCTGAGGAGTAGAAAGGGTGTAGACAAGGTAGATTTCTACCAGAGTTGAGTTTTTTAATTCTGCCTTTCTGCTGTTCTGAGCATCTGTTCATTTTGCCTGGGGACACTTCTGAGGAGATTTGTGAATACCAGCCCTTGCTTTTGAGTCAGGTAGCATGACTTGTTCTCGATGTAAATGGATGTAGGTAGTTACCATTTATTAAGGTGAGGTTGCAATGACAGTATCAGTTAAAATAACACAGCAGCATGTGGGCAGCTTTTCAGGCAGATAAGTCACTGAGTTTCAACTCCATTTGGACTTGAAAAAAGCCAAGTTCTAGTGGACAAATGCAGAATCATAGCTTAGATTTACCAGGTTTTGATTGCAATTTGGGCAGCACTAAAAGAAATAGACTCTTTTAAAAATAGTACTTTCACAAGTGTGGTTCTGGGCAAATGAAGTTATTCAAATTGTGCCATCTGCATAACTTTGATCCTTTAAAATACCTAACAAAAAAGCTGTAGAAATTAAGACCTGCACATCTGTCTCCCTGAAGGTTTTATTGCATCAATTTCTTCATTTCAAAGATTTTTTTATTTTGTTACTGTGTGGTTGTATCATGTTTTAGGATGACATTGTTTTGGCTTTGCACTTTCAATTTCAAAAACTAGTGTGAGATAAAAATACAAAGTAGATGAACTACATGAATACCAAACATTGCCAATTTTTTTTTCCGTGAAAGCCAGAAACGCTCTAGTAATGGCATTATGGCTTATGCATCAAATTCTCCCCTGTTGATGATAGCTTATGTTCACTCTCTTGGGTCTTTTATAAGTTTTGCTTCATTGTGCAGGCTTGTAAATCTCAATTATACTAATGGGTGTCATGCTTTCACATTATAGGAAAGAAGTGCCAAATACAGCCCACAGTGGGATGCCCTCATCCAGCAACTAACTCTTACACTATGGAGCCTTTCTCTTAGCTATCAAAAACATTTAACACTGGGTAAAAGAACGTTAATACAGCTTGTATTTGAGTCCAGGGACAATGATCCGGAAAGCTGTTAGCCGTTGTATCTGTCAGGGTGTTGCATATTGAAACAAGAGGTAAAACAGTTGTCATAGGAAGGGAAGTAAGTGGCATTTGCAGGGTTGATGGTCAGTTAATTATTGCTGAAAAATACATAGCAACTTGTTCTCGTTCTTTTTAGAGATGGTGTATGATATGCTACCCTCATTTACTGAAATGTCTTGTAAAATAATTCTTTGCTGTGAATTAGAAGGCCAAACGTTTGTGCTCCCCTGTTTCTGAGAAACCGGTTCTCAGAAGGACATGAAACACAGGTTGACACCATGATATGGTGTTTTAATGAGGCCTGATGTCCTGTCTCTGCTTGGAAAGAGATCGAGTCACAGATGATAACTGTGATTTCCTGAGGACTGCTGAGTAGGATGGGTAACTCCGTTATTATATTGCTGGTTTGGTTGCAGCATTTTAAAGAGAGGAACAAAACCATGTACATTCAGAGAGCTGTATGGACCAGTTTTAGGGGGTTTTGATGCTTTAAACCAGTGTTCTTAGAACTGGGTTCATAAGGATTTATTTCAGACACTTTTATGGGTTTATTTTAGGTGCTTACCAGAGGATCTTGAGGTGGGAGTGTGTTTGCATGGGATGTGGGTCCAGCCTGCTAAAGGTCAGAGTCGTCCTTAGGAAGGCCTCTAAAAGTGTTCTTCAGTAGCTGAGCTCTGAACTGAGATTATTGGTACTTCACAGCTTTGAAAAGGCCTTTTCTAGCACAGGTCCTGTTTATTTTCCATTAATAACTTCCATAGGTATTTCAAGCCCATAAAGTTATGTGGAGGGAATCTATGATGTTATCTCTGGCTTAAGCAGGCGTTAAGTCTGCACATTCAGAAGGGAATGAAGTTACTACAGCCAGGATTTTTGCGTTGGCTAAACTGGTCTTACTCTGGGTTTATGCCATACCTAGAGGCTCCTAAAAGTGTGCTCTGAATCCTTACCCATTGACTGATGTAATGAGATATTTTGTCTAGGCAAGGCTCCATAATTTAACATCATCTCTCGACAAAATAGTGTATTTTTGCCTTTTCTGTCTGTTTTCCTTTACTTTCTCCATTCCAGCCAAAACAAATTATCCTGACAAATATTTGACCTCGCTGAGTATGCTTGAGACCATAGCAGAGTTGATGGGGTTTTCGACTCTGGGGTGCAATAAACAGATTGACGCTGGAGAGATTAATGTCCTGGTTCTTAACATTCCCTGAAAGTCTCTGCTGCAGGTGATGCAGCAGTTAGGATTTCTTAGAATTTAAAAACATGTGCAAGCAAGAAAGTAGCAATACTTAATATGGTGGAGTAATGATTTCATGTTATAAACTTGTAACTCAGAGGGAAAACCATCTGGTTAAAAATATGTGCATTTTTCTCATTTCAAGTGTAGCCCCGGGGCTGCTTTTTCTCATTTTATTTCTGACTGCTTTTGATTTGGTTGAGGAACTAGCTAACAATGTGTGGCAATCAAAGTCATCAATTGCTAACAACAAAAATGAGAATTAATTTTGGAATACTCTTGTTTCTCACTCCCCTCTGTTATCCTGTAAAATGCTAAATGAATCTGTTATTCCTTATCTTAAATTAAATTATTAGGAGTAGACACTGTGGGTTTTTGTTGGATTTTTTGGGGTGGAGGGTTGATCTTTCCAGCAATGTCTCCTACAGGTGTTTAATATGTATGATGTTGAGATATCCACAGATACAAGAAAAGAGTATCAAATAAATAGAAGTGTGACTTCCTTCTCTGTTTATAAATGCTTTTATATTTTAAAAACTGCTTTTATGGTATGATTTTTTTTTTTTAGTAGAGAGGGAACTTTCTCTAAAAGTGTCGTAGAAAACACGGGGTTTCATAATTGAGGGTCAATTCTTGCTCTTGATATAAGAGATGTATATCTGCTAAGTTTGAGGATTATTTCTTCTCAGGTAGATGTAATGAAGGGAACAGCCCCTGTAATGACATCCCAAGAGTGAGGAGCTGGACAGGTGTGAGAGGCAGTAGGGCTGTTTAGCTGCTGCTCAGATGGACAAGTGTGAAGTGTGAGGGAATTGAAGGAGAGTGTCAGGGAGATTGTGTGGTAGCTCACCTCATCTGCATTTTGTAATGTGAATATGAAGATGCATGAGCAAGGATTCGATGACATCAGGTACCAGGAAGGCCCAGCTCCAGCAAACTCTGCCAGAACCAGCTCTCCCATCCTGGACAAGGTGAATTCAACACCAGCTGTTGTGTTTTACCCCACTGCTGTTTTGTGCTGTGCTGTAAATAAATATAGGCCCTCTTACATGTCTTAAATGATAGGCAGTTCATTGAAATCTAAAAATATATTAAATAACCAGGTATCAAGGTTTATTCTTGTTACCAACAGCTGCTAAGTTACCATCTGATGACTCTGGTTGCTTGAGTCCTGTCGCTTAGCTGAACTTTAAAGGTTTGGAGCTTTGGTTCTGACTTGAATAAACACTTCTGTTCAAAACCTTTATATAAGTTTCCAGAGTTTTCCCTCTGTGTTTTTGCCTGCTTTGCAGCTCTGGTATATGAAAGTAATAAATGAAATTGAAATGGCTTTTTCAGTGTGGCTCTGGGCTATGAGACTTTTCACACCTGGTGGTATATAGGAATGTCTTTGAAATAAAAACTCATCGTTTTAGAGAAAGAGGAGGGATGTGCGGGACTGACACAGGTGGCCTTCCTTTATATAGTCTTCAGAGAAGTTCTTTATTATTTTTCTTGCGGTCAAAGAAGAAGTAGAAATTAATCCAGAGAAACCCTAATCGCCCAAGTGTTTTTACAGACTGCATCTCACAGTTGATCGTTTGGGTTTTTTCCCTGGTCATAGTCCCCTTAGCGTATGTGCTGAACGTAGGAAAACTGGTGAATGCTCTTTAGCTTGCATGGAGAGGATACGTAGGAGAAGGGTAGATTTTCCAGCTGAAGCATGCTTGAAATTCATTACAGCCTTCTTTTTTTTCTTTTTTTTTTAAAGCCTGTCAGACCTGAGTTTTCAAATATATTCTCCTTGTAGAGTTGCAGGAGTGTAGACTGTCCCTGCAGCTGTCAGTGATTGCATTTCCCTTCCTTTGGTGTAGCAGCTCCAATCTCAGTCACCCTTCCTTTCTCCTGTGGAATTAGGCATCTGAAAAACACATGTTTGGTGGCGCATGGTCACCCTGTGTTTGATACACTCTTATTCTGTATAATACCTGTATAATTCTGTTGTGTGACGGGCTTGAGACAAGTGACTAATAAAGAATTTAAGGGCAGTACTCACTTCTTTGCGGTTATAGTGCCTCATTAGTGACAGACAGAAGTAAGGAGTTTTATTTCAAAGGTGTGTGTAATGCTCAGAGAAAAGGATATTAGTAGTTCGGTGGGTTCAAGACATTACCTACTTTTCAATGTAGTGTTTGCTGAAAAACCTTTTGTATTCTGACAAAAGTAACTGCAATATGTATTTTCATTCAGTCCTACTGAAGGGAAAAGAGGGAGACCAGATATATGAAGATAAGATCCTATCTGTATCCAATTCAGTTATTAAGATAGCTGTGTAAAATCCTGCCACAGTCCCACAGAAGGATTTAGTCTGCTCACTTCATGGATCTGTCTTACCCTGACAGCTCTTGAACGCACTAACACCTCACCTGCAGCTTGGCTGCAGACATAGATTCTAGTGAAGGCAATGCCAGGTTAATTGTAGTCATGGTGATGATTTTGGGAAATAACATTTATCTTTTGTGTTACAACCTACTTGGGAGAATATTATGCTGAGTAAGGAGGTGAGCCATGTCAAGGCTCAACTCAAGAGGATTTCATTTCTCCCTGGCACATCCAGAAAATGCAGGACTTAGTTTAGCCTTGGATCTCTACTGTCTGTAATTAAATGCTTATATCTGTAGTGTATCTGCCTAAACAGGTGACTAAACTGATTCCATCTGAAGTATGCAAAGCCATGGAGCTGGGAGAAGGACTTCATTGTATAGCCCTTTCCTGACATGGACCTTAATGGTGTTTGCTTTTTTCACTTGCTTTTCAAAGGAAGATCTCCAAGCTTTCAGAATGTAAACATCCCAGAGATAGAGAACTTTATTTTTGAGCCTTCAACTCCAGTTTTTATCTGAACCTCCAACATCAGCAGCTCTACAGTTGTAGTCAAATTGCAAGATGAGACTGTTTTTCTGGTTTTGACTGCAGATTCCTTTGGACTGTGTGGTGCCCAACCCTTGCATATGCAGTTGTTGGGGAACTAGAGCAGGGGAATGATCAGGACGGTTTTGCTCTTTCTTTTATCTGCATTCAGTGCAGACAATACAGAGTTCATTTCCTGATCTTTTTGGGGGAAGGTACCCATTCTCTCTATGGAAATCAAGAGGGAGGTATAGCCATTTAAAAATACCCAACCCCAACCCTTACAAAGAAAACCAAACCAAAATCCACAATAAAAAATCCCTGACCAAAAGTAGCTGGTACTGTGCATGTTGAGGAGAAGCCATGAGACAGTACAGTAATAAAACCAAAATGGATTATGTGCAGCTTCTTGGTTTTTTTTCTTGGTGCTTGAATCATCCAGTGTGCTAGAACCGAGAAAGATTTTTGATGTGCATAAATGTCAGAGATGGGTCAAAATGCCGTTTGAAAACAAACTCTGTACAATCCTAGCTGGTGTTCCTTTTGCTGAAAACCTGTCCAGGCTGTACTGGAGACATAATGTCATTTAATGCCCTACTGGTGAGTCTGGTATATAATAGATTGACGTGTTTGCATTTTCTTGTATAGACAGGAATGCTTTTGTACTACACAGTTTAGAGTCAATGGATCAATGGAGACTTTGAGTCTTATTTTTCTATCAACTTGATAAACATTGTTTGTGTTGGTGTTGTATGCAGTTATTTATGTGTATGATTGAAAAAAACCTTATTCGTGTTTTTTTCTCCTATCGGAATCTTTTTAAGCAAACTAGCATAGATGTGAGTTTTGTGTTTTGTTTAAATTTCAAATATGTTACGTTTGAATTGTGGGTTATATTGTTAGGCAGATTACATCTGAGCACTGCTTCTAAACAAACCCTAAAGTGCAAGCATGGCAAGAAAATGGACTTGACTTTTTTTCTGAGTTCTTTTGTTAACTTGAGTAAATTCTCTCTTTACAGCAGCCAGTCATGATACCTTGGCTGCATAATTTTTGAGTTTGTGAGCATGCACTGTAACGTCATGAAAACTGGGTGGTCCCTAGTGTGCCTCTAGTAGACTGCCTGCTTGAGCACGAAAAATTAAATTGAAGAGTTCAGACTGAGTTTAGGTCCTAAATGGATGAATCCAATCTACTTCTTCAGGTTTAGCAATTTCAGAATTATTGTTTTCAAGCTCATGCATGCAACATCCTGTGAAATTACTTACTGAAATGCTAGTGAAACTGTGGTGGTGGAGATCTAATTTTTTGGTTTAAAGTGATACCAATTAATTCATGGGGCCTAAAAAGATAATACAACATACCTATTTGAGTTATCAGACTCTTACCTTAAATTTCACCCATTTAGACATGTTTTGACAGTGTTTAACATTAGGAGGGTAAACTTCCATGTGCTGCTGATGCAGAAGGGAGACCAAGGGCACCTTAAGTGGCTGGAGTCCCATAAGTGCAGGGATTGTTTGGTATATCCAGATGATTCTTTTAAGTAAGTTTACTGTGTTGCAGAAAGTGATGTTGGTTCCCTTCAGATACTCTTTGACAGTTTGAGGTGAGGAAGATCCGTCCTAATCCCACAGATGGGGATTAATTTCATCTTCACTGCTTCAGCTGGACATATAAAGATAATGTTTACTGGCACAGATTGCATTCCTGTTCTTTCACTCTTTCTTCAGAGTTTTGTTTTTTCTACGTAGGTTTTCAGGTTACAATACCAAATATGTTCTCCATACAAAAGGAGAGACCAAAGCTGTGTCATTTTGCTGGCAGATGTGGCGTTTCTCTGTGTGTGTGGTAGGAAGTATAATCATCTGTTGGATGACTGTGCTACTTTCTGAAACTTAGCCCTTCCTTTCCCCTGGTTAAGATGGATAAGAAATCTCCACTGATGCAAAATGTAACCGTTTCTTCTTTTGTAAGACCATTAGAAATGGGTAATGTCTCTTATTTTCAGTGGCCTTTGCAACTTCATTGTTGCTGTAGGTGCAAGGTGGCAGTTCTGTGCAGGTATTCCTGCTGCTCCCACAGTGTTTAAGTGAGTGAACCAGATGTGTCTTATCCTTCTGAGCTTGTGTGTTTCTTTGCCAAAGGCAAATTTCCATCGAAGGCAGTTTCTCTAGGCTTTTTCCACAACGATGTGCAGCTAAAAATTTGATTAGGCTGTTTCTGAAGGATATTAGCACAAGTGTTTTTTCCAGTGCTTTAGCTGGGATGCATTTGCATCTGACTCATCCCAAATGTCAGCAGTTAGAGGGAGCTGGTTTGGGTTGAGAACTGCATCTGAGATCTGAAGATATTCAGATATTCTCTTTCTGTCACTAAGGACACCTTACCCATCATTGCTGTTTGTTCTTTATAACTTTTCTTTGGTGAGGTTAAAAAGGACTGTCCTTACAGGTGGTAAAATTGTACAGAAGTGTTTTGCCTGAGCCTCACAGGCAATTATTAGAGTCACTGGGGGAGGAGAAAGGTTTACAGGCCCAAGGTATAGATGCTGTGTGTGGTTGGGTGGTACAGTCTGAGCACTGGAAGAAGTGTGCACAAAGAAAAAAATGTGGGAAATTATATGAACAATACAACAGTGGGTGAATCTGTTTCTTTCCAGTCAGCTTTTGCTTGCTGGAAATTCTTACTTAGGACTTCCCTGGTTCTGATTGTGTCGAAGTAAACTGAGTTAAAGAACTGTAGGTGAAACTGGTGAGAAGAACTGCTTCATTTTGTGTAGGAGAAATTTTATTGAAAGCTGTTAAGTGCCCTAGAAAACTCTCATCAGGTTCCAGGAATAGGTTGCTGATTGCATGCAAAATAAATTAGGAAAAAACCAGATCCAAAACGGCAACAAAAAAGGATTATTGTATCCAGAAGTTTGTTTAACATGATGAATGCCTATTTATGTCTGGATGTTCATTCAAAGTACAAAACTCAGTCTCTAGGAAGCAGACTCAGTGTCCTGCATCCTTCTGAGCTTTTAGAAATAAGATTTTGCTGATTTCATGTGTGTGTGAGTAGCAGATACTAGAAAGCCATATGCATGGTCTTTTTTACAATCCAGTAATTCTATTACTGAGAAGTGGAACAGTTGTGTTAAAGCACTGTTCTTGGTGGGTTGTGTGTGCTTTATTTTCTTTCTGGTTTTGGTTATGCTTTTGTTGTTTTTAACAGTTGCCACTCCATGCCACCTGGTAATTTCCATTCTGCAGTATGCTCTTTGTTATTGATGGAAGATGCTTTGGAGCAGTAGGCATAGTGTACTTGTCAAATATATCACTTCTGCAAAAGATGGCAATGTATAGGAAGAATACACAGCAAATTAAAAAAAAAAATAGGGTTTTATTGAAGAAATTCACCTTAACAGCATTAAGGTTGATAAATGCCTGCTGCAGTGTTTTTGATACTAGAAGTATTGAATCAAGGGTGCATGTGGTATGAGATCTTTTAAACACTTGGTCATAAATGCTCTCTATATTGGTTTCTTTCAAGTGTTCCTAATGACACTTCATTGTTGCCAGTTCAACAGTTTCTCATAGCTTGCTGTATTTTGTTTGATGAGAACATGTTTGGTTTTTTTTTATTTTTGTGAACAGACTTACATAGTTCTTTCGAGTTTTTTGTGCTCATCAGTGTGACACACAAAAATTCATGAATTTTTCACAAAGCTAAATTGGCTACCCTGGTGGTGTTGTTCCATTTTGTATATATTAACTGAATACAAAGAGATGAAAATCAGATGTGCTCACCACTTTAAAATATTTATTATGAAGTGTCAGAGTTCATTTATTCTTTCTCTGACAACATAAAATCACAAGTCTTTGGATGTTCAGTTCCTGCCAGCTTCCACTGCAGTTTGGGTATTAAAAAAACAAGCAAAAAACAAATATGTTATCAGGTCTTGCTTATGAGGTTTTATGTTAGTGATGTGCCCATGAATTGTATGTTTATGTTTGAAGAAATGTTAGTTAAATACTTGCACAGGGCTTGAGCAACTGTTGATTGTATGGAGGAAAAACTGAGTTACTGCAAAAAACTGAAGTGGAATGTGCCCCTGCTTTTTCTGTTCATTTTATAACTTGGCTGACGAGGTGGATTTTATTCAGAAATAGCCTATAAGCACAGTGCAGTGGTCCAAAATCTGGAACTCAATGCCATATTAGGTATTAGCTGCACTAAACTGCAACTTTGTTGGAATGATTACACTTGGGGACTGGAATTTGGAACGTGAACATGGTTATTAGCACAAAAATGCCATTCTGATGGTTATTTAGCACTTAATTGTTTGGACAAACTACATTTCATATTAATGGAGTTTCTAATATACTCCTGTCTTTCATTCACAGCCTGTGAAGTTGTTGCACTGATGAAGCAACGCTGGCATAATTTGGACTAAAAAATAATGCTGTTCTCAGGTGACAACTCTTAATTTTGACTAATAGAATTAGTGGAATTAAAGGGAAGAATTTAGGAAGTATCCTGAAAAGTCTGTTGCGTGCAACTGGCAGTGAAGAACTTGTCACTAAGTAAAAACTGTGTACAGTTTTACCCATATTGCTGTTTTAAAACCAGTTAGAATTCCTAATTAGCCAGGAAAGGTCCCATTTGTCTAATCAGCACCTCTGCCCCAGGAGCAGCCAGAAATTCAAGGCAGAGGTGGGCAGTGCATTAATCCCAGTTTAGCTGCTGTTTGCTGACTCCAGTTTGCAGTTACTGGAAAGCTGGTATGGAGCCTTAGAAAGGAGCGAGGGAAGAGGGTTTGAGAGGGATAAATAAACATTAGGTTCTGGCTGCTGTTGCAACTCTCTAGGAGAGGACTCTGCAGGACAATAAGGACTTGCAAGGAAGGCTGTGAGGAAATGGTGCTCAGCTTCGAAGTATTTTTATAGCACTGCATAAGCCAGTGTATGAGAGCAAAATGATTTTTATCTGACACACCACACGGTACATATAACAGCTTTATTGACACTATACTTTGGAGGAAGAATGTGTTTGTCTTTCCCACTCATGTGAAACTAAGGATTGCCCCCTTTTCTAATGCAATTATCCTGCACCCAGTTGACAAGACCGTACTCTTTAAACCTTGCTCCAGACATAGGCTGTGCTTGCACTGGAAAGCACTGGCAGAGTTCTCTGTGACTGAACTCCCCTTCATCCATGCATGCTTTGAAGAAGGCCAGTTTTCATAAAGATACTGTGTTCTTCATGGCATCGAAGATAACAGTGTTGGAAAACAAAAGCAAATCTCAGATTTCATGTTTCAGTCTCCCTGCAATCTCAGTCAAATGAAAGGTTCATACAGAGTCTGGCTGTGCTTTCAGTCTTTCACATCTCTAATGATACGAATCCAGATTTAAGAAACTGAATGGTCTGAAGTGGTAGTGTTTCCTGACTTTATCTGCTTTATGGGTCCTGTAGCTTTGAGAATTGACATAGTATATGTAGCACTCTGTGCTCTAAACTGTGCCTAGAGGGCATGTATAATAAGCATCATCTATATGAATTAATTAAAATAACACAGATTAAAGGACATTGTTTCAGGGTCAATATCTTTCAGTATTTATGGAGTATCATTTTTACAAACTGCTTTTTTATGTTTTTATTTCATTATAGCTACAGTTTACTATTTAGTATGAGCACTGTAATTCAGCTGTATTGGAATGGGATGGAAGAATTAAATGCCTTACAGGACTGCATTGTGAGATGTAGGAATAGACACAGTACAGGGAGTAGTATTCTTTGAGCAGTGTTATTCACAGCAGCAAAAATTTACGCAGAGCCGTAAGAACCACACAGAGGGTCAACTGTCTGGTCCCGTATTTTATTAACTGATATTGCCACTGTGACTTCAATATTATGAAATGGTCATCAAAAGGAAATAAATGAAGATAATAAATTCATAAAAACCTAGATTAAAAAGCAGGAAAGATCAGAAAGCTGTGGGAAAAAAAAATTCCAGAAAGACGTTCAGTTACATAAATTAATGAGAATATTTAGGTATGTGTTTCTCAATTAAATACTTTTTATATTTTGCTTCCAGTTCTTTATCATTTAAAATGTTTCTTTAGTTTGATGAATGAGGAGTTACTGCAAATGATCATCATTTATAAATTAAACATATTCCAGAATCTCCATCCATTCCTCATGTGGTGATTAGAATATCTACACAGTGGAGAATATCCTCGGTACTGCTTGTAGGGCTGCAGTGTTATGTGCACCTGCCAAATTTTACATAAATTAAATGAAGGTGGTGTGCCCCAGGTGTCTCAACTTCACACAGCAATACAGACTTGGCAACACTCAGTTTTTTGCAGCTGAGTAGAGGTGGTGTTCAGCAGTGTGGCAGAGAGAAGGCTGCTGTGGAACACAAAATACTGTAATGGTGTCCCAGGTCACTGTAAATGAGAAGTATTGGATGGACTATGACTCTGTTCCCTTCTCAGCTTGTCCAGACCTGCAGGATAGTGAGGAGGATGCTTGTAGGGCACTTCTTTGTGTGCAGTTTAACTCATCCCAGGTGAACTTGCCATTTCTTCAGTGATGCTGAAAGCAATTCTGAGGGCACAAGCTTAAGGGTATCTTATTTACGTCTGGTCTGATGAGTGCCACGTCTGGAGTTTGATATTGACTGTGAAAAATACTAAATTATGGGTGGAGTTGAATAGGCCCAATCTCCCCAGTGCTAGGAGGGTAATTACTTTTTTGTGTGTTTCAACTTGTAAGAATAAATTTAACATCTGGAATTCATTTTTACCAGCTTTGCCAGAGACAAGACACTGCAGGGACAGGGAGGGAATCCAAAGGGATAAAATCAACAAGGAAAAGTCTCCCTAAAAGTAGTCAATATGTGGCCTCTTTTCTAATGTAGGATATTGGTTTACATGGTCAAAGTAATAGTTTCCTTGATAGTTGTTCTGTAATCAAGTAGCACATAGCCACAAAATCTGCTGAAGAGGATCTTCTGAGTTACTTAAGAGGTGCTGCTGAAGATTCTGCAGTCACCTTGCTGCATAGTGTGGGCTGATGGCAGCATGAATTCCTTTCCTTTCACAACCAGTAATCTCTCTTCCCTTTCAAACTTGTGCTTCTGACTTGTGTCTCAGCTTGGGATCACTGACCCTCAGAGCGTGGTCGTGGGTCCATTCACCACAGTCTAGTTCCCACTGATGGGAATTCACTCAACAAAATTTACAGTGAACTCCCTCAATTTACTGTCTAGCATGGCTTAGGAAAGAATCAGAGCATAAACAAGGTCCTTATTGCACAATAACTGCTTAAGTGTGTTTGGTCAGGATTTGAACTGGTGGCCAGCTGTAGCCAGAGAATATATTTCCTTCTCCAGCTGTGGTGCTACATGCAGTGGCTCCTCGTGCTGTTCTTGAACTCCCTTTTGTTTCATGTCACTGCTGGAAGCTTGGTTATGTGGCATTTGAGCAACTGATTTATTTTAACTCTGTCTGTTATTCATTACTGCATGTATTGCATCAGAATGCAAGTCAGCCCAACTTGCATAAGTCAGAATAAAAAAAAGGCGCTTCCAGTGTTGCATTCTGTGTGTTGCAGATTAAAAGAGAATAAAAGTGTCTTTACCTCAGACAGAACACAGGTGCTTGTGATCGTGATGGTAACAAAGGATTTATCAGTGAAGAATAGGGATGGGCAAACATGGCTAGTCAATGCCAGGCAATTAGAGAGCTTTAATTGAACTGCCCACAGGCAGTCATTGTCTGGGGAGGAAAGCTCAAGAAGAAAAAGGCAGTCTGTTTCTGAACCTTTGTGATTCAGCACTCCCCATAGGTGCAGGCAAGTGGGTTTTGGTGCGTTGAACTACCATGAAAGGTTTTGAAACTATTTTTCCTCCTGGCTATTGACTGAATCCATTAAAAACAAGAAAAAATCATTTTGAGGGAACTTTTTCTATCAAGCTAAATTGTTCTGTCTGGAGTCATCACTGGTTCTTAGTCTGTCTCTTAAATCATGCTCTCAAACTTCGAAAGTTTGAGAATATTCCACTTGTGAGGCTCGGCAGTTTCTCAAAAGATCAGAAAAAGATCTTTCTTCAGAAGACTTTCCTGAAAAAACATCCTGCTGCCCCCAGTGCCATGCAATGGTATGGAAACCATAGGCTTGTCTGTTCACTGCAGCTTGCAATACCCTCACAGGGTTTTCTTCTGGGATCCAGCAGCAGAACTTCACATGAGCTCAAGAGCTTTGTGTAGCAACCTTTTCTGCTCCCCAGCCCTCTCTATGGGCTTGACCATTCACATCCCTTCCAATCTCTGAATTTTTCAAAGATGCTTTGGTGTCTCGATGAGGAAAGGGCTGAGTTCTACCAGTGCTGCCAAATCATTCAGCAACATTCAGTGTTAGAAGGAGCAAGGTAAGCAGGAAGGAAGGAAGGAACGAAGACTTTAAAGTTATTTCTTGCACCAACATGGCTTAAATATTGCCTTTTCGGAAAGTTAGAAAGTTTCTGGCTTATCTCCAGCTTGACTCACTGTTTACCAGTCCACAGCAATTCAGTCTGGAATCCCACATAGAGCACTGACCCCAGAAGTGTTTGGAAAACGCACCAGAGATAAAAGGATGCTCAGAGTATCAGCTTGAAAAGAACAGTAGAGCCTCTGTCATGAAGTCTGTTCCACCAGAGTCCAGATCTCCACCATCAGATACCTGTCATGAGGTGACCTGCCTGATACCTTAAATCACCCTGATGCCTACAACTCTTCTTCTGTAAAGGCTTTCATGACTTCCTGACATCAGGCTATCAGCCCTCAGAATCAGTCCGTATCTTTCCAAAGTATATGACTGAGATTTAGCTGAGCAGATGGTTTTAGGTGGTTCTTTGATGGCAGACTCGGAGGGGTAGAATTCTGCTACAGCAATCTTCAAAGTGAGTAGAGCAGAAGCACCAACTTTGTTCTTTGATTCCTGCCTACAGCCTGTGAAAACAAAATGTGACGGCAATACCACTGACTGCCCCAACCTTTTCACTTGGTTAGTCGTGTCCAAATGGACAACTGAGACATCCAGTGCAGATGGAACGGCTGGCAGAAGGATAATTACAGCATGAGGGGGCAGTCAAAAGAGTACTCATCTCAACAGTGGAATGAAAATACTGTGGGGTATTTTTCAACAGCATCTTTGAACCTAATAAAGTTTTCTGTGTGCTCCTCCAAATGTTGTAAAATTATGTTCTTCTTTGATGGTGAATTGCAAAAAGTGCCATTTATTAAATGAATGTGTTTTTGAAATTCCAGATGTTGGTAAAAGGATGCTGTGGTCTAAGTGGATAGGTCTGAACTTGGATAGAGATCTAACAGAAATTAATCCAAATGTACTTCTCATGTGCATTTCACTATTCTGCTTGCAGATTCTTTTTCTGTTTGGGCTTTCCCATTAGAAATCAATCCATGGGTTTTCCTATTAGAAGTCCCCTTGGAAGCCCCCTTGGAAGCAGGGGACTGATGAAACCCTTGTTCTTTCACTCTTTGCAGAGATGCCTGGTGTTAATTATCCAGGAAAAGATTGTGTTTAATTTCCAGCAAAGGGATTGTGAAACTTTTCTG
This sequence comes from Daphoenositta chrysoptera, assembly GCA_013397915.1. Lineage (NCBI taxonomy): Eukaryota > Metazoa > Chordata > Aves > Passeriformes > Daphoenositta > Daphoenositta chrysoptera. Next base: position 344,019 of record VZRO01001513.1, on the reverse strand, counting down.
GGAATATGATACTGTGTTTGAAAAGTAGTAAATGTTGCAAAATAGGAAGGAAAAGGTTTACCCCAGACTTTGTTACAGTTTGGGAGGAGATGAGTAGATTGCTGTTCTTGGAGGGCCAGAAGTGGCCTGGATCAGTGGATCTGTGGAAGTACAAGCAGACAAACTTTAATACAAAGACAATTGCCTCCATTGTCTCCATCTCTTTCTGATGTGCCTCTGATTCCTCTATATATTGTGTGTATTAAATAGATCCTGGACTCTGTCAGACATTAAAGAAAAAAGATCTAATTGGTGGCCAGTCACAGAGATCCATAGGAAGGATTTTTTGTATAATGAACTGTGCCCCATAAAGAGTTCACTGGGTACCTCAAGAGATAAAGCATGGCCCATAACATCTTGTAGCTTTGGCTGTAATGTGGATATTTTTGTTTCTGAGACTCACAGGGAGGTCTGTAAACCCACATATGCATCCCATTGTGGCAAACGAGTGTAGATGGTATTGTTTGTTGGATTGTCTTTCAAGCCATGTCTCTATAGGGAGCCCAAACGATAAAATAAACTTTTCTCATGTGGGGTATTACTCATTTTTACTGTTATTGTTATAAATAATACTAATTCACATGGCAGCAGTGCTGTGTGTCTGAGTCACAGGCGTTGTGGTAGGTTCTGCATAAATACCATCAAAAATTGCTGTGAGACTGTGAGTATAGAATAAAAGGCAGCAGGATGAGTGCAAGCTGGAAAGGGATGTTTCTCTTTGGAAGATGGTATATGAGATGCACGTTTTGCTGTTCTAACTTTTCCTCTCAGCAAAAGGAATTAAGTTTTCTGTTTGATTCTGAGAGTTTGTTGAGCCTTTCAGTTCAGAAACCCAGCTTACAAATCCTGGCAATTCTGTGAGTGTCCCTAAAACGTGCAGATGGTGTGTGTCACCGAGGAGGCAGGGTTTGCTACTGGGTATTAGTGTCACTAATATTAGTGTTAGAATCTTTTGCCTGTTGGCTGTTAGTCCTACAGATAACTTGGTTGGAGTTGCAGCTCTCACTCTGCCGTCCAAAAAATCCATGTGGATTCCTTATGTGTGAGGAATCTGTATCAGTGGACCAGCAATATTGTCTGATATGCTCTGTGTCTGTCTCTTTTTCATATACAGGCACACATGCCAGCTGGAGTATGATATTTCTAAATGATCTATGGCAGTAGAGGAAAATAATTTCTCTGCAGTTTGAAAAGGACTAGTGTATATGTATATATATATATATTTTTTTTTTTAAAACGAATGTTCCATCTGAAGGGCTGCAAATTCGGTTCAACTGTGTTACCAGTAGAATGAGACAAAAGTCAGGTTTGTTGCAAGTCGAGGATTAATTGTGCAAAGAGTTATTTTCTCAGTTCTGGTGTAGCTGTTTGCTACAAATTTCTCAAATCTTCTGTAACACTAGGGACCCAACTGAGATGCCTGTTGTACTTCTAGTGTTTCATGTGTACTTGATTTTAATCCGTGTGTGTGTAACCGTATCTTTCGCTTGTCCCTCATTTGCTGGCTTTCTCCAGTACACATTGCTGTGGCTCAGAGCTGAACATGGTTTCAAATGCTGGAGCTAGAGCTAATCTTGCACTTCTGCAGCTGTGTTACAGTCTTCCTGAATTAGCAGGATTATTGTTTAGGGACATCAGACAATCAAATCCCAACCGTTTCCTTGGAGCCTCAGAAGATAATGACTGAGACTTGAACTATGGAAAAAACCATCAGAAAAAAACTGTCTGAAAACTACAGAGATCAAAGCATCTTATCTTTATGTATTTTCTAGTGCTTCTCAGTGAAAGGTAATCAAAGACTGTGCCAAATTAAAGGGATCACATTATGTGAGGAAGCTAAACATGGGGTTTTGGACAGTTGGGGCACGAACTGCACAGGGAAGTCTGGAGGCAAAGGAGGAGGAATCTGAGCAGTGTCTGGGCAGGCACAGAGGGAGGGTGGCTCTTGTCCTCTCAGCAGCACTGCCCAGACCTGCTGGAACTGCAAAAAGATACTTGTGAGTCTTGATGTTTTGAAGAAAATCAGGCAGAATCCAGAGATCTCCTACCATTTTTGGCTGTGGAAGGGAAGGAGAGAAAGTGCATCCTGGGCTAGGATTAGGTGGTGTAGCTGTTGGAAAACAGCCAGCAGCACTGGGAAAGAAGCCTCTTCAAAGTGATTTTTAACTGCCAGTTGCACTAAACCACCTCTGTGATTCTGGCTGTTCACTGGCAGAATCTGTCTCAAAAGTCTTCTCATACAAAATTTGGGTTTGGGATCTGTAAGTGCTGCTGTGTTTTGAGTGCTAAGCGCAGAGTATGATCAAGCATGTTTTAAAGTGACAATAGAAGAGATGGGAACAATGCATGTGTTTTCATCTGAGCCTAGAGTGGATTATTCATTGCCTTTGGAATCCACACGTAGTTTGTTGTGTGATATAGGCTGTTAGGTCCATTCCTGCTGCAAATAAATCAGTGGGGTTGAGAGCCAGGGATGTATTTGTTTATTTTCTGATTTTCATTGTCATAGAGGAGAAATAAAAAAGGCTGACAAAGAAACACATCAACTTGGGAAAATCTTGCCTGAATTGTTTTGGAGAGGAAAACACAAACACATATAAAAAAAAGCTTTTGTTTCCCTTGTGCAAAAACATTGTTTGTCAATGATAACATTTCCATTACTAATGCTTCAATGGAATTTTCATGATCTGGCATCATCCTGTAGAAAAAAACCTCATCTGAGAATGTCTTTCAAAAAGTTACAGTCTCATGTCTCAGTTAAAAAGATTTCTGCAGTAAAATTCTGGTATTTACCTGTGCAGCTCTCACCAGAATGAATTGCTTGTTGTATGTACTCTATTTTTAAGTTCGGCTTTGAGAGAGGTTAATTGTGAAATATTGATGATTCGGTCCAGAATTCCTTCATAAATTTGTTTGTGAACAGTTCTCTGAACAAACAAAAACTTGTTAGAGGTTTATGAGTCAAGTACACATCTCTTTCAAAGAACTCTTAAATCCATTGTGGTTCTGTCAGGACTGCTTATGAACTACTATTTAGTATCTTCCATTTCTTTCCACTGCTGCCAAGTTTTTGAATTTTTAGTATTCCTAGATTAGTAAGAATCATGCTGAGTAGTAGCTGAAGATGCTTGGTATACTTTGGGTTTAAGTGAACCTTTTTAGTAAAACATATTATTGCACCAGAACCATGAGCATGTCTTCAGGAACATGTCTGATTTGCAGACAACGTCTCTCTTATCTGTACAAAAAGTATTTTCTTATTCTTTTGCAGGTTTTCTTACATATCACTGTGTCAGTGTCACGTAAAAAAGTATTGAAAGTCCTTAGGGAACAAACAGCTGAATTCTTAGAAAAGCTGAACATCTGTGCCTTTTTTTAAGTTTAAAGGGATGTTCATGGTTTCTGAATTCCTGGGAGGTACATCATGAGGATTTCAAAACATGCTAGTTTTAGAGACAAAACTTTAACATCCTGTGAGCAAGAGAAGGCAACAGAACTTTAACAGAAAGAAAATTATTTCTTTCTTTTATTATTGTAGCAATTCACTTTTCCTCCCCTGCTTGTTTCCAAAGAATGTTTTACTGCAAGTTTTTCACCAGATAAATAGCTCAATTCTTCTCTATTTTGGCCTTTTTTTTTTTGTGCTACAGGATACTGCATTCAAACCTAAAAGTCTGACTTCTGCTTTTAAGACAAAATGAAATGCTTTTATTGCAAAAAGTGTTGTATTTCCAGAACAGCGAAAGCAATCTCTTTGCAGACAAAGAAGGATTTTGATGGAAGATCTAATTCTTGTCAGTTTGAAATAGAACCAGTCATTTTTTCAACAGTCGAAACCTGGTTTTTTACAGAAATAGTTTACAAAGAAAAAATCCACACATATCAAAACAGTGTGAAATGGAAATCTTAAATTAATAATTTTTAGACTTAAACCTAATCCTTTGATCCTTTGAACTCGTTGGTGAGTTGTACAACTAAGACATTTTCTTTTTGCAGGCAGACAAAAGTATATTCCTCCAGAATGCTTTGGACAATGGGCACTTTTAAAAAGAAGTGGTTGCTGCTTGCACAAGGAGTTAAAACCTATGGCAGTACAAGGTCAGCCCGAAATTCCAGCCTGCCCCATAGTTAGTGTGGGACAAGAAGGGTTAGTCTGAAGTGGAGAGGCGTGCAGATGTTCTGCTGTGAAGTCCCTGAAGGGTGTCTTGGGCTGATGTAACAGCTCCGAGGAGATAGAAACCTGGAGCAGGAAAGGTACAATAGGAGCAAGCCCTTTGGACTGTAAAAAGGATGAAGAAGCACTCAACCAAGAGAGCCTCTTTTTCTGCTGAAAAAGCTCTGGCAAAGACAGCATCTGAGCAGCAGATTGAGATTTCCTTGTTGGTGGAGGCTTTTAGTTTTCCAGACCCTTGGCTTTGTTGAGTATGTGACTGACTTTCAGAAGGAACTAATGATCAATAGCAGATTCCTGGCAAGAGGCATAAGAGCAGGCTGGAAAGTAGGAATATCTCCTTGACATATGGTCTGCTTCTGAGCTGCAGGAGGTATTTTTCTGTTAAAAAATGAGGGACTGATCTTTGCTACATAGATTTATCCAGCCATTTCTGGTACCTCTCTAAAACATTTCTGATTTCCAGTTCTTTGCAGCATCTAGCAGGACTTGAGCAAAGCATTTGACATTGTGCCACATGACATCCTTGTTTCTACACTGGAGAGACATATTTGGCCCAGAAGCCAGCTGTTTGCAGGGCTGCATCCAGAGCCCCGTGGGCAGCAGGGGAGGGAGGGGATTCTGCCCCTCTGCTCCGCTCTGCTGAGACCCCCCTGGAGCCCTGCATCAGCTCTGGGGTCCTCAACATAAGAGGGATGTGAACCTCCTGTCTTGGGTGAAAAAACCTCCTGTCTTGGGTGAAAAAATGTATTGTTGCCTGCCAGCATGTTTTGAAGCTCCCTACCTTTTTTGCTAGGGTAAACAGGCAGGAACTCTCCAGACTGTCTGTGCCACTTGCTGTTTCCCCATGTTCTCTGTTTTTCAGCCTTTTTAGGTGCTTTCTACACACAGCCTTGCTCTGGAGAGTGTTGGACTTGTTGATTTCCCACCAGCTTCAGAAGCACTTTTAAAGTATGCATCACCTCAGACACCTTGAGATTTCATCAGATCACACTCCCAGCAGAAGGGTCCTGGAAACTACCAGAGTTTTTATACTGGTCTTAGTCTAAGTAGTTTACTGAGTTACTGGTTTTGTACCAAATTTGATTTGGTATATTTTGGGTTTAAGTAAATTTTTTCAGTAAAACATTTTATTGTACAAAGCCATGAGCATGTCTTCAGGAACTTGTCATTTGCAGACAACATTTCTCTTATCTGTAGAAAAAGTATGCTCTTATTCTTTTGCAAGTAAATACTTTCGCCGAGTATGTCCTGCCAAGTTTTGAGCAGAAACTTGATTGTTAGTAGATTGAGGAGTATTTGTTTGTCTTGCAGGGTTTTACTTTTACTGGAGTGGGCTTTTTAGCACGACTTGTATTTCAGAGTATAGGTCATCTCTCTGCAGCTCTGAGAGAGAAGTTAATTTTCTGCCTGTGAGCTGTAGTGTCTTGCGCGCACAGGTAAATTTGATGCTATGTCAGTGTGTGCACTGTACCTCTCATGTTAGTGGAAATGGGTTTCAGTCAGAACTCAAGCTTCAAGGAGGGATATACATCACATTCAGAGCTAACTCAAACACTTTCTGCTGTTAAACTGACCCAAATCCAGTGCTGAATCCTCCAGCTTTGGCATGCATGGGAGGGAGCTGGGATTCGTACTAGATTTGTAAAAACATTCAAGGTGGTGTGCCAGATGCAGTCATGAAAGCACATCGTTCTGCCTTCTCAGGCAGACAGAAATAACCAGGACAGTCAAGTGAGTGGCATGTGCTTTGCCCCAGGCCAGAAGGAGCTTAGCACCCCTGTGGTGATTGCCAGTGACCATCATGCTGGTTCCTGGAGTGGCACGTGCTGAGCATGGGCTGTGTGCTAGAGACTGCACTTTGTCCTGCAAGTTCTGGATCTCAGCTTTTATAGTTTCATTGAGTTTCTTCTCCCCTCTCCTTCCACATCCCAGTTCTTACTTTCAGTCCTTTTCTAAACAGAGACTGGTTTGTGGTGCAGAATAACCTTTTTGGTGTAGTGTGTCACTCACTTACCACAGCTGCCCTCAACCAGGACTGAATTTTCCTGTTTAGTAAGGTATTTGGTTTTGATAAGCTCCCTCCCCCTTCATTCCTCCCCAGGGAGAGCACAACAAGCTGCAGCTTGAGCGTGGCTCGCAGGCTGTCACGAGGCTGTGCAGAGCAAATGGAGCGTCTGCTTGCACACCCCACCCTGGGAACAAGGGCAGCGTGTTTCAAGCTGCAGTTGTTGAGCAGAATCCATGACTCCTCAGGAATTCATTAGAGGATTCTCCCATGTCGCAGTGCTGCTCCTTTGGTACCAGAAATTCTCCTTTTGGAAAGGCACTGGAAGCATGTGTGGTGAGCAAAGAAGAGGCTGAGGGCATCAGCGTGGGCTGACTTTAAGGTCGCCTTGAAATGACACTGATGATGAGTGATGGCAGGACCCTTCCATGGCATGCTGAAATTAATTCCTAAGTCCTGTCTGTGCTGTGCAGCTTCACGTGCTGGGAGAAAGGAGAGGCAGAAGCCTTCTCTCCCAACACACCTATGATGACAAATGCAGAGCTAAAATACGCTGTCTGCTCCTGACACCACTTCTTGGTTTTGAGCTAAACAGAGTGAAGAGGGGAGAAGAGCGTCAGCAGATGGGTTGGTCTGATGTTGCTTTTCCTCACAGACTTCTGTTTCATCAAGCAAAGTAATTTCTGGGGAGAGGAAGAAGTTTGGCTGTGACCTTCCCTTGCTCTGCTGTTGAGAGGAGTAAAGCTCCTGACAGACTTTTATCCAGTGGAAAATGGGATAATTGTGCTTTCTTCCATCTATCTGCACACGTTGTGGCAGCTGTCATCATTTGTATCTCTGCTTTCTGGCTGTTGACTGGGGTTCCTGTAGGTCACAGTAATACAAACAATACTTGTCAATAGAAACAAAGCCACTTGTCATTTGATCAAATGTTTGCATTTAGTTATTCTCTAATAAAGTTTGAACTCTGCAGTATTAACATTGTCGTGCTCACTAGCTTGAAATTAGTTTTAGAATATAAGTGAGCAGGAAGCCAAAACAGCCATGGTGCTTTCTGTGTCTGTGATTACAGATCATGTTTGCTTTGTGGATCCTCTTGCCTGTCTTTTCATCCTTAACAGACAGTACTGTTTAGGCACGGAACCTCTTAACAATCTGGTGTTAAAACTTTACTCTTCAACCTTAGATAGGCTTTAAATTATCAAATGTAACCTGCTTTGCAAACTGTAAAAATGTACTGGCTTCCAAATCAAACCCTCAAAACTTCTCATTGAAATTGTCAGAGGGGATTTCAAATGCTGAGAAGTACAAACTATTTTTACACAGTTAATTTGCATTTTCACAAAAGGCAGTTCTAATATTAATGAGATTAAAAACCGTCAGATTATACAATATAAGCCCCCTGGATACAGTGCTTTCTGAACAAGTTCAATTAGAAAAATGTGAGTGAGATATTCCAAGAGTATTTTCTGGGAAGAAAGTAGCCGTTGCTCTTTCTTGTTCTCCCAAACTGTCTTTGGAGGAATTGGGCAAACTCTTTGTTTTGTCTCAGAACAGTAACACATGCCTGAGTTGTTTTTCGATCCCAAATGAGGTAAAAACTTGATGGTCTCACCCTCTTGTGACTGCAATCAAAGTAAACCTCTTGCTTTTGGAAAAGCAGCGGGGGTTTTTTGTTACTTTTTTCCCCACTACTTGCCATTAAAGCTTCCAATATAAAAACAGGGGAGAAGGGAAAAGAGGAAAGCATAAATATGAAGAATAGTAAAAAACTCACAAAAAATATGTTATTGTTCACCAAAGAGTGTCCTTCAAGCTGGATAGCAAAGCTGATTGATTTTCAAATTTATATTTAGCTTGCTATTATATTCACCCTGAGGTAGAGCTTGAGACCTCATTACTTTTTCGTAGTCCTTGCTTGATGCAGTGCCAGCATGACCTAGCTGACTTTTGCAGGAGGAAACTCATCTGGGTGTATTTAATTCTCAAGGTAACATCTTCGAGTGGTGTAACTTGCTGTGTGGCTCAGAGCACTGGCTGGGCACCATGCCCCCAGCCTGTCCTGGTGGGGTGTCACCTCACTGCCCGTGGACTGTGACCTTGTCTTCCTCAAGGGCCCAGGGGACTCAACAGCCACTGAGCCAGAGGGGAATACTGACAGAAGGAGCCTCAGATCTTTGGAGTGCTCTGGACTTCAGGCAGTCCTTGGTGCTCTGTCTCAGCTGCACTGTGGAAATCACAGTGGTAGTAGAAGAAGGGTTCAAACTGAATTTGAGTTGATGAATTATTATTCAGCTGTGACATGCAATCTACCTGGTGGATGCTCAGCATGTGGCAAACACACGTTTCAGCTTACTATAACCAGCACTGAAAGCTGTGTAAAATTTATTAAATACTTTCTTTGCTCCATTTCAAGACCATAAAAATGTGCAGTTACTAGTACTCTAGTCAGCAATGAAGTTTTACCCTGTTGGAATTTAATGGTGTGTCTGAGCTTTAGATACAGCAAAGGAGGAATTTTTGCTTGTGTGGGTCCAGTGGGACATATTTCAAAAATTAAAATGCAAGAACGTGGAAAGGAGCTGGACAACATGCAGTGGCTGCTGCTGGGCACAGTTAGAGATGTAGGAGCTTCATGTCTTCGTGAACTGCTGGGGATTTCAAAGCAGAAGGCTGCAGAAATGCTACCTAACAAGGCTCAGAGAAACTTCATGGCCACGCAATTATCATCATTTGTAGATCTTCTGTAATGAGAAAACAAGGTGGGATATTTGTACAATGCAAATATAGCTGCAGCAACAGGGCACTCACAAGAGAATGTAGGAATAAGATACCCAGACTGTTTCTTCTTAAGGAAAATCACAAAACCGAAGAAGTAATAAATGTTTTTAGGATGGACAGTGAAGATGATAGTTGAGGATACCATGACCTGAATGAAGCATGAACAAAGATGTCTATTAAAATTATGTGTTTCAATTTTTACATTTTCAAGTGAGCCTGCTGCAGTCTCTACAGAAGATTAATTTCACAGAGAATTTCCTCTAGTAGAAATGAATGCACTTAGGCTTTTTCAGATTCTGTGTGAGATGCAAAGCTTGCAGTGAATCCATAGACATGACTCCTGATTCAGAATTATTTAATGAACTGTATCTGTGGCACAGCAGAGGGGCAAATTAAGGCATATTTTGGACTGTTTGCTTCTCTTACATGTTTTTGTAAAAGCTAGGGGTTTTTAATGCCTTAGCTTCTTAAGATTTATCCTAGCTAACCTTCATCTAGGAAGAGTGAAAAGAAGAAATGAAGGCGAAAATGGTCACCAGCAAGATGGGGCTGTAACCCAGAGTATTGATCTTCTGCCAGGTCTCTCAGCTGAGTGATTGTGTATCTTAAGTGGTTGTGTGGTAGCTGAGACATGGCCCTAGAGACTTGACTTCCCTCCTTGGCTGAGCAGATGCCCCCAGCCAGAAAGACCCATCTCTCTGAAGTATCCAGAACTGATGCCTCTCCCTTGGGAACCTGAGAACTGGAGGATGTCAGACACTCCTTCCTCTCCAGATACCTCATTTTCTTCCACAAAAGTCCATCTTGCTGTAAATTTGGCTATTTTTTTTCCCAATCCCCTGTGTCTGAACTTTCTGACCCTACATTGTCCAGGGCATAACTCTGCACCTCTGCCCAGTTTTCTGGGCAGCTCCTAAAATATACAAGCAAGTGTGACAAAAGAACGTAAAATCTTATGGAATGATAGTATTGTGTTCTTTTACTTACTTTGTCTTAAAAATAAGCTATTTTCATTTCAGACCAAAGGTATGTTAAACTACAAGTCTGTTTTTCAGTATCGCAGCACCTTCTTCACTAAGCTGTGCTAAAAGGATAGGTTTTTTTTTTCTGTGGAAGTCTGTAAGAGCTAGAATGCTCTCCTTTTCTGTGGGCAATGTTCATAAAAGTCTTTCATCAAATTACTCAGTACCTGAAAACCCCAGCCTCTTTCTGTCTGAGCAACATCATGGCAGGTCTGGTTTTTTCTAGGTCTGTCTGTGGATGTAGTGAAAAATCTCATCTGGATGCTAGGTTTTTTGTTTTGGCTGAAATAGGAACAGATGAGAAATTCAAAAAGAAAGATCCCGGGGAAAAAAAAAAAGGACATACAGAAAGGAACTAAGTGATTAGCTAAAATAAATTTAGCTTGTGTAATGTTAACAGATAATTTACTTCACCAGCTCAGTTCAGATTATTTGCAGCTGCAGTTCTCTGGTAATGCATGTTCCATGTGCCACAATTTTTTCTTTAATTCTTTTATTCAAACTTAATTTTTCTCTTACCATGTATTACAGTTATAATAAACACCTGGAGCAATGTACCTAAAGGTAAAAAAGGATCTTCTCCTCTTACTTTTGTTTTGTGTTGCTTCTAAACACTGTATTTTTAGATCCTGTCACTGCACTGTTGTTGAAAATATTGTCTGAAATTTGTTGTCAGAAATATTCTTTGGTTTCAGGGAGTTGCACACTGTTCTCACTACAGATGTTATTTTTTTTGGCATTATTGTCAACATACTCAGTTATCGTAATTTTAGACTACAGATTGTTGTTTTTTCCCTCCCTTTTTCTCCTGAAAAACACCAGCCCCTCCTGTCTGGGGTAGTATTGCAATTCCAAAACCATAGCCAAGGGTAAAGCTGCTCTTTCCCCTCCCACAGGACTCCATTTCAACTTCCTACATGAAACTGATAGAAAAAAATATGCCAGAAAATGTATTTTGACCAACCCCCAAGCTTTTGACCGAAAGAAATATGTGAAAAATATCTGCTTTCCACTGGAAAATGCAGCTTCTACTGAAAATCAAAACCCTTGATTGAAAACTTTTAGTCAGAAGTGTCCCAGGATCACCATTGTCATCCTGGCAAGTGACATGCAATGTAGGAGATGTGATGAGTTCAGGGAGCTCTTTGTGCCAAAACACTGAGGGACGTGAATTAAAAATCCCATTAAGTTAAGATATAGCAGCACTCCTAAATACAGTATGCTAAACATTTGCAGCCATGGTATGTCAGAATCTGAGGGCAAAGAGTGAGATTTGAAAGAGGGGAGAAAAGCAATTCAGAAAAAATTATGTGGCAGATTTTTAGGTTTTCACCTGTAGGCTTTGAGGGAAACAAATACCCCCCCCAACAAACCACACACACCCCATTTCTATTTTCTGACCATTTTAATTGCTGTATTACATGGTAACTTTTCATAAGGAAGTTCAAATGAGGAAAACTTCTCTGCAGTTATTTTTTTCTGTGGTGATAACTGAACCCTTTCATAAATATAAATATGAATGGCTTTCTTCTGATGAGGCTTTCATAACTGCCCTCCTTTGTGTGTTCTGAGGCTGTGTGAATGCACTCAAAAGCAGGTGATGCTACAAACTCTGCAGAAAAAGCATATATTGTATTTACATAGCTTGAAATCCGACGGACTTTAAATGCAAAAATCTTGCTATTATATTCGTGATTCAGAAAAGAACAGCTATGAAGAGCAAAACTAAAGACGTATTTGATCAGCAAAGGGAGTTTTGCCAGTCCTCAGTGCTTTGAAGTAAGTTTAATGTGAAGATTGGCCTTTTTTTCTTCAGTTTCAGTTGTTCTCAGCATTTAATTTCTTGGTGGATAGCCTGTGAAGGGTGAAAGTGCAAATGCAAAGCAAGAGTTCAGTAAGTGCTGGAAGTCTCTGGAAGCTTTTGAGAGGCCCTTACATGCTGGAAATGGACTTTGACAGTCACATTCCTATAATGAAGTTTTGCTTTTTTTCCTGCTCCTTAGAGCTTGGATAGACAGCTGAATTTTAACATGCAAGCATTGATGAGGGAGCTTGAGGTTACCACTGATAGACTTACTTCACCTTTTAGTGAAGTTAGACTTACTTCACCTTTTATATGATTGCCTGGCTTTCTTGTTACAGAAGCACCTTGACACAATAATCTGGTGACTATTGCCACTTGCTCAAAAAGATCAGGATCTGCAAGTGAAGATGGCTAGTTCTTCCTGGTTCCAGCTGGCTTAAAAACCCACAAAACAATCAAATAATCCAGTCTTTACAAATATCCAGGAAAGACTGAACCCTGTGGGATGAAAAGGAATGGGTGAGGATTTGTGGAGGTGCATTGATTCCCTGAGCAGCATGAGGAAAGCCACGTCACAGATTTCCTGGTCTGACCACTGTAGAGGAATTCTTGCTGTAGAGATTCACTGTTGCCTGACAGCTTTATCCATCGTGAACATGTGATTTAGTGCTTTGTCACATTACTCTGGTCCTATGCCTTGATTCATGATTTAAAAAGAAACACGAGCATTTTTTGTATGTTGTTTAAGAATCAGAAGTCTCAGTCTCTTTTTTCTTAAAAATGAAACACAACCCATACAGGCAATAGTCAGAATCCCAGGTGAACAAACACATGCACTATGAGTCATGAACCTTTGGTGCCTTATGGGTGTAAACAAGGCTTCAAACCAATGCCAAACTCTGGCTTTAAAACTTTGACTTTCATTGGGAAGAAAGAGTTTCTGATCTTCAGAACTGTTGGGTAAACTGTGAAATGGCAGTTGCAGTTATTCATTTGCACCAGTTTGCTGTGGGATGTATTGGCAATGTGGCAATCAGTGTAGAAGGTATCTCACTGAGCTGCCTTTTGTCTCCTTGTCCATAGAGCCCATGGTTATTTTATAGTTCATAAGAATGCTTCTTCCATTCATATGATTTCTTTCATATCCTTGCTCTCATTCTGGCTTTCCCAGTAGCCCAGAGAAACTGTAAGGCTTTGGAGTGTTTCAAAAGATTTTTGTATTTGTCTGTCATTCTAAGTTTGAGTGTTACTGCATGTTTTCCCTGCTCCAGAACAGGCTAAGAGGGCTGCACTGACTACAGCAAGAAAATGAAGAAGAAACAAAGCCATAACAAAACATAATAAAACAAAGCTGGAATACCCCAGCCTCCTGTCACATCCCCAGTGTGATCTGGGTTGTGAGTAGATCCTTTGCTTTTAGATTTAATACTGCTCCATATATCTTGAAGTGGGAGGGCAGTACAATGGTTTTGGAATGTTCGCAATTCCTGCCAAAATGCTGAGACAAAAAGGACCAAGGCCCTGTCTGGTTTGAAGTGTCTCCTGGATCATGGCAGACGGAGGTGTAAATGATCCTGTGCAGTCCAGATGGGTGTCAAAGGCCCTGCAGGTCAGACAAAGCCAGGAGGCTGATACCAAAGTTACAGAATGTGAAATATTGCAGCCTTTGTTAGCTGATCTATGGGATGTTCTCAATGGCCTGCTAATTCATGAAAAACTTCTTATTTCTTCCATTGTAGTGTTGGCCTGGGTGCCAGCTAGAGTTGCTAGTCTGAGTCAAGCAGGGACCACACTTGAGCCATTCTGATGTCCAGCCCATCTGATGGGTTGGGTAATTGATTGTGGACCTGCAGCTGGGAACAGAATTTCGATTTGCACTTATGAAACAGCTTCTATTCCAGTCTCGATCTCCGGGGAATGGATGCAAAACACCAGAAGAACAAGATGCAACTCTTCCTCGTGCATCATGTTTGGCAAATTAACTTTTGACCTTTTAGTGGCTTTGTAAAAATATGAGAGTCTTTGCCTCCGTTTCAGGTTATTAGGAAGGAGATATTTTTTCTGTTTCCCTTTGGACTGTTATGTCTGTGAGGCATGAAACAGCCTTGATGTATGCAGCAAAATAAGTACTGAAAACCTGTTGTGTTCTTATTTCTGCAGTGTAATGATTGGCTTATGAGGAAAGCCTGGGGATGGTGGTAAGAACAGTATATTTATTTTTGACTTCTAGTACAGAACAGGAGAGATTAACTCTTTTGTGCTTGTTTTCAGACTGGATATTTCCATCTGCCCCATGGGGATTACTTCATTGAGCCTCTTAAAAAGCATCCACAGAAGGAGGGAACACCCCATCCCCATATTATCTATGGTGCAAATAAGCTTCACAATGCTTTAAGGAGAAGACGGGCCATCCCGATGGAAAAGGAACAAGCATGTGGACTGAATGGTACTACTTTTGCTGGATTTCTGCCTACTTGCTTTCTGCATCTTTTAAAGCAGCTATTTTCCAGTGGTGTGTGCCTTTCCTTCTGCCAGGCTTTTTAAAATTCTGTAAGAAAAGATTATGCAAAATGAGCGCATCTCAATCAAAACACCACAGGAGGCACCCATCTGGGTTTCCTTCTGAAAAGTTAAATCCTCCTTATGACTACTGAGATATGTTTCTCAAACCATTGATCCTTTCTACACCTCAATTTTTCTCCAACCAGAACTGTTTCAGTGAGATTGAAAGCTGAATTCTTAAGGAGTTCTGGGATGGCAAGATTTGCAGTCAGGATTATTTTTAATAAAATGTTCTCACTCCATGCAAGTTCTGTCCTCAACATAAAATAACTCCCCTCTAATCTAGGGTTTAAATTCAGGATTTCTATATCCTCTGTGATAGTTAGCAGAATATTTAAAGAGTTTTATTTAGTTGTTCTGAAAGTGAAGTACAGGGCATCAACAGCAAGATGTTTTTTTGTAGAAGTATAAGTAAAAATAGCTGAAATATTGGTGCAGCAATACTCAGGATCATGTCTTTTGGGAAGACAAACTAATACGCTATGCTGGAAAGAAAGAATATATCTGCAGGGTAGTTGGCATCTCATAATTACAAAACTAGTTTCTTGATTTATTTTATACCAAAAATGTACAGATTCTGTATTGGTTCTCTGATGTTTGAGGCCTTGACTCTGAATCTGCACCAAAGTTTAGACAGGTATGGTATTGGAAGGGGTGAATCAGTAATTACCTGCATGACCTAAGGCCTGAGTTATGTACAAATAGAGCTGCAAAATACATAGGAATGTGTTTCTGTCTTTCACAGGTCAGTGGTTTAAGAGAAGTTGGTTCCTTTTCAGGAATGGGAAATGAAAGGAGGAATGTAGGAATCCTTAATCCCCCATCACAACTGCTGCTGAAGGTTTAATGCCATGTAGTATGAGTTGGTAAATTAAAGAAGCAAAGAGCAACTTGACCCTGCTGTATTTCTGGTTGTAGACCTGCATTGCACTTCTTGCTTGCTGGCCCAAGGTAGTGCAAAGGGGAAAAATCAGAAAGCTGATGGGGGAAGTTATTCAATCTCCTGTGATACTGGGAAAGTAAAGATAAGGGGAAGCCATAAGAATTAATATGAATGTGTGCCATTTTATTTTTCATCAAGTGAAAATCTATTTATTAGAAAATAACCCTGGATTTGAAAAAAACAGGAGTGTCTAAAGGTGATGTTTATCTTGGTGAGAATTTCAAATAGCTCCCTGAATTTTCATTCCTTCTGATGACTGCTGGGATAAACAAAAGAAATTAGTTTAGATTTGCCTATGAAGAATGAGGAAGTTGTTCTTGCCTACTGTCTTCCAGGTTTCTTTTATGAATGAAATAACATCTGTATGCAGTCATTTGAAGTGGGAAGAGAAGATAAGAGATCCTAGGGAATATCCTGTGTATTTGCTTTGTGTGGTCTGCTTATTTTCTTTCTACCTCTCACTTTTAGCCTCTTGTATCTTTCTTCAAAGTCATGCAGAATGAGACAGTAAAAGACTGGCTGTACCTGGACAATGGAAAAAAAGAGCATTAATTTCCCTGTGATTTTATCACTGCTCTAATAGGCTTTTCAGTTTAAACTCCCTGTCTGATGTTATTCATTCCAATGTGACAGAATTATTTCTGGTGATAGTATTTTCATGATACTGCAGCCAAACAAAGGTAGTGTCTTATGAACTAAAAAAGTAATATACTGTAATTTATGTTTCTGTTTTTAACTGAGTGAGCTTTTAGAGGTAATATCTGCTTTGGAACAAGCAGTAATCTTGGCTGTCATAAAAGTTAAATAATCAGTGTGAAAAAGTGCATGGGGATAAAACCATTTCCTTTGTTATATTTTTTCCCTTTATGTGACAGGATATAACAATCTGATTCCTCAAAAGCCCTTAACTTTTATGTTGGGTGTTATGTGTCCTGGGCTGCACCCAGAGCCCCGTGGGCAGCAGGGGAGGGAGGGGATTCTGCCCCTCTGCTCTGCTCTGCTGAGACCCCCCTGGAGCCCTGCATCAGCCCTGGGGTCCCTGCACAGGAAGGACAGGGACCTGCTGGAGCGAGTGCAGAGGAGGTGACCAAGATGATCAGAGGGATGGAGGATCTTTTCAGCTTGGAGAAAAAAAAAGGCTTTGGAGTGACCTAATTGTGTCCTTCCAGTACCTGAAGGGAGCCTACAAGAAAGATGGAGAGAGATTTTTTTACAAGAGATTGGAGTGATAGGACAAGGGGCAATGACTTCAAACTGAAAGAGAGTAGATTTGGATTAGGTATTAGCAAATTCTGTGTCTTGAGGGTGATGAAGCTCTGGCACAAGCTGCCCAGAGAAGGTGTGGATGCCCCATCCCTGGAAGTGTTCAAGGCCAGGCTGGATGGAGCTCTGAGTAATCTGGTCTAGAGGAAGATGTCCCTGCCCATGGCAGGGGACTGAACCTATATGATTTTTCAGGTCCCTTCCAAACCAAGCCATTCTGTGTTTTGTTATCTCATTTCTGAGTAGCCAGCTTTTCAATAGAGATAGAAGAAAGAAAGAATTCAGTGTCATCTTCTGTTTATACTATGCATTGTCAGAGCAGTTGCTCTTGTTAGAAGTCAAATACAGAACAAAAAGAGAAAGTGATACAATTCTTGCTTTCTATTCCGAATGTATTCAGTACTCAGGCTTTGGTAAGTACTTTGTGCATAAATAAATTGTAAAGGTAGTAAGTTGACTGTGCCATCTTTTCAGGATTTCACGTACTTCATGCTTTTGAGGTTGGTGCCAGAAAGTTTGTACACCCACATGACATCACAGATACCTTAGAATAGTCCCTTTTGGGATCACTTCAAAGCAAAACATTTTCAATTTACAGTTCACAGTTAATTGTAAAGACTAATTCTAATTTATAGATTGAACTTTGTTTTGTGTTTTTGACCGTAGCCTTGTCCCCACTGAGCTGGGGCTTAGCTGATGAAGAGTTGCCCATTGTATGTCTTAGAGGAACTGGTGTTCGGATATTTTAACCTTTTGGACTGAGATTCATCATACAGATGTTTATTTATTTGTTTATTTGAGCATTTGTTAATTTGAGCTCTGAGTTTGTTTGGCTTTATAAAATTAAACTAAGATGCTTGAGGTATTTTTGTGACTTATGCTTGGTGTGTGTTCAGGTTAAAGTGTAGTGGTGATTTTTGCTTGAAGAAGTTGAATCACCTGGATGCTTTTGAGTCAGTGTGCAAAGCTGAGTGGTGGTAATAGAAATATTTTAGTCAGAAATTAACCTATCTGTCAGGCAAGGAATAGAAAGACTAGTTGTATAGACAAAATCAAAGTAAAGGAATTATTACAGGAGTGACTGGGTAGAGGATGCTGATCTCCTGTGCAGTCTTTTTCCAGAGGTTTTTTGGTTTTTTTTTAATGCAAGGTATGTCTTTTGGAAGAAGCTTTGTGCAACAACGTTTACAACTTTTACTGTGGCAACAACTGCATGAATATCCAGGGTCCAACCTGTTTTTTACCTGTCTCGCCTACACGCAATATTACTTTAGCATCAGTGACTTTCCTGTGCTCTTGCAATAATTACATTAATTACTTTAAAATTGGTATTACCTTTAACAGTTTCAGATGCTTGGAGAAAAATCGTGGCAGTAAATTATGTAAATTAAAACTTATGTTTGTGCTGTACACTTCCATTGCTGCTCAGGCAACTGCCAGCTGACTCAGTCATTAGCTGCATGCAAAGCTGAGTTACTAATCTTGACAGTAGCATGACATTGCTAGCACCTGTCTTACTGTACCATTTGAAATATGTGTGAGAAGTAGCAGAAAAGATAAATGAAAAGTGGCCCTGTGCCTTATAAAGAACCTCTCTAATCCTTTGTGCCCTCAGGAGAGGAAATGAAGGATCTGGGAATTTGTTTTGTTCTTCTAAATAGGTTATCTTAAAAATTTGACAGTGCTCTGAGGTATAATATAGGAGAAGAGAAATTATCCTCCCTTCTACAGGAGAAGAGAAGATCTCCCGTTTATTCTGCTTGCTTTCATGCAGTCTGTCACAAGGTATTGGTTTGTTTGTAAGCTTAAAAATAAGAGAAATTTTGTGAAGTTTGTGAGTGAAAGTGCTGTGATGTAATGAAGCTCTTCCTGAGTAAGTGCTGTTACGAGAGGACTGATACAGACAGACAGAGTTCTTTTTCTTGGGCTGGTGAGAAGGACAGGTCACTGTTGTTCAGAGGGAGAGGACAGCTGAGTTTATTCAGATTGCAACCCAATGATTGCTGCAGTAGGCTGTGATATATAACTAAGGAATGAAAGATTCGGGGTGTTGAAATAGATCTCTGAGAATATTTAATTGGAGCTTTAGTTGTCATATACTTTACCCTCGTTTTGGCATTGAAGGATCTGATGGATCAGAAGTTAGGATTAGTTTGGGTTTGACATGGGCCTCCAACTCCTTGTCTGCAGAGAAATTACAAATCTTAAAACTGTTTTTTTTTGCATTTGGAGCAATTTTGCTCCAAAATTGGAACTGTGATGGGATAAGGGTGGGGTGGAAGAAAGGAGACAAGAGGCTTGCTGCTGTGTGAAATGATGAGGAGGGTAGGGGGGGTAAAAGAAGCAGAGCAACGCTGTCTGTGCAAAACTGTTTCTAAGTATTTTGAATGATGGTGGCATAGTTCGTTCTAGAAGTCTAGAATGCCATTAAGCTCTTTCAGACAATAACTACCTGTTTTCCTTCATAAGGGTTATGTCTGACTGCAGGACTTTATTCAATCATGGTCTTGCTTTTTGATGATTAACTTGACACTGTCAGTTTTCTCTTCAGTTTTTATGTCTGCAAGTGTACAGCATGAACTAATACTGGCTTTTGACCCTGAAATCCTTAGTTTAATCACTTAAAAAAAGGAGGGGGAAAAAAAGTCCAGGACAATGTTTTATTCTCAAGTAATAACCTATCTTCTTTTGTTTTAGAAGGACATTTTGGCCAATGTAAATAGCTTTGCTTGAACTCCTGGTACAGGCTCTTCATCTTCTGTCTCTTTTTAAAGAAAGTTGCTGATATTTTTCCAGTATTTTTTTATCCTGTATTTAACCACATCAGTTTTAATTCAGCTTAATTTGCTTGGTTTCTCCAGGACACAGAGACTTTTATTCATAGGATGGTGAGTTCGCAGATTGAAATTTAGTAACTGAAGTTAATTCAGCTTCAGTTGAGGGAAGAGCACCTTTCTCCCTATCTCTTCTTCCTACAACTGGCTCTTCTGAGTTTATGAGATGCTTGCCTTGGAAAAAAGAGCAGATAGGGACATTAAGTCAGAATTACCTCTATTTTAAAGCAGGAACAACGAAGGAAACAGCTTGCTGAAGAAGACAGAGTATCTCTCATCTCTGAAACAGTTTGCATTGAACTGAAATAAGCGAGTGCCTGCTTGTGCAGACAGCAATATAAGGCATTTTAGAGGTGGGGTACATGGGAAATAAAGACACGATAATTGGTTTATCGTATCAGTCAATGAGACAATTGCTGCTAACTGGTATCAAAACATTGCACCCCTCCCCAGTCAACCTCATGGAATGAAACCAAAAGATTGTAACATACTTTCAGTTTTCAAGAAAACACTGGAGGTTTTTTTAGTTGCTCTCAGTACAGGTAGAGGAGAAGGAAATAAAATACTGCGTTTTCTGCAATTCTTCCTCTCCAGTTAAATGAATGAGAAGTCAAAACTAGAGGTTTACCCAAGTGGATCCAAAATTTTTGCTGAACAAGGCCTGAGATGCTCAATGCTGGCAGAGTGCTGGCATCTGCTTTCCCAGTCTTTGATTGTTTTCTCATGTTCTTCTCTTTTCTGATGGAATTTTTCTTTGAGTATTTCACTTTCTCCTATTAACTGAGGCAAGGCGAATTCTGTAAGTGCTTCTGTTATGCAGGAGGTGAGGGAGAAAAATGTGGCAACACAGGATTGTTGTTATAAATTCATTAGGATTGTTGTTATAAATTCATAATTGTCACTTGTTGCCACCGAGAGGCCTTAGATACACTACCTCACTCAATGGCTGAATAAATTTTAAAGTTCTGTGACAAGCCATTTTCCAAATAATATGAATCAAAACTATAAGGAGGGAAAAATTTTCTTCATTGTGATTCAGTAGTCTTCCTGTTCAGTCACTGTGCCACTGGAAAGAAATAGTGTTTACTACATCATGCTTGCTTACTCTACTTGCTTTCCTGTGGTTTTAAGGGTAGTCTGTGATCTCTTCCATGTCTTCATTGAAAGTTTTCTTAACTACTCATCAGACTGAGGAGTCTCACTCTGCATCCAGACTAACGTAGTTCAGCATTTCTAACTGAGTACTGTTTTAGTGGAACATATTGTGCTCATGCTCTGTTCCTAGAGCTTTTCTTATCAGACTGTGTGTGATGCTGTTGCACTTTTTGATTCTAGCAATTGATGAGGTAAACAAATGCCTTGGTAATGTAAATGTTAAATTGCTGCAGTAGTGATTTGGAGAGCGACAGTACACTTTCAAATTAAATGGTTACATATCACATCCATCCCCTTCTCTTTTGTAGAATAACTATAGCCTTGAATAATTGGAAACCATATTTTCACAGGTGAAACAGGAAACCCAGAAAGCTAAGCTGCATTTGGTAAAACACTTTTGATGCAGGAGTTTGAAAATTTGCTCAGAGCACTTGATCCATTAACAGAGTAGTATTGGCAGATATGTTCAGCCTTCAGGCTGGTTAGGGCCAGATTTCTCAATCATGCTGAACTCTCTGTGAATCTTCTAATAAGAAACTATGACTACTTTATTATTTTGGGGCAGATCACAGATTTCCAGTTCTTCTCAGAAGTGCTGGACTTGTTTGGTGGGACTGATGAACTGACATGGGCTCAATGTTCAAAATTAGTTTCTCCAGAGCTGCTTGTCCTTGATGAGCCTCCTGTCATACGTCCCACTTTAAACAGGTGTCTGAGCTCAGTTTTTCTGCATGAATCACTGTGTCCTTGAAGCTTGTCCACTCCGTGCCTATTGCTGTATTCTCCACTCTTTGTGTCCCAGCAGCTGCTTGAACTTGGGTCCACTTTGTGTGCTTGGAGAGACGCCTTTGGATCAACTGTACTTCAAAGACAACCATAATATTCCTCTAAGCATGGATTTTAGCATTATGGTTAGTTGAGAATGAGGGGAACTGAATAACTTGGGAGGTTATTTTTGCTATCCACCACTACTTCAGTTAACTTGTAAGCTCCCTCGTTTTTAGGGAGAAGTGGGGCCACATTTGCATTTATCCCACACCACGCACAATTGCCTGGGCTGCAGAGATATTCTGCACCCCTGTGCTATTCCTGTACTGTCCTGAAGAAAACTGTATGTAAATACAGACTGGAGAGACATCGCTAACTGAAAGATCATATAGATTACACAATTTTTGTTTTCCCGAAAATGGAATTATCCCAAAGAAATAGACATCCATCTTTATGCAAAAAAAAAAAAAAAAAAAAGGTGGCGAGACGATTGCTATGCTAAAAGATATAGCAAATGTTTTTAGTTGCTGCCCCTAAATACTGCATTTGTTTGAAGGTTTTGTGGAACATTTTTCCACATTTTTCTATGAAAGAGTGTAGGAGAGAATATTGATTTTTTTTCCCGTGGTCTAATTTAGAGTGCCATTTTTCATCTCTTACAAATACTCAACCTAAACTTATTTCAGCGAACAACATGTAATCAAGTGTCTTAGCTGAGAAAAAGGTATTCCTGTGTCTTTAAACAGCAGTGATGAGGTCTTTGTACACATAAATTAGACTGCTACAGAAAGTCTCTTCTCAGCTGTTCTAATCAGTGTCAAGAAACACTGTCCCAAAAATAATGTTTGTGCAAAGTGAAAAGTCCAAACCTTTTATGTCCTTTATTAATCTTTTCTGTAAAAAATGTCTTGATCTAATAGTTTGTTCAGCTGCAGAACAGCCTTTGAGTTGAAGCTGCAGAGAGCAATATTTTTATATTTTAAATACTTTTTAAACACAGTTAAAACAGCGTATCAGCCTGTCTCCCATTCTGCCAAAGGTGAAATTAGCAGTGAGTTTCTTGCCTGCCCAAACTTTAAAACAAGCTGAATCAAGTTCCTTCCTCTCTGATCTGCACTGTTGTCAGTTGAGCCCCCAGTCTGGCTTCCCCTCAGCTCTGTGGAGGTTTGGATTTGAATCAAATTCTTTTTTCAAGTACTGTGGTATTAACAACGGATAATTCCTGTAATTTTTTCTATTATTTGCCTGACATTATTTGCCTGACATTCTCCAGAAAAAATGTTCTCTGAAGCACTCTCTGCTTTATGGCATTTTCTTTTCAGCATCCCAGTTGCATCCACTGCCCATGGTGAGGTGCTTCTGTCAGTCAGGTCTTCCTCAGAGTAAATGGAAGATGGTGAGAGAATTGAAATTTCGTCTGTGAGGGAGGTCACTGGAAGGAAGGGCAGTAAAAGAAAGGAGTTTCCTGCAAAGCCTGGAGTGGTAACACTGACAGGGAGCTGAAAGTTGTCCAAGCAGAAATAACCTTTATATTGGGGAATGGATTATTAAAAAACCTCTTCCTCAGCAGAGGGGTGTAACTTGGTTTTATCCATCATTATATAATTTTTGGACATTTTTCTCTCCTTAAGCTATAATTAATCATACTGTTTTATTATGGATGTGAACTGGATGTTTGTTTCAGGCAAACCTACATTTTTCCCTCTTTCTGGTCCAATGCATTTACATACCTTTAGCATCTTAAGGCTTCTTGGAGGGAATAGGAGCCAGGGACTTCTTGCAAATGAAAACTGAAATGGTCATTTAGAAAAAAACAGAGGCTCAATCTGTTGGCAGGGCTTTGTTTCATTCCCTTTCCACGGAAGTACAAATTTCAAAGTTCAAACCCAGTTCTAAGCAAACACTTTCAAAGTTCTTGGCATTTTAGTGTGGGAGCCCCAGTTGCTCCTGTCTGTGAAGGAGTCTGGCATAGTTTTCTGTAGGCAGTGAACACAGGGAGTTCAGTTAATTAAAGCTGGTGTTACAGGTGAACCTCCACTCCATGCATGACAGAAATGGAAATAAATCAATGGGTTTGTGACATCCAACAGGTTATAGTGCCTCTGACAATCAGTTTTTAATAGGAAACTGGAATCAAAAGAAAAAGTCACTCTCAAAACTCTGGCTGAAGCCAGAAACATCCTGTAGCCCTGCAGTGGTTTTTGTGAAGAGCTGAGTGTGACACAGGTCACCCAAAGCTGGTGTTACCACAACAGGATTGCTCATGCAAGGTGCCTGGTGGCAGGAGTTGTTCAACCTCTCACCTCAGAGACACTGCTGGCTGCCTCCCCTGAGATGATGTGATTTGTGCTGTTCCTCCCCTTGCTCCTTCCAGCAGTTTACAGGTGCCTCTGTCAGCTCTCCCCAGTCTGTCCCAGCTCTGCTGCTTCAATGTCTGTTGTCTGTGTACAGGTGCCTCTTCAGTGGCTCAGTCAGGCAAAATGAAATCTTGTGGGACGAGTTGGAGCAGGAGAACCTCAACAGTCACCTCTCAAAATGTCATGAAGCTGGAAAATGTTGTTATCAGGACTTGTGTCTAAGGATAGAAAATGTTAAAGACAGTATGTGTCCAAGATTTTCAAGATGTCATATTAGCATAATTCATTTTGGTGACTGACCAACCCCTCTCCTTCCTCAAGGGGGGAAGTTCTCATCTGTAAGAGCTGTGCTGATGTTTGTGGCAGAAGCACAGCAGGGTTGGGGCTGAGCCTTTGAAGGCTGTATTGCTTAGTAACATCATCTGACATACAAGGCATTTGGCCTCAGCCAGGGACAAGGAGGCCCCTCAAAATGCTGGCATGGGCTTTTTCCTTTCAGCACATCAGTGGGATTGCTGTATTTTAAATACAGTGGAGAAATGGAATGGAAAAAGCAACAGCTGGTTCAGAGAAAGGCCAAATAAACTCTGTTGTGTAAGAGATAAGAAGGTTATAGCATATGCAGTGCTAATGATATCATATCAAGCCTTGAAAGAATAGCATTTTGTTTCAAGATTAATTCCAGACTGCCTTTCTCTTCTTTTCCTTAGTAATCTAAGCCGAAACCAAACTAATTAAAAGTCATTGTTTAACTAGCACTTCAGACTATTCTGTTAGTAGCTGTTTCTCTTTCACATCACAGACATTATATTAATTTAGTTGGGGTATTTTACACTTCTTAAACAGTGTTTTGAACACTTAAAACTGAGATGTCAAGTTTCAGGAATTATGGGTAAACTGCAGTTGCTATTTCTCATGTATAACGAACTTCAGTGCATGGAATGTTTACTTGATGAGGTGCTTTCATGAGAACGTGGCCTCTGTGTCTGCAGCACACCTCAAGCATGAAGGTCCTCAGAGAGGTGCAGAAGAGTTGAGACATGGAGAAGATGAAGCATAGAACTTCACTAACTTAACACCTGTCAGTCAGTGCTATCCCCTTCCCCATCTTCCTTTCAAATTTCATCTCACATGATGGTGCCAAAAAGACTGAACGACCTACAGTATTTTATGGAAATGTGTATTTATTTTGGGTGCTTCTAAGGATGGTTGATGAGGCAAGGAACAGGATCCAGCCATTCTCTCCAGCCTTCACCCTTATTTATACATAATGACTCATGCTCATCTTGCTCCTTGCAATCCTTTCATTATGAAAATAAACTATGATAGCTTTGAGTGGTGTCTGGAAAAAGTGCTGTTTTCTTTGTAATTTCAGAAGAAGCAAGGGGAAAAAAAAACCAGTTGAAATTTAAGTCTCATAAATTTAATGTTAGAAGTCAAACATAAGGGCTTGTGTAGTCCATTAGAATAGCTAATTAGTTATGTTATAAAATAACTGGCATTACCTATTTGTTTGCTGTGTTAGTTCAGGTAAGTGATTTCTGAATAATTTAATCATCTGTTGGCATCTTCAGACTGATTTGTCATTTTTAAGGATTTTACATACTAAAACTCAGTGGTAGCAGTGGTGAAATAGCTAGAGATGCTTTTCTTGTAGGCTCGGGTCTTGCTACAGAAACTGCTTTGGTACTGTCCTGTTTCTGAGATCCTGAGATGAGAGTAGGACAGTGACAGTGACAGACTGGAAGGGTTGAAGCAGACATAGCTGTCAGACAAAATGTGTTTGCCAGACAGTGCTGGATTACCCTTCACATTGGAAGCACAGGTCTGCTTTATTTGCTCTGTAATCACACTCTGTGGTCCAGCACAGTATGTTTTATACCCCCTCACAAGGAAAGGCATGGAGGTTGCTGTTCCTCCTGGATCTGCAGACCTTTCTGAGCTTGCAGTTAGCTACTGGCTTGCTGCTTGGCATGAAGAAAAGAGAGGAGAGCTGAGCATCCTGCGTGTAGAGAGGGTTGCCATGGGCCTGCAAAAGCTGCTGGGGGTGAAGGCTGCAGGGAGCACAGCTAAGATGGCTCTGACAATATGGGAGTCTCAGAAAAGGCTATTTTTACTTGATTCTCACCTGGATCGGGCACCATGACCTGAATTCTGTTGTGTTTCAGCCCATCTGCTGTGCCATGTCCACTGTGCTGCAACAAGTTCTTGTTTGTCCTGTATAAGCTTAGCTTTAGATGAATTAATGGGCAGGTACACTTTGCAGAATGAGATCACTGGAGAAATCCTGACAATGTCAATAATACATGAAATAGCTAATGTAAGTACCAAATCTTGTCTCACTTCACTAAAAGCCAAGGATGCCTGTTTTTCCACAAGTTTCAGAGCATTTGGAAAGCACTGATTGCTGTCTTGCTTTCCAGCTTTCAAAATCACTCTCAAGTCCCTTATGTGCACACTACCTGTTAACTGTGAGAAAATATTTTTGAGGAAACAAAAGTGAAAAGGACTGTGTTTCTACCCATAAGCTAAATAAAATGTTGAAATGCAGCCCTGCAATAAAATCTGGCAACTTGTACAGGGAACAAAAATGGACCTTCTATACAGTTACTTGGACAATTTACAAAGCTGTGTTTAGAAGTTATGGGGAGTACTGCAAATGCTTTATATTTGGTTTTAGAGTACATTTCTTCTACCTCCTTGTACCTCAGTGTGTTTTGCTAACAAATTGTATGATACATTTTCTGTGGTGTACCATAGGTTCTTCTGCAGCTGACGTAGAGAGTACCTTCTGGTGAGTTCTGAAAAAAGCAGGGATCTATCTTCTATGTTAATAGACTTTAGATAAGATGTAGAAAAAAGGGGAAAGTTTAGTCTAGATTATTTTTTTAACATTCTCCTGCCCTTTTGTGTTACAGGCCATTGCAGTGAAGAGACAATTTTTAAACTATTGATTATCAGACCAGGAAATTGCCAGTGCTCAGTGAAATAATCCCATGTATATTTTACTGGATGCTTCGTTAATTTATAAAAGAAAATGCATCCTCATACGTTTTTACTGAAATATTTAAGAGCAGAGATCAGATTATTTCTTAAAGAGTCAGTTCTGCTAGTACAAAGACAAACTTCTATCTGGAACCATTAAAAAAAAAATTAGTTTTATCTTCTTTATGCTTAGACTTGAAATGATCCATTTCTATCTAGTGCTTTATAACTGGACTACCATGTTACAGCTGGAGAACTCTCTCAAATCCATGTGTTTTAAACTGAATTCTTGACTTATTTTCACATCTCAGGGAGTTACAGTAGACAAATCTGTCTTCTTGAAATCTACCTAATGTTTCTGTGGTGGCAGTTCCATAAAATAAGGGCATAACAGTGGGAGTAGTTTCAGCTAGGCTCCTCAATTCCTTTGCATGTTCAGTAACCTCTCTGTTGACATCTTAAAAAAGATTGTTTTAAATATGTCACAGTCAAAGCAGTGCTTTATGAAGGCTGAACTAGAAACTATTGTTTCTTATAAATGTGAGCATATTTGAGTAACTGAATGATAAAATACCCAGAAAATACTAATGCCAGAATGAATAGCAGAAACATTGTAAACGTAAAGAATAGCTGCAAAATCAAGCAGTTTATATGGTGAACATAAAAGCATCATCTTTAATAACTTTGCCTGAGGAATTTTATTTAAAAGATGCTTGTGGTATTCTCTACAATATATATTATGGTTCACCATTTAACTTTTTATATGTAAGGTAAGTGCTGAGCTGGCATTTTTTCTTATAGTGTAACACTGTAGATATTCATGTTCACCACTATTGCACACAATGAGATCATGGTTTGCTAATCAGTGAAATTCTCCAGTATTCTTTCACTGCCAAATAGCACACAGAACTCTGTGTGCATGCATTGAATTTTCTCAGTCTCTTGCTGAGAGTGGTCAGATCCTGACTGCTGAGAGGAATGGCTGGGCTGTGCCCACTCCTGTGCCATGAACATTCACACTGTCACAGCAGGTCTGACAGGCACAACTGTTTGCTTGCTGATTTTGACTCTCAGAGCTGTTTGGAGATTCCTGGGGGATGAGCACTTTCCAAGCTGTCTTTGACCCAGAATGAGTACAAGCACAGTGGAGGTGTCGGGGCAGAGAGTGCTGACATCTGAAAGAGAGTTGGCCTGAAAATGGTGTGAGGGGTTCAGATACTTGGGCTCGCTCCTGGGAGTCACAGCTGAGCTGGAACCTTGCCGAGTATTCAGTGAGGGGAGTTGTTTGGTGCTTTGGGAAGGGAAGAGGAGCAGTCAGGGAAGGAGGTGCAGAGGAATGCTGTGAGATCAGGACAAGGAGCAGAACAGGGGTGCGATGAGGTGAAATAGCTTTAGTTCATTGGCCATGCCTTTCTCAGATAGTTTCAAACCAAACTGCTGAGGTTCAGTTTTTGTGAAGGTGAAGCTATGAGCTGGAGCAGAGTCTCAGTGTGCAGGGAGGCTGCATCTTCTTCTGGGACCACTCAGCAGCCAGATCACAGGAGTGGTAGCATCTCCTGGCTGGTCTGTGCTGCCTGTGTGTGTTTGCCTCTGACTTCCTTCCTATCCCTCCTTGGAGAGGAGGCAGGAGCAGCTGGTCCCAGCTGGCTCTGTACTGAACATCTGCAAGCACAGAGAAATGCCAGTGGCTGGTTTTGCTTTATTAACTTGAAGGGAAATGATGAGCCAGTTCCTGTGCAAAGGTTGGGCCTTGGGGACCTAGAGGAGGCTCTTAAACCCACTTGACATTTGTGATTCTGCATGGGGGAGCATAAGCAGGCAAAACAGGGCTGGGCATATGTTAAGATCTGATTTGTGAGAGATGCCTCTCCCCGAATTAAGGTGCAAACAAGATCATATGCTGAAGTTAACAATACAGATTTTATTTAACAATGAATGCAAGGTAGAGAAATAGAGAGAAGTAGAAGGGGGAGGAGGGGGAAGAGTGAGATCAAGCAGAAGATAGTCACCAGCTATGGATCAAGCACCATCCCGTTGGTCCTTCTTCACTCTCGGCATCCTGGAGTACCACCTTCCTACAGCCCAGTTTCCAGGGAGCCACGGGATGGTCACAGATGGTGTTCCCATAACTTGGGGTGATACATGTATGAGCAGGTGCTTCCTTTCCCACAGCTTTCCAGAGCAGGAGTTTTTGTCCGGATGTGTTAACCAGGATGTGCCAACCAGATCCTGCCACCAGGCATGGAATAGCTCCTTCCTGTTGCAAATTCCTCCCTTCTGTGCCCAGCTCAAGTTCTCACTGTGGTGGTTTATCTTATGGCAAGTTCCATCTGCTTCTTTGACAGTGTTTGAGACAGGCACCTGTACTCCTTAAGCCCTTAAAACATACTGGTTTTGTCGTGATGAGGATATTACAGAGAGCATTTTGCGAAGGGTATCTGTGTGGAGGGAGACCTTCCTCAGTTGTTGCAAGGCTGAAAAAGCCAATATGGGCCCCTTGGGTGTATGGAGCTGCAGTCTGTCCTCCCCAGGGAAGTGCAGTGACCATATTGAGGTGTTTGCAGAGGGCTGTTCTGTGGTTCTGTGAGCTAAACAAGAAAGCAAGTGGAAACAGAAGCTTCTTGTTTTTCTGCATACCCAGATGCTCCCCTTCAGCTCTGCAACAGTTTATCCTTGGTCAAATCACAGGAACCCTGGCTGAGGATGGACCAGTGTGGAAAAAAGCACATTCCAGTCTGGAGGAGGGCATTGTGCTGACATACCTGCCTCCTTTGCTGTACTTTGGCTTCTGCTTCTGTTGGGAACAGAACAAAATGGTTCTTCATGTTGGGACTTTGATGGGTATTGGTACCACGTGGACTTTGGTGTCTGATAAAAGTGGAGCTGCCGATTTCTGAAGTAAAATATTTTCCCAAGGAAATACACAAATTTACTTAGGATCCATGAATCAAATGTGATTATTCTCAGTTATTCTTTCATGAGGAAAGGACTGCTAATGTTTACCAGGCTTAGATCAATTTGTGAACTTTCCTATGTAAGCATGAACACAAAAGATGCCCTGATTGCTTTTGTACAAGAGGAATGACTCTTCCCAGTCCTTGTGGCACAGCACCCAGCCTGCTGCTGCGTGCACAAAAATAAAGTCAGGAGGTGGAGGCCCCTTCGAGCTGCCTCTAGTCCCTTCAGAGGCTGGTTGCAATCTTCACAGCTTGAAAACCACATTTTCTCTTGCCCGAGCCACCTGCAAAGAGCAAACGTTCCACGTAAAACATTCACAGTGCTCAGATCCTTGGAATTACAACGCTTAATAGTCCTGTCCTTTCCTGTCCTTTGCTTCTTCCAGCATAGTTGTTGGGGTTTTTTTCTGGCACCTTTCCTTGCACTGACACTCCTTCCACCATTCTTACAGTCTTGCCTGCTCTTGGAGGTTGTCATTAGGGCAGCCTGCAGTGAGTGCCTTTGTGAAAATCACTGAGGCGCCTTTAAAGAACTAATGGGCAGTCCAGAGACCTGTACTGCCAGTTTCTGAATCCTGCTGGTTAATAACTCTCTTCCTGTCCAAGAAGCTCCATAAAACATGTACCCTTTGAACATTTCAGCACTTTCTTTCACTGCTGAGTTCTGCAGTGCCAGCACAAACTTACCTGCAGCATGCAAGCTTAGGGAACAGAGTCACAGAGTCATTTAGGTTGGAAAAGACCTCTAAGATCACTGAGTCCCGCTGTTATCCCAACACTGCCAAGTCCACCATTAAACCATGTTCGTAACTGCCACATCTACACATCTTTTAAATACCTCTGGGAATTCTGATCCCACTGCTGCCCTGGGCAGCTTCTTCCAGTTCTTGGCACCCCTTTTGGAGAACTTGTCCTTAATGCCCAAACTGAACCTCTGCTGGCTCAACTTGAGGCCGTTTCCTCTCATCCTGTCTGCAGTTACCTGGGAGAAGAGACCACCTCCCACCTGGCTACAGCCTCCTTTCAGGAGTTGTAGAGAGAGAGAAGTTGGCCCCTGAGCCTCCTTTTCTCCAGGATAAACACCCCCATCTCCTTCAGCTGCTCCTCATCAGACTTGTGCTCCAGACCCTTCCCCAGCTCCATTGCCTTCTCTTGCTCCAGCACCTCAATGTCTTTGTTTTAAAGAATAAGACATCGTAGCCTTTTAGCCTTGTTCTTGGTCCTTACTGCAGCAAGTTGATGACCTCTGGTTGCCAGCATGTAACCAGTTTGGTTTTTCTTCATTGTTATGTGAATTAAATTTATGGAATATAAATTTTTGGAACAAAAATATGGAACAGAATTTTTTGGAGTCTGATTCAAGATACTATTTAAGATGCTTCTGGATGCTATTTGGAAAACCAAACTGAAAATCAGATCAACCCTGACAAAGCAGAGACAACTACTTCAAGATGTCACTCTGAGGTTTTTTGCATAATTATCTTGTGAATAAATTTTCAGAGAGACGTGAAAAGAGAAAGATTATTAATCAAGTCCATATGTTTTAATTCTCATTTTCATCATAATGGTACCCCAGAACTGCATTTCTCTGTTATTTTTAGGTTAGCAGTTCTTAAATGATTTGGTAAGAGACATTATTACATAAATACAATTTATTGGAAATTTGTAATCTGCAAATTTGTTTTACAGTGTGTATATTCTGTTTTAGAACAT
Source organism: Daphoenositta chrysoptera (assembly GCA_013397915.1). Classification (NCBI taxonomy): domain Eukaryota; kingdom Metazoa; phylum Chordata; class Aves; order Passeriformes; genus Daphoenositta; species Daphoenositta chrysoptera. The sequence goes on along the minus strand of VZRO01001513.1, from coordinate 312,657 downwards.
ATTTGTTTTTCATTAAATTTTAATAGAATTAATGCTGCAAGTTAAATTGTATTCAGATGCCATTTTACCAAGAGCTAGATTAATTCACAGAAATTTCACCTTATTCTTCTAATCTATTTCATTAAAGTTTTCACCAAAATAAGAGGCACCAGACAGTTAAGTTACCAAGTGAATGAGGATGGAAAGTTCAAATTACATTGAGTAATGTACTCCTAGGAAAACATCTGACACAGCTATGATTTTTAATTGTCCCTTATTGATTTGGGTTTAATTCCTGGGTTAAAAAATAAGAACGTGGAGGCAGAAGGACAGTCATTGATGAAAAACATTTGCAGCTTCAGGCATATGTCTTCCACAACACTGTTCTCTGTGTACCTCCTGGTGCCCAGCACTTCTATCATTGCATCTTTACAGCCTGAGTGGTAATGAGCAGCAGAAACACTCAGCAGCAGTATCTGATTAAGTGCATCAGTCAAGACAGGTCCAATTTTAGCTTCATTCTGCTTCAGAGTGGTGTGACTTCACTGTTTGATATGCCATGTTTTTGACACCAGGAATGTCAAAGTTAAACAAACCTTGCTGAGTTGTAAGCTTTCTTTCTCTGTGCTTGTTTTTGCTGGGACTTGGGGGTTGTCAGCATGGGCTTGTACGTGATTAAGTAGTTGTAATAGTTTCCTGTGTGAACACCTCTTCACACTCAGAAAGCATTTGTGTGACTTAGCTTGGCCTGCTTTAGGAATGCTTATGAAAAGAGCTGGTTTGGTTATCTGTTCAGTTTTAAATTCACACACTTGCTTTCTTATTTTACAGCAGTTACTCCATTGTAACATGCGAGTCCTTACTCTCACATTGTCATCATCCAGACTTAGCTTTGTCTGTTCACAAGCAGATCCTGTGTGTACAAAACGAACTTGTTTATTTCAGGAGGGGTAGTTAGACCAGGGGAAGAGAATTTCTTACTGCATTTGTTTCAAAAACAATTAGTAAGTTCTCGCAGTAGATCATCTATGAAAGTTGCTCACTTTCTTATGAGTGAAAGAGGAGAATATCACTTGCACAGTGACTGTTTCAAGACAGTTTATTGACCTCTTGAAAAACTCACCCCTTAACTGTATCTTTTTTATTAATACTTAAACTAAAGGCATGTCTTAGAACAAAGTGAGGGTTTTTGGAAGAATCATAATGTAGCAAGTTAGGAACTGTGTGGAATTTATTCGTCTAGCATCCCTGGCATCATTCACACCTCCTGTCTGGGGTTGTAGTATTTTGACTGTGAACAGCACAGAGTGGCAAAAATGGCAGAGCTCTTGCGCAAAGAGAAGACAGCTGAGAATAGAAAGTGAAGACACAAATCAGTGCTACTATATTTTGTGTGACAGTCTTCGCTTGTAGGGTGCATTCTCCTCTTCTGGGAATTTCCAGACATTTTCACCTTGCTTCTGCAAAGTCCTGTGTACCTCCAAAGATGTTGAAAGCTGGCTCTGTGTAGTTAGCACCTGGAGGTCCCCCTGTGTTGCACTGTATGCTGCACTCGTCCTTGAGCAACACCAGCAGGAAACAAAAGTGGGAAAAAGCCATCTTTGTGGAAATCTCAGATAATACCTTTAAGTGAGTTGACTCATGTTTGCTCTTTAAGGGAGTTTGGAGTGGTGGAAGACAAGCAGAAATTAGCTGCTTAACAGTCAAGCATAATCAAGCTCATTTTGAATGGATGAGCTGTTCAAAGTGAAGAAGAACTTAAGTGGTTGTTTTTTTTATAAGTGAGACCATTGATAGTTAAAGATTAGAAAGCTCTTTCTTACAAAGGACTGGCAAAGAATATTACCACCTGATGAGAAATGAAATTGCTTTGTTAGAGAGTATAGCTTTTCTTTCATATACAGAAACCATGCAGCTTTAAACTGTCCGGAAGAAGTTTGTACAATACTGTTTTTTTTCATATATAGTTGAGTCTTACAGATAACTTAAAACATTTCCTTGCAGCTGAAAGTTAAGGGTCTTTTATGTTGTTGTTAGTCAAGTAGGATTTGTAGGGTAGTTTTAGGGGACGTTTTTATTTTCACTAAAAACAATTTGGAATTTGATCTTAAAAACCAACCATTTTACTGAAGTTTATCAGCCATTTCTATCTAGAAGCTGATTAAATGTTGTCATGTACACCATTTTTTCTGGTTATGCAGTCAAATGTCTGGATATCACATATCCATGTTGGGACATGGTATGTTACTTATTGGGCTGAACCAGTTTTTCTAATAAAAGCTTAACATCTGCAAAATTATCTCCCACAACATCTAGAAACTTCCGAGTATTGCTGCTTTAATTTCATGCAGTTTCTTACCCGAATCTCTTACCAACCTTCTTTTTGTTTAGTCTTAAGACTGCCCTGGGTACACTCTCAGCACTGCATTCCTTTTCGATTCCTAAGGACTCCAGCACTATACTTCCCTTTGTTATACCTCTTCCTCAAAAATCCATCAGGGTAGGAGCACCCCCTTTCTCTCTTCTGTTTCTTGTGGAATGTGCTGTGCTCAGCAGTTACGATGGAAGAGGGGCTTTCCTCAGGCAGCACTGTTCCCAGTCTCAGCCCATTCCTCACTTCTTGGATAGTCCTAAACTGGTGGGCTCCCAGTCAAGGCTTCCTGCACAACAGGGTGCCTGGGATTTCTCAGTAAATCTGAAATGACTTGTAACACTTTACTCAGTGAAGGTAAAAGCAAGGTAAGGTTATTTCACTTCAGAATTAGGTGGTTAAAAGAGACAGTCAAAATTTGGAGAGACATAAACGCTGAAGTAGAACTGTATTTTGTAGCTGCCTGTATTTTAGTGTGGCTTCAAGAGGTTATCCCTCTCTGCTTCATCTAACTAAAAAAGCTGCCAGGAGACTTCACACAGTGGGGATCCAGTCCTTAGATGTCACCTGTCCAGGATGTACCCTGCACAGGAGGTTGTCCATCAGGAGAGAGAGTTTTTCTGCAAAATCCTCTGGTTATCTGGCATTAATTTTCACCTCTTCTGAGGTTTTCCTACATTACAGAGCCTCATGCTTAACCAGGACTCCAAACTTTCCCTGAGGGTTGTTCACCACTGCAGTCTCCATGATTTTAAACATTTTTACCTCCACTGCAATCAGCTGCCCAGACAATTAGCAATACTTTTTGCTAGCTGTAAACAGAAAACCTGACAGCTGGCCTGAGGTTTTATTTGGCCATAAACATAGCACTTAACCAGCAGTCTGAACGGAGTTTTTTGTTCAGATAGCTGTGGGGAAGGTTTTTCTCAGCACAAAACCCTTAAAAATGTAGATAATGAGAACTGTGCTTCATCGAAATAAGAATGCTGAAAACTGCGAATGTACAAGGGAGGTTAATGAATACAGCTCATAAATAGCTCCTCACTGAGGAGATGATTGCTGTAACTGAGCAAAGATTGAGGGAGACAGCTGGAGTGGTGCTGCAGCGTGGGTTAGTGGGGTTAGGGTGGAGGTTACAGCAGTGATAGCTCATTGCTGCTGTGTGCAGCACACTTGTGCACTGTGGCTCAGTTCTCAATGTGGCCCGTGTTATTTTGTTTATTAATGTGGCATATTTCAGTTGTACACATAATGTGTTATCAGGATCCAGGCATCTTTCAGGCTGACCTCAGAGAACCCATTTCTGAAAACCTGAACCTATAAACCAAGATATTTACTATCTTTTACAGTGAGAGATATACACATCTAGTGGTGCCACATTTTGTTAGGTACACAAGGTGCTGTGATTATTCTGTCTGTGCTTGGGTCTAAAGGGCAAACAGCTCATTCATGACAAAGGTGTAGCCGGTGTGAACACAAGGTTTGGGACCCAGCTGCCATGTCATCCATTCTTCTAGGGCAGAGTGTCTGGGTAGCTCTTCCTCAGCACTGGGCACTGCTGGCCACAGAGGTAGTGCTGGATAACTGTCCCCTTCCACAGCCATGGAGGTGGTGCTGGAAAGGCTGTAGGCACTTGGAGCTGTCTTTCTGGCCTGTGGGTGTGCCCCATCTGGAATTAGGACATCCTCTTTCATGAGCAAGATGCCAAGGGACTATTGTAATATATGTAAGAGAAACAAGTGTTCCTGATCCGTTGTAGGACTGAGGAAATCCCAGCACTGTAGAAACCTTTCTCAGGACTATGAGTTGGAAAAATGCCAGCAGTTGCTGTCAAACTGGCATCTCATTTGCTTTTCAGGTATTGGTTTTGCTGTTATTTCCCTGGCAGCATGGACAGCTGGCGTTCAAAGCTAGAGTGAGTGGAGAGGAATCAGCCCCACTGAGCACAGTGCAAGGTTGCTAGCAACCCTACAGAGCAAAGACCTCTTCCTGAAAAGCTTAAGATGCACAGATCCCAGAATTACAGTGGAGGCAGCGTGTCTGGCCTGTCCTCAGGCAGGATGACAGCAGGCCAGGATCCCGTGGCTGCCCTGCTGGTATTGAGATGACACCTGCTGGTCAAGTGTCCCCACTCCTCAAGGATATTGTCCATGCACAGAACAAGGAATTCTTGGATGTGCCACAGCAGTGGGCTTAGTGTGCCATCCTGATGAGAAAATGAGCTGCCTGTGAAGAAAGCATATCCCACTATCAGCTGGTGTCATTAGAGAGGTTAGAGCCAAACCACAGGAGAGAAACTCCTTGAAAAGAACATCCCCAATTCAATTTTTTTTGCTTGGCTCTGTCTCACAATGTAACCCCTGGTGTTTGAGTGGGGTAACTTTTTGATGCGTTTTTAATCCATCTCAGGAGATTCAGAACTTCACTGGACAGGGCCCTTGGCAGTCACTTTGGAGCTGGCCCTGCAGTGGGTCAGGTGGGTGGCAGCCAGAAGAGTCACTCCCAGCTAATGTCACCCTGTAAGTGTTACAGCCTTACAGCTCAAGCTTGAAAGTATGTTAAAGACAGCGTTCCTTTTTACTCTTCCAGATACCCACAGCTTTTTCAAAGAGCAGCAGCATCGGAGGGAGAGATGGGAACAAAATCATGGAGCTGTCAGGAGGGTTTCTCGGCGCTCTGTCAGCAAGGAGCGATGGGTGGAGACACTTGTGGTTGCAGACAGTAAAATGGTTGAATATCATGGAAGTGACCATGTGGAGTCATATATCCTCACTATAATGAATATGGTATGTACAATATTTTGGGGTTTTTAGATAAACGAACAAAGGAAATCTGAATTTGATTATGCTGCTGATCTTCTAACAGGTCTGCAACAATGTTCACAGAGAAAAATGTAGTATCATTCATATATATTAATTGAAACTCTGTATTTTAAAGTATTTTTACCTTGTATTTTGTATAGGCGCAATTTTTCTCTGGATTCATGGGAGAGAAATCTCATCATTATAAATGCTAGTACTAGTTTTCTTTCCACTGAAATCCTCTGTCTCCCTTGGAACCTGTTGCTTAGTGGTGGTTTCAGATTGTTGGCTGTGGCAAAGAGAAATTCTACAGGTTTTAAGCATATGAATTCTTTTGCATATTTGTGGGTGAGAAAGGCACACAGGAGCCTGCTGGAAATTGTAGTAACTTTGCAAAAGCCAAAATACCACCTTGTTACTGTTTTGATCACAAATCCAAACAGCAATATATGAGCTATTATGAAGCAAGTTAACTGTCCCAGTTGAAGCCAATACAACTGTTTTTCCAGAAAAGTATTCTTGCTGGAGTACAAATTTCACATTGGAATAAAGAAAAGTTGATCTTCAAGTGCTTTCCCATGTGTCAGGCTTCAAAATATAAGTTATTCTGGGAAACGCCATAGCATCTGCCTACAGACATTATTAACACCTGTATCAATATTATGTGTATCATGGCAGATACTGAGCTTGAGAGTCTGTTGTGGATGTGTTCTGTGTGGTTATCAGGGACATGTGCAATGTACGTGGAGTTAATCAGAGTGTGATCCTAGCCATGGTGGCTGATCTGTCCCGAGTGTTTGTGTGGTGTGTTCCCAGCTGTGCCCCAAGCACTCTGACCTGCTGCTGAGGCAGTGAGCCTGAGTAAACAGGTACAAAGGTTGTTTGAGCACATGAGGTTTTGTCCACACAGGGAAAAATTGCTTGGAATAAAACCCAGTCATTATTAGGTTCAGGAACAAACAAGACTCAACATTTTCTCTGCAGTCTGACCTTAGATATTAGGGTTACTTAAAATTATTCAATTTTCAGTAGAGTACCTTGAAAAAGATCCATACCCAAATCAAACCTCTGTAAACACAATTTCCACTTCATTTTGGTATTTTCTCCTTTAGTGGTCTTCTCCATAACAGTTTTGACCCAAAGGCAATCCATTTTGTTCATTTGTATTTCCTGTGATAGATGGCATAGGTCAGATATATAGATAGGTTGTGAATATCTTCTGCTCTGATTCCTTTTCCTCCTGCGTAATTCAACATTATGTTGATGTTTATGACAATTGGGTCACATTTTTGCAGAGTTCATTTTTTCTTTTTTATGTGGAGTCTTTTTTGAATGGAGTCATTATCTTTACTTTTGTTCTTATCATCCTCTCCTGTACTCTGAAAACAAAAGAGTAGCCATCATTCAACTAATTTCTCTTTGCCTAGTACTGACTAAATTTTGCTTTTGACAGAATCCTGTTCATTTCAAACAGAATCAAATACGTTGGTTTATTTGCACCCTGAGCAGACCTTTCCATTAGTTTTGTATGACTGTAGATGTTGTGCTCCTTTTTGCTAGTGCTTTTATGAACTCTGAAAATTTTGAAAGGGAAATGGACATAATATAATCTTGTCTGGCTTTGCTCTTTAGCTTAGTAACTTCTGCCAAGTTCTGGCAGAACTAGCCTTTGCAGTAGTTGTAATATTTAATGCATTTCAGTAAACTTTCAATGATTTGAGAATTTTAAAAGCAAAACAATCCCCAGATCAACAGTATGTTAGAAGTAAATGTATTTTCTCTCCAAAGCTGTGTTCTGGTGTAGAGAAATCAGTTAATCTCATGTCTCCTGGCTCTGGCACAGGTCACAGGGTTGTTCCATGACCCAAGCATTGGCAATGCAATTCACATTGTGCTGGTCCGGCTCATCCTCTTTGAGGAGGTGGAGGTAAGGTTTTTATTTACTTCAGAGTGTCACTTACAAGCTTCTGGGTTCAATGTATTGAGCTGTAATCCTATTTGCTTAAAACAATGTTTTAAATTTACTCTGTCACCTATCTTCAACATGTCTGGTTTCAGAATAAATGCTGCCCTTGATAGCACTGTATTTTAGCTGACGACTTCAGGTACTTCTGCATAAAATTGTGTAGGAAAATGTAATTGAAACAGGCAGGTTAAAAATGGTGAAATGGAATCTCCCCAGCGTCATAAGAACATGGGATGCCAAGGAATAGTAGATGAGAAACAGAAATTACGTATCAACACTCAGAATGTAATTACCAAGCATTACCTGGAATATATTCTCAACTATAGTGCTGTGGTATTTGCGGGTCTCTGAAGAAGTAAATGTCTTAATGTGCAGTTCAAATACATGTTTTTCTCTTTAAATCTCTTTTGAAACAAAGGAAAATTAGGACAAAGTAGATGTTAATTGCTGTAAATTAGCTTTTCCAATTCCAAATTCCAATATCTCTGTTTCACAAATTTGTCACTATGTGCTTAAATATATGTTGATTGTCACGGTTGTTATGGTTATTTTTAAAATACTATGCATGATATAGCTAGCTCTGACCACAGGAATACCTAAAAGGGATTTTCTCAGTGGCTTAAGATGTATAACCACAAGCCAGATGGTCCCAGTGCTATTGAAGGCAGTAAACCAAACCTCAAGGCTGTGTCATCAGAAATATTTATTGGGATGGAGTCTGTCCTTATAGCTCTCAGTGTAAGTACAAGTGAGACAAAAACTCGAGTTTACATCTAAACAGGACAATTAGGACCTGAGATCCATTATAACTTCCAATTAACTGTATTTGCTAAACTTCTGTGGCTGTTTGGATTAAAAAAGGTGGATTCCCGTTCAGCTGAGGAATGGCAATTCCTCAACACTGTTGAAAGTAACAGTTTTAAATATCTTTCAAAATTTGTTTTTAAGTTCTTCAGAAATTACTGTCTGGTAACAGTTAACCCCATACTTAGATGGTTGTTAATAATGTAGCAAACTGAGACAAGATAAAGTAAGTGTCCAAGACCAGAAATTACAAAATTCAATTTTGGATTAATTTATTTTGCATACTTTTTATTTCAGAGTTTTCTGTAATTTGCATGTAAACTGTATAATAAGAAGTTGAGGAAAACACATTTATGGCTGCATTGTTTCTCTTTGGAATTGAAAAATATTGTGAAATAAATACTCTGTTAGAAGTGTAACTGTTCTCTGAATATAACAGTGTTCACATAACATTGAGTGACAAATATGATCACAAAGTCCCACAATAAGTAATCTTCACCTTCTCTTGAGAGGAAAATTTGATTTCAAGAGAATATAAAATGTTTGAAAGTGTCAGTTCAGTGTTGGATCTTATGAAGCTCATTTATCAAAATGTATGTAGAGTTCTGCACTCTGTAATTTTTCCTTTAGCTGCACCAATTACAGAAATGTCAGCATTTTAACTTAATATTCAATGTTAGATAAATAGTAGTCATTGCTCCTAATGATGGCTCTAACTTTAGGCAAAAGCATAATTGAGTACATTTAGATTACCCATCTTCACAGCTGACTTCACAGAAGTGTTATTGCAATGCAGTGTGGTCTTTACAGTAATATATTCCTTCATTTCCCATTAGCAAGGCTTGAAGATAGTGCACCATGCTGATAAGACATTAGCCAGCTTCTGCAAGTGGCAGAAGAGCGTCAATCCCAAGAGTGATGTCAACCCCACACACCATGATGTGGCTGTCCTTCTGACCAGGTACGGCAGCAGTGACTGACTGTCCTTCAGGTGCATTTCTTTGGTGGTGATATTTATTTTATGGGCTCATGCCCATAAAATACATTTAGTTCGTCCTGCACAGAGCTCAGTAACGTGGTCAAAATAATTATAACATTGTGTGTGCATATGGGTTAGAGATGCATCTCAGTCACAAAATTGAGATCTGTGGGTCCCGAGAGGTGAGCAATTTCTATAGCTAAGGTCATTTTCCCCACTTGATCCTATCTCATTTTGTGCTCAGTGACTGCTCTATTCTTCTTTGAGACAATATACCAGAACAAAGCAGCATGTAGATGAAAATCTCCTGAAGTAAGGTGCAGATGCAGCTCAGGAAGGAAGAGTATTCTGAAAACATGGTGCCATTAATTTTTAAGCTTTAAATCATATGATTTTTAAATATCTCTGTATTTAAAGAGATAGAGTTTTTTGGGGTTTTTTTAATGTCTGAGCAAGGGAGGAACAGAAGACTTAAAAGTAAGGTTGTCTGAGGTCATCCAGGGAGTTTATGCCATGGCATGAAACGGGACTTATGCAGGTCTGTAAAAATCGATTCAGTCTGCACACAGGCAGCAGAAAAGATTTGGTCTGTGGTCTGAAACAAACAGGCCTCAGCTAAAGTCTGTCAGGCAAAAAAATCCCAGCCTAAAACACCCCTCAGGTGGCTCAGTAGTCACAGAATCATTTAGGTTGGAAAAGACCTCCAAGATCATGAAGTCCACTCTTTGACCAATCCCCACCTTCTCAACCTTTTCTTGGTCAAAAATCGTAAAATAAGAATGTGAAATAAAGTCTCACAATGATGTGAGATTTGCCTCTCTATATAAAAACCACTCAGACTGTTCACTTGAACGACTGAGGTTTGGTGACTTTACTAAACCGTGCTTCAAAATGCTGTCAGACGTGGAGGTTCTAAAACTTTGCCTTAGGGGGGTTGGCACTACAGCCACGTAAATATTGGCTACAAATCATAGCAGTGTAATGATAGTAGTAGAACGAGTGCATGTTTTTCCATACGTGTTTGTAAAAGTGTTATCACTATGCTTTACTTAAAATGCAAATTAGCACGTTACAGGATGGAAGCTCGCCGCCCGGTGTCAGTGACAGCCCACAGTTGTTTTGAAGCTCTTTAAATGGCACATCTCTTTTTGATTCTAGAAAGGACATTTGTGCTGGCATGAACCGTCCCTGTGAAACCTTGGGCTTGTCCCATCTGTCAGGCATGTGCCAGCCTCACCGAAGCTGCAACATCAATGAGGACTCTGGCCTCCCCTTGGCTTTCACCATTGCTCATGAACTGGGACACAGGTACCAGGGGAAGGGGGGACCTGCCTGAGTCAAATTTATTATTTGCGTGTTAATACTCAGATTGCAAGACAGAAACAAAACAAGAAGTGAGTTAATGTTTCTGTTACTGAAATCAAAACTTTGTTATTTCAAAGTGAAGGAATAAGTAATAAATTTTTAAGCCTTTGACCTGTGTTTTGCACATACAACTGTTCAGTCTGCGCTGGGACAGTACATCAGGATGAAATAATTAAGGCACAAAGAAGTGTGACTCAATCGTGCTAGTTTTTCCAAACACGTGCTGGATTTCTATGCAATTACTTTAGATGATCTCCAGATCAATCCAACACATTTACGGAAAACAAACCTGTTTCATTATTTCAAGGCATTTCAATATCAAAGATTACATAGAAAACATTTTTAACTCATATAGTTCAACTTCATGTTTTAATCTTATTATATATTATATTTATTATTTATTCTCCTTTCTGATGAACCAATAAAGTCACTTTAGGACATTTCTTAGTAAGTGATATCTTCTGTATAATATCTGCAAATATAAATCTGCTATTTTGGGTACACTTAGGTCAAGATAACTAAAGTTCCTGGATAATTTGTTTCAGACATGGTTGATTTTTTTTTATGATTGCGTATTTTTGCTTGAACTAAATTTCTCAGAACTTTAAATTTTGGGGGATTTTTTTTTTGGTTGGATGGTTTATTAACTTCCCCCCAAAAAAAATTGATTTTTGAATCTGTTTTGACACAGCTGTTTTCCTCAGGGCAGAGCGTTATCTCATGGAGACTCTGGTATGACTGTAATGCCTGCACTTTTCAACTGGACTGTGTTGCTTGGCTAAGTCACATGTTCATCATTGTATCTACAGTCACATTAATTTCACTGTGAGCCTGGCCACCAATCAGGATGGAATCTCTGCTTCCTGATAGGATATAATGATGATGATGATGATGATGATGATGATGATGATGGTGATGACCCTGACACCCATTAATCTTTATTCAACCTCTCCATTGTCAAAAAGGGAATAGTATAAATAAATAACACTGAAATCACTGTAATTGGATTTGGGTGCTGTGGGTTTAGTTACTTGGTGCCCGGAGCCTGTTGCTGACAGGGAGCTGCTTTCATTCACACTAATGATCTGAAGAGATTTCCTCCCCATGGATTGATCCGTGAGTGCCCTTCTCCAGGTCTGGCCTGGCTGGCTGGTAACCCTGTGTCCTCTGGATGCTGTGGGGCTCGGGTTTTTTTTTANTGTCCTCTGGATGCTGTGGGGCTCAGTGCTGCTGTGCCTGTCCTTGCAGGAGGGGTGCAGGGCCTTTCCTCTAAGGGCCCTGTCAGAGACATCTGTCTCCATAAAGAACGCTGGATACTGCAGGGTTTGTTGTCACCCTGTTAGCCTCAAGACGGGTTAGTGTACACACATTGGGAAGTTCAGGTATGGACAAGTCTGTAAGAACAGATGAGCAAAACGCAAGAAGACAGACATGCACCCATGCCTTAGATGAATGCCAAAACCACACTGTCCCTCTAGATGTTTGCAGTCTTAAGATTCAACAGACCCTGTTTGTGGAAAAGAGCCTGTCAGAAAGGGGAGATCCTTGCTTTTATGCCTCTGACTCATTACTGGAGTGGGTTCTGATTGAAATCAGCTCTGCTTTTGGAACTTTTGAGTCACAATATGATTGCATTTTTGAGAAACGTAGTCTTAAGTGTTTTGAACGCACTTTATCTGATTTCGTGAATGCATCATGACCTGAGTAAGCTCTCACTGCTCTTAGGATGTACATACCTCCCAATGTTAACAACGTAGGTGTCAACATTTCCTATATCAATATCTTTGTATGTTATTATTTCAGATAATCCTCACACTGAGGTGATGAAAAGGTGTGTATGTTTACTCAGTTGAATCCCATCCAAACTTTTGTTTGTGACTTCTGCAAGCTGTTAAATAAAGAAATTTCTCAGCAAGTCAGAGAAGCTGGAGAGAACCTGCTATGGAGATCTGTTTCTAAGGCACAGATTGAGAAAATTGAATAGGATGAAGGAATAGAGGTTGGAGGCAAATTTACTGAACATTGAATAATTTTGTAAACAGTATCTCTGTTGCAGTCTACCAAAAGAGTTTTAAAACAAAACAAACAGTAGAGACATGATTATGAGAGAGTCGGAAGACAGAATGTAACAAAGCCTGATCTTAGTTAAAGTGGTGTAAGTCTGCAACAATGGGTCCAAGAGTTAGGAAGCTGTCTTAGCTGTAACAGCTGTAACATAACTTTGAGGTTTAAACTGTGACTTCTGGCCCAGCTGTGCACTAGTGCTTGGACTCCCTTAAAAGCACACAGGTACAGTCTGTGACAGTCTGTTCATTATTTTGTGCAGGGCAATAGTGCATAATAGACGTGTTTGAAAGACTGTGGGAGTGTAGATTTTTCATAGGTTTTGGGTTGTATGTTCTATATGTGCATTTTCTTTTAGCTAACAGGCAACTACAGCTCTGCAAGGGAGGAAGCAACGTAAATGTCTTTCTAAGCACAGAGTGGAACTGCAGGTAGGTGTTGTGGTACAGCCAATCAGCTGGAATTATTAGATGATGTTTTTTATCTCCAGTTTTGGAATCCAGCACGATGGAAAGGAGAATGACTGTGAGCCTGTTGGAAAGCGCCCATACATTATGTCCCGACAGTTGCAGTATGATCCTACTCCACTCACCTGGTCACAGTGCAGCAAGGAGTACATCACACGATTCCTGGAGTGAGTGATCAGGTTCTAGCATTTGCCTAAATTGAGCACAACTGTGCTGGAGTTTCAAGTAAATTCTTTATTACCATACTGGTAATTGTAGGGGGTTTTAGAGTGCTGGAGTTAATTTTCATGGGGTACATACTACTATCCTGTTGCTTACTTATTTGGGAAAAGCTCTGTTATAGTCTCGTTGTCTGGAAGTGAACTCGAGTCTTGTCATATTGGCTCAGGTGTGGTGCAATCTGCAGCTTTTTGCAGTTAGCAGGAAGAAAGAAACCTTTCCATCAGGGACACTGACAGAACTTACAGACTTTGCCTTTGGCCACAGTGTCATGTGCTTGGCTTCAGCGACCTGTTCAGATCTGTTCCATTATTTCTAAGAGCAGCAATGTGTTATAACTTTAACCAGAGGCTATGGGGTTCTCTGAAGCCACCCTGCAAACCATAATGAGCTCATGATATTTCCCCTTTGACAAGCTGTGTTTTGCCATTTTAAACCATCTCTTGCTAGATGGAGTAACCACTTTGCAGCACTTCAGCATAACTTATGTGGAATCTGGAGGTATTATTTCCATGGCCCACAATCAAAATTACCCCTAAGAATTAGATAGTAAAATTCTGTACAGAAGCATCAAAAAACTGTGGTGGTAGGGATTTTTTTAATACGGAATTTTTGTCTTTTAGTCGTGGGTGGGGATTCTGTCTGGATGACATCCCCCAAAAAGAAGTTCTAAAGTCTCCAATCATTGCTCCTGGAGTAATTTATGATGTGCACCACCAATGCCAGCTTCAGTATGGTTCCAATGCTACATTCTGTGAAGATGTGGATGTAAGTGCTGAATGCTTTTCTTCGTTTTCCTAATAGGAATTCAAACTTCTTGAGCAGCATGGAAGTGTATTCAGTGCACCTCATTTGCTAACTACAAATGCAGCATGTTTAGACTCTCATTGTCTAGATGTGCAGTGCAGGCGTTGGCTAACATTCTTAATTCTGCATATCCTGAAGTGAGTCATTGTACTGTTTGCCTTGTATTTCACAAGATTTTTGCTGGATCTTAACCATATCTATGGTTAAGTGCCTGTCCTTCAGCAGTGGAGTCCTTTTGGTTTTAGTCTTGTAATACTGATTCTTAGGTGAATTATTAATGCAACTTAAATCCCATTTAAAAATATTTTTCAACCTGGCAGCTTTCAATTGATCAAATCATTCTGGGAACAAATCTTCAGTTCCAGGAAGAGTTTTCTGAAGAAATTAGGGTTGTGTTCTCTTCCCATACATTCTGATTTTTCACACTCTTTATGATCTAACTAACAAAAGAATATTTCAGCTCTTGTGAAAAAGTATTTATTTTGAAAAACCAATATTTCTGCATCAGACATTAGATACTTACGCAGAAGTGGTTAATTCACAGAGTACCCTGTGGTCTGTCTCACAGCATTGCAAAACAGTGTTGTGTGGAGATGCAGTGTAGTCACAGCAACCCTCACAGGATCTGGGAGCCCTGCAGAGTAACAGGTTGTGTTAGCTAAAGTGCAGTGGTATGGTATTTTACCTGTACCTAGCATGTTCAGAACTCTTTGGGTCTGTAAAGCATTTTTATACACAGAGCAGCTCAGAAACAGTGTTCTCAAGTGCTGGCCTAGCCAAGTGATCACTGATTTTCACTGTGTTTTGGGCAGCAGTGTTCAGTATATGCTGGAGACAGCACCCAGCCTGCTGGCCCTATCACACACAGATGTGCTTTGGCTATTGGCAGTGCTGGTATGAGCACAGCTGGGGACTGGGCACTGCTGATGTTGACTGTTTATTCCATTCAGATAATTACGTGTATCTCCATCTACCCTTCTATTAGGGAAATTATTTCTGATTAATCTTTTCAGCCTTAATAGATAACATGATTACCAGTGTTGAACTACAACTGCTGAATCTGAAGAAGGTATTGAAAGATTGCTTTCATTACCTGCTGTTACAGTTTCCTTAGTTACTGTAATTTGTCTGCTGGTACAGATAGAAAATTAGGATGTAATTTTGCAGTATTGGTTCAGTCTGTCTCTCCTTGAGTTTGAACCTAATAGGCCTTTACATTCACATCTCCTGATTAACCAATTTTACAGCTAGACATATGTCAGAAAATTAATTGGTATTATCTCATTTTTCATTTTACTGAAAGGCCTGTATTTTGCTGGTAGCTGCACTGGCAAGAGATGGAATTGTGAACAGTTCAGTCCACCTGGAATGTTGAATCATCAGTCTTTTTGTCATTTTGTCTAAGAGGTCTGACTCTTGTTTGCCTTTCCTCTATTTACTTAACCTTGCTCACTGACAAGCTACTTTTGTTCTGTACATTTTAATGTCTGACTGAATTTGATCCACAGATCCTTTTTGAGAGAACAATCTGCATTTAGCTGAAGATGCCCTAGGGTTCAGTGATTACACTTAGCAAAAACTGATATTTATAATTCAGACAGTGGTTTCCATGAAGCACTTAGGTGGCAAAGTGTCCTGTGAAGTATATAAATATTGTCCCTCTACTAAAGTAAAGAAAAGCAAAATATGTATTAGGTGGAGGAATTTTCCAAGTCATAGCTAGATCCATAGCTTCCTATAGAACAGGCTGTAGGAGCTCAGAACCCTCATCTTATTACCCTTTTCTCAAAAACTTCCACTGGCTTCAGTGAAACTGAGTTTTTTTGGATTCAACTTTCTTCAAGGCACAGACCCTATTCTCATAGATTGAGTGGAAAGTGTACATCATACTGCTGATGAAAAGAAAACCCACTGGCTTTGCAATGAGTCCATGGTAGAATCATGAATTTCTGCCTGTTACCTCCAAAGGCACACAAAGTATGCAAAGTACATAGTGCATTATCTCATCCTGTTGTTGTTTCAGTATTCTTAGAGATGGAAAACAGTTCTGGTACATGGAGATCAATATGGAAAAATCCTTGGAAAGCTAAAGAATTCCCTTTGTGAATTGTTGACTTCAAAATCTATTGGTGCACCTAATAAAAAAAGTAACTGCCAGTGAAAAGCTGTGTTCCTTTTCTGTGCCAGTTTCTCTGGTATCTGAGGAATGGTGCAAGAGTACACTTCATGCATTAAAACCACAAAACATATTCTAGGTACAAGAGTTAAAATAAAGGATGACTTCCATAACAAGAGAAGATTCATCATCACTTTGGTAGCTCTGCCTTAAGAACCTGGCAATGATGGCTTCACAAGGCCTTTGTAAGGAAAGCTACTCTTGAACTATAAACAGGGAACTGCAAAACAAGGTTTGCCTTGGGTGCATTGCCCAAAAACAGTGAGCCGAGATGCGGTGGCCCAGACACGTTATTCCAGCTGGAGGTTTGGAGTGCTTTGAGATGTTCCATGTCATCAGCTTTTTTTCTGGTGCCCTTGCTGACAAACCAAGGTAAACACACAATGGAGAAAGTAAATAAAAGGGAGCTCTTTCAGAGCTTGTGCCCAAGCTTAGCCATTTTAAACAGAAGCCAAACTGTGGATTTCTCACTAGGATGAACATTGCTGCTAGCTCGTTGGGGCTGCATTTCTGGAAGTGCACTGTTTATATGTTGGCTTCCAAATCTGGCATGTGCCTTGCTTTGAGAATCCCAGTGAGAGCTGCTAGTGGGATCCTTCTTATCAGCTCCATTCTCTGATGACATTTAGAGCCATCCCTGCTTGACAGGTTGATACTTCCAGCTCTGTTCCCTTTTCCAGTGCTGGACTATGCCATCCAAACAGCCCGAGTCAAGACCTGGGCTTTTGCTTCTGTTGTTCCAGCTGGGAGTGCACAGTCTCTCTGAGAGGCCTGGTTTCTCCACTTTGGATCTTTCACGCAAAGCCCTGATCAATCAGGAGTTCCCAAGCACGCAGGGCTCCTGTGTGCCAAAAAAACCAAACTGGTGTGCATGTGAACTGAAGAGGCAGAAATGGCCCTCAGTGCCTGTCCTCACTTTCTAGAGAATAGTTCTGAGTGAGTGAACCGGGCTTGGTAAAAGGTAGCTGGAATGTTTCTTGCCCTTCTTTCTTTGTTGGCTCTCAGGGGTTTCTGTCTCTTCTGTGGAGGTGACCACTGCACATGGAGCAGCAGCTGGAATGCTGTGTTTTATTGGCAGCCTACTGCATTCAACTGGCACCAGTTTCTGAGTTACTTAATACAGAAGCATTCACTAACCAGACCCCTTACTCTTCCCAGCCCACTAGCAGTTTTTTCTCTGCCAGCTAGCTGACTGCTTTTTTTTTCAGATAATTTCCTTGCTATCTGCCAAGCTAATGTTTTAAGAGGCCGGATCACTTTTTCCTCATCTAGTTTTGGGACCTCCAGTAATACTGTTGGAGGCATGATGTTGTTTGTATTTGCCTGGCTAGCTTCTATAACCTTCTTTGATTTCACTGTATGTTTTCAGGCAGGCAGCAACGCAAAATTGAACATTGTATTGGTTAGTACTCTTCAAATGAAAATTGTGCGATTTTCTACAAATCTCTACAATTTCTACAATTTTATCTACAAATAGTAGTGACCAAAGTTTGTTAAGTCGTTTTTCCTGTGTTTCTCTGGGAGCTGAGCAGACAATTAGGAGAATATTTAAACTCACAAAGTACAGGGAATTCACTTGATAGTATTTACCAGTTTTTATTTGTCAGATAGTCCCTTTTTGCACAGTAATGACAAGTGCTTAAATTTGGACCCTTGGTGGTTCCTATCTTGTGAAAAACCCTGATCCCCCTGGAAATACAACCCTTACAAGGCTCTTTAAGTGGCTGTAAAAACCTGTGGGAGGCTTTTGAAAATCTTGGCCGTAGGAGTTCAGCCCTGCCTCAGACTGCTGCAGTTTTCTTTCTTTTCCAGAACCTTTGCCAGACGCTCTGGTGCTCGGTGAAAGGCTCCTGCCGCTCCAAACTGGATGCAGCAGCGGATGGCACGCGGTGTGGAGAAAACAAGGTGACTGTGAGCCACGCTGTCTGCAAGCTGTGCTGCCTGCCAAAGGGCAGAGAGGAGCCATGAGTAGCTCTGCCATTGTTCAGTGTGAGAGGGGCTCATCCTGTGACATCCCCATTTACATTTCCACTTAAGTGTTCAACCCTCATGAGCTGAAATAACAAATAATTCACAGGAACGTTTCCCTGCGATAATGATCGAAGCTCTTTTTGCTTTCTCTTGTCTCCTCAGTGGTGCTTCTCTGGTGAGTGCATTACAGTAGGGAAGACTCCTGAAGCAATCCATGGCGAGTGGGGCGTTTGGTCGTCCTGGTCCCATTGCACAAGGACTTGTGGGGCAGGAGTTCAAAGCGCAGAGAGGCCGTGTGATAATCCAGAGTAAGCTGAGTGCACTGTCTTTCCCTACCTTTTCTTAAATATTTTTGAGGTTCTTAGGACATTGGAAACTTCCTTGTATGAGACAGTTGTCAGGAGGTGCCACACCAGCACGTGTCACAGATACTGACACCTCTGTTCCCAGTTAGGCATACCTGTGTGAAATTCAGCTGGCTCATCTTTTAAAGTAGTCATCTTGTTCTTTATTCCTTACCCTCCACAGAGCTTATTTCAATACAAAATTAAAAAAACCCCATACTTAACGTTTAAGCTTTGCAGGGATAGTATAAATATTGCTTTATTAATACTGTGATGATTAAATAAGTGTCCTCAAAAACCAGGAGAGAACAGTTTCTAGCAATCTGATCCTGAGGAATCGCCTTTCATGTTTTGTTCTAGTCATCAGCTTCAGACACGAGTTGTCAGGTACAGAACATGAAAGGCAGAATTCCCTAATACATATCTGAGTTCATGAAGACTCTTAAATCTCATTTTCACGAATCACTAAGATGGTGCCTAACAGCAGGAATCATTTGTCTTTTCAGAGAGAACTGTCAAATGCACTGGAAAGTATGGGATTTCAGAGCAGTTCATTTCATAGGTTAATTTGTTGTGAGGTCAGCCAGGTGCCACCAAGCACTTCTTTGGGACACAGGAGTTGTCTTGATTTCTGTGCTTCATCCTGACATATTTGAGTACTTAATACCTCTACCCTGTCAAGGATTCAGAGTCACCTTGTTATGCCACTGGGATCTGAAATACGTTCTTCTTTTAAAAGTATTTTTTTTTTACTCACAGTCTCATGTCCCAGTCTCAATGTTCCTTTTCTAGACCCCAGTTTGGAGGAGACTACTGCACTGGAGAAAGGAAACGCTACCGCATGTGTAACATCAGCCCCTGTGGCAGAGACTTGCCAACCTTCCGTCAGATGCAGTGCACTGAGTTTGACACAGTTCCCTACCAGAATGAATTCTACCACTGGGTTCCTGTTTATAACACAGGTATGAAGCTACAAAAATTTTTAATACCTTGTACAAAAAGTCAAAGTCACATGCCTGTGAGAAACCTCTGTGAGGGCAAGAAGTCACTGAATTAAAAGTTTTCTAATGAAATAGAGAGAAAAATCTGGTGTGCCTCCATATGCTGGTGTGCTTTTTGTGTGTACAAAAAGTCAGTGCTTCTTCTCTACACAGAGATGTTTTTTCAGAGCTCTGGTGATAGTGGCTGTGATTGTAACTAGTTCAGTTCCTGAAAAGATATTATGCTAAGAAAAGCTGTTGAGGTCATGTCTGTACTAATTGTTTGGGATAGATCTAAACTGTCTTTTCCAATGTCAACCACAGAACAAAAAGTAGAGTACTGTGGTGTAGAACTGCATCTTTGGGCCTGCTGGCATCACTGCACCCAGTGAGCAGAGCTGTTTCATTGCACAAATGTGGCTTTACTACTTCCAAGCTCAGATCTGCATGGTAGGTGTGCTTGGCCTTAGAGTGAAGAAGTAATACCTCATCAGGTTCAGTATCATGCTGCCCTGTATTGTAGAGGCAGAGTCAATGACTCTGCTTTATAACTGGCTTAGTAACAGCTAGTTATTAAATACAAGGGTGGTGGTTACTAACATGCAGTTTGATTCTTGATTTGTGCATAAATGTAAGGTGTAGATTATCCAAAAGAATCACAGAGTTGTTAGGGTTGGAAGGGATCTCCAGAGATCATGCAGGCCAACCCCCCTGGCCAAGGCAGGGGCACCTGTGGCAGCTGGCACAGGATCACATCCAGGTGGGCTTTGAATGGCTCCAGAGAGGGAGACTGCACCAACTCCCTGGGCATTTCTTCCAGTGCTCTGCCACCCTTTATATAAAAAAGTTCTTCCGCGTGTTGAGGTGGGACTTCCTGTGTTTTGGTTTGTGGCCACTGCTCCTTGTTCTGTCGCTGGGCACCACTGAAAACAGTCTGGTACCATCCCCTTGACACTGACTTTGAGATGTTTATATGCATTGATGAGACCCATTCTCAGTCTGCTCTTCTCCAGACTAAACAGGCCCAGCCCCCACAGTCTTTTCCCCTAACAGAGATGCTCCAGACCCTTAAAATCTTTGTGGCCTCTGCTGGACCCTCCGTATTCTTCTTGTACTGAGGAACACAGAACTGAACACAGCACTCCAGGTGTGGCCTCACCAGGGCCAAGGAGAGGCAGAAGGGTCACCTCCCTCAACCTGCTGGCCAAACCCTTCCCGATGCAGCCCAGGAGCCCACTGGCCCTCCTGGCTGCCAGGGAACACTGCTGGGCCATGGGCAACCTGTTCCCCACCAAAACTCCCAGGTGCTTCTCAGCAGAGCTGCTCTACAGCAGGTCAGACCCCAGCCTGTGCTGGTGCTTGGGTAATTCCTCCCAAGGTGCAGGACCCTACACCTGCCCTTTTTGAACCCCATTGATTTGCTCCCTCCCCAGCTCTCCCCTCTGTCGAGGTCCTGAGGAGTGGCAGCACAGCCTTCAAGTGGATTGGCCACCCCCCCCATAACAGTTCCATAGCATCAGGAAACTTGCTAGCAATGTATTTTTTAATGAAAAAATAAGATAGTTACGGTAGGGAAGATCAGGATTAAACTTTCAGTTTCATTTGCCAACAGTATTTTTCAGCATGTCAATTGCTCTTTCAGTTATTGGCAGTTCTGAATTGGTTTCCTGAATTTCAACTACTGTTTTCCATTTCATCTAACAAATACACCATTGAAAATGAACCTAGATCAGGCAGACTTCCAGTAAAATTTCTGATGAAAGAAAATATAGTTGATAGAGATTTTTTGGGAAGAAATCCCAGTAAAGCCATGACAAATGCTAACAGCCTAATGCTTAGGCCAAAACCAACTCATGAAACATTTTCTGCAGTCACCTGTCACTGAAATGAAGATTCCAGACCCCTGTTACTCAGGGCGTACTACTGCAGGGTACAGCGTTCGTTCCGTTCATGTCCTCTCTGTGACACTGCAACAGAGCTGGTAGTTCTGCATGTGCATTTGTTAGAGAAGGTCTATTTTCAAAGGACATTGAGAATCATGAGTCGAATGCTTCCTGCACACTGGAAGTCAGGGCTGTGCTCTGTCCTTGCCATATTTCAAATGGAACTGTTGGGAACCGTACAGACAAACCACTTCTATTTAGAACACTCTGCTGCTGAGCCAGAAATATGTCTTCTGGGAAATAATATGCAAAATCCTTCAAATACCAAAGAAATATTTTTTTCTGTGGCTTGAAAACTTTTTGACTGTTTTGGCCCATTTTCTCAGCAGCCAGAATTTAAGCATTGATTTCCATGTCTTCCCCATGACCTTGGAGGCCCTTGATGTTTTCACTTCCATTCTTACATTCCACTAACAGCAACTGAAGTGTTTTCTTGCTGCTAAACTCTTAACTTAGAGTGAAACTGGCTTCCTCAGATAGACAGGCTCTCCTGGTAATACTCAAATAAACAGGGAATTGGACAAATCCTGTGCTGATTCTTCATCTGACATCATTGCATGACTGAGGGTGAATGGCTGTCACGGGCACACTGCTTCCAGTTTTGTCCAGCCAGCACTACCTGAAATACATCTGAGAGTTTCCTCCGGTCTCAGTTTCAAATATTCTTTCACCTTCTATCTGTGGTTAAAGGTGTCCTGGGCAAAATACCTGCAGGTAAGGCCATGAAACAGAGCTGTCTCTGAGAGATACAGCAGTTTGAGCCTTCCTTGTGTGTGTTTGTCCAAACAAACAAAGATTTTAAAGAAAAACAAACCCCCCACAAAAAATGAGCTGATGTTTCAGGGCTCTGGAGACGTACTCGCAATGTCCTCAATATGTACACCAATGTTTGTCAGTGTCTACCAGCTTCCCTTACTTTCTCTTCTTACCTTGTGCAACCCAATTCCAAGGGCTTTTTGCAGCATTCTGTTACTGCACTGTCTTGCTGCCAAGAAGACTTTGTCATTTGTAGTGGGTTAATCCTGCCTGGACACCAGGTGACCACCAAAGCCACCTTGTTCCTCCCTTCCTCAGCCAGATAAGGGAGAGAGAATGTAACAAAAGGCTCGTGGGTCAAGATACGGGCAGGGAGAGATCACTCACTGATTACCATTGTGGGCAAGACAGAGTGGACTTGGGGAAATGAGTTTAATTTATTAGAAATTAAATCAGAGTAGATGAATCACAGGAGACAGTATTCCCTGAACCTCTCCAGCATGATTTCTTCCCATGGGCTGCAGTTCTTCCTGAACTGCTCCAGTGTGGATCCTTTCCACAGGCTGAAATCCTTCAGGAACAGTCTGCTCCAGCATGGATCCCTGATCTGTGGGTCCTGCCAGGAGCCTGCTCCAGCACAGGCTTCCCAAGGGCTCACAGCCTCCTTTGATGGCATCCCCCTGCTCCAGTGTGGGGTTCTCCAGGGCTGCAGGTGGATCTCTGCTCCCCCGTGGACCTCCAAGGGCTGCAGGGGCAGAGCTGCCTCACCATGGGCTGCACCAGGGGCTGTAAGGGAATCTGCTCTGGCAGCTGGAGCAGCTCCTGCTCCTCCTCCTTCACTGACCTTGTGTCTGCAGAGCTGCTCCTCTCACACATTCTCACTCCTCTCTTCAGGCTGCAGTTGTGCAGTTTTTTTCCTTTCTTAAATACATTATTCCAGAGGTGCTGCCACTGTCACTGGTGGTTTGGTCTTTACCAGCAGCAGGTCCTTCTTGGATCCATCTGGCATTGGCTCTGTCAGTCATGGGTGAGGCTTCTGTCAGCTCCTCACAGAGCTGCAGCCTCCTGCTACCAAAACCTGGCCATGCAAAACCAGCACAGCTCTTGTTGTAGTATCAGGCATTTTCCATCCTCTCATGCTGCACTTGGGATGTAGAAGGAAAAGAAAGCATAACAAAGCTTTCCCAAACCCTGAGTGCACATACAGTTTTTGTGTGGAAGTGTCTAGCTGAGATGAATTCCTGAGCTAGACATTCTATGACATTTTAGACATTCTGTGTTCCTTCATCCCACTGGAAAAACCAGTAGATTATCTGGATGGTCAAAATTCTCTCCCCTGACTTAAATTTCGTAGCTTACGTAAAGCACTTATAGTGAATGTCACATAACTAAAGAGTCTTTTCTGTTGTGTAAATTGTAACTTCACAAGAGAACAAAGACTTTTGTGAATAGTTTATGATTTAATTCAACAAGCAGCTTTAACAAGCAGTCTCACAGAAAAGCAGTGACATCTTGCTGTCACCTAGCCTACCTATGTTTGAGGTTTCAGTTGAGAATTTTCTGGCTTAAATGACTTTGTGCCTTTTGGGGAACTTGCATAGTCCTGTTATGGAATTGCTCTGGACCTCAGACACCCATGTGCTCAAGCTGGAGCATCAGAGTACCCCTGGGAATCTTAAAATGATGGAGACTTCCAAGTTCAAGGGTGGTAAACCATCCAGCAGCCTAAGCAGGATATTTTCTGAATTTTTCTCATGACCCAGGTCCCTAATTTGACACTTTGGTCAGACTTCAGTACTTATACACTTCTCTTTCCATCGGTCTGACCCCATGTTTATTTATTTCATACCATTTGACAAATTCCATTTATAAGAATCTGATAGCTTCTCAGGGCTTAACTTCCATCTGTAAGTCCTACATTAAATCATATAATTACCTTTATTTTCTCTATCAGTGCCAGGATCATTTAGTGTACTGTCAGATAGGGGGTTGTGTTGTTAAAAATGTTTTAAATTTCATATTTTTTCCAGAATATTTCTGTGTATCAAGTAAGCTATCTTCTGATAAAGTCATAGGGGCTGAGCAAATGGCATGAAATAATGTTTCTGCTGCCCCTCTTTCAAAATCAAACTTCCTTTTGGAGCTCCAGGCTTGGTTAAAGTGACAAGTAGCTTCAACTCAGCTTTTTTTCCTGTTTTGTTTGTTTAGTAATTGTCTTTTCAAATTTTCTTTGTTTGGGATTTCCTCAGCCAATTCTGAGTTCTCACAGAGATGAGGGGTTGAAGAGAAGAGGCCCACCTCTTTTCTTCCTTGTGAAGTTGGGAAAGATATTGAAGCCTTATCTTCTTCTGACAGACACGTTAATCACATCCTTCTTAGTCAGGTTAAGCTGGATCCTTCCTGCATGTGAACTCATGGGAGTCTGCTGTGAGGTAAACAAATTTAAACTGGGAAGGAAATATGTTCCTTTCTACTTATCTTCATGTTGTTCTATTTACACTTGGTGAATCTGAACTTTTTAATAATATACACAGGGGAAAAGAATCACATGCCCAAATTTTAGGGTTTTTAGTCAGCTTTGCTGGTTTGCTTCCTCAGTCCCATTCTGATTACAGATAAGTTACTGGGCTGTTATGGAAGTTCTGTGGCTTGGAATTCCATTACATCTCTGTTTCTCGATATATTAGGGGATTGATCATGTCTCTGCTCAAATCAGCAGCAGATGTAAGATGTGGATACAATGTAAAAAAACAGGTTGTAATTTTTCTAGGTAGCTGAGTGTTGGTGGCACCTCAGCTAGAATCTTATCTCCAGCTAGGAGCAAGGCACTGGCAGAAGGATGCAGCCAAACTGAAGGAGGTTTACAGGAGAGCAGTATGGAAGTCAAAATGTCACTGAGCAGGACTTTTTACAAGGGCTAGTAGGGACAGGCCGGAGGGAATGGCTTTAAACTGACACAGGGCAGGTTTAGATTAGATAAAAGGAAGAAAATCTTTCCTGTGAGGGTGGTGAGACACTGGCACAGGTTGCCCAGAGAAGCTGTGGATGCCCCATCCCTGGAAGTGGTCAAGGCCAGGCTGGATGGGGCTTTGAGCACTGTGTTCCAATGGAAAATGTCCCTGCCCATGGCAAGGGAGTTGGATGATCCTTAAGGTTTCTTCCAATCCAAAACATTCTACGATTCTGTGATTTGAAAAACACAGATTGAGAAAACAGAAGAGAAAGAGAAGAGAACGGAAGAGAACAGAAGGAAAGGAGTGAGTTAAATGCCAGCTGCTCAGGGGAACATTTAAGGAGTGTTTGGCATGTGTACCCCTGAGCTGGTAGAGATACACAGTCATTACTCAGTGCTCACAGGCTGCATCTAGTATTTCATGCATAAGCTGGATTGCAGGAATTTGTGTGTATTTTGACCTAAATGTTAAAAAGATGACAGCCTTTTTGTTAAAGTCTCATAATGAATTAGTCAAATTCACTGAAATAACTGAAACTGAACCAGCTCTTTTAATGAGTTCCTTCTGAACAACCCGAGTGCTCTTATTCATCTGAGTTAAGTATTTTTAGATTTTCGAGTCTGAAATAAGAAAAAAGGCTGAACTCAATGCCAGTCTTCCAGCATTTTAGGAAATGTATTTGTTTTTCTTGTACGTGAGTTTGGTATCTGTTCTGTGTTTAAAATGTTAGACTTCTGGAGGACATTGGCTGATTCTGATACAGTTTATTTACAGTCCTACAAAAAGAGAGCCAAGGTCCCTGAGCTCAACCATAATAAATAATAATGATAGATGGATAAATAAATAATTTTAGATAGTGAATGCCAAATACAGTGCTAGTATAATTTCCTCAGTGGTGGCCTAATCAGCCTTTCTGCAGATGAAAAATCAAATAAATATTGGATAGGATTGAGTTTTGGATGAAGAAATAAAATACCCTATCATTTCCAGAGGGGCTCCATAGAAAATGTATAGAAAGAAAAGCAGTAAAAATTTGTGGGTAGGATCTAATTTTAGATCAGTTCACACAAACAGGAAAATCAGGAAAGCTTTCATACATAGAAAGCATTTGAAAGTCTGAAAGTTTGTGTGGTTTTTTTAATTTTTATTTTGACTTAGCAAGGGAGTTATTTTTCTTTACAAACTGATTCTTAGTTATATATATATTATATTATATATATTATATATTTACAGCATCATAGTTATGCCAGGAGTATGTCAGCACTGTCTACTTCTTCTTGTTCAGTTATTTCTGAAATGAAATTGCTTGTAATGTCAACATACAACTAGGAGCTGGTACAGACATCAAACTTCAGTTCTACATATTTCATTAGAAATAATGCAAAAGCTGAAATGGCTTTCTGGAAAATCTGTATCTATCGGGGCAATTCTGAGCAGGTAACACAGTACCTGTGATTGCAGGATTCTCCTTGTCACGAAGGTATTGTGCTTTGAATATAAAAATGCTGCATTGAGAAAGTAGGCAAGGTGAAGCAAAATTTAGAGCACTAAAGTAATCAATTTAATCACACAGCCAGAAAAAGAGTTCTGCAGACAGAAGTAAAATCACTTGTATCACTTACCGTGACAGCTCTTACCAAAACAACTGATGGATGTTGTGTCTGCCAGCTTCCACAGAGGGACTGAGGGCTGGTGAGGATTACAAACCTTATGTTCTTGCCTGAAAATCTTTTGTAGTTCCATCTCCATTGATATTCTGGAGCACTACTCACACCTTGAATTCTACCAGTTGTATAACCATGGTCCCTGCATGTCCTCTGGGTCTCATCATTGTTGCACTTTATGAAGATATTTTTGTTTGAGGAGCCAGAAGCACAACATTGGTGACAGACCTAGGGTGCCATTTTACCTCTACTGACGAGGGGAAAAAAAGCCTTCATTTCGGTTTTGAATTGCCTTTACTTTTTTTTCATTTTTTTTTTAATTTGTTTTTCTTCGCTATTCTGCAGTATTTCTGTTTACACAAATGAGATTGACAGTACCAAGGCTGTGCAGGATTCAGTTCTTAAGTGGCAAGAACTTTGAGGGAAGGAGCTGCAGTCACCTTTGTACATCGTGTGTTGTTGTGTACGAACCAGAGTAATGAGACCAAATTTTCCTCCTTCAAAAGGATAAATCCTTTTGTCAGAAATTAATTAGTTTATTTGCATTATCAGAAGCTTGCTTTTCTCTCATTGCCGAAAATTTCTTTAAACACAGTTCTTTCTGGGACACACACAAAGCCAACAAAGGAGGAAGAGAACATAAAAATAAATTTATCAACCAGGATGTGGAAGGCTTATAGTTACCTTGCATCCCTCTGAGACCAAGGGAGTGGCTTCTGTCAACGCTGTCAGGCACAGGATAAAACTTTCACTGAGCATCAGCACCTCCACAGCACAAAGGGAGATAGTTTTAAAATGATTCAATAATGATGCCTTAGAGTCCCCACTGACTGGTGGGTTTAAGGCCCACTGCTTTTCTCAGCAAAGCATTTCAGGTTGCTGAGCATGAACGAATTGCTTTAGTGCTGGGTGAGATTGGGGTCTTTGAACAGACCCAACTGTAACGGGTTGGGTTTAATGAACAAGTTGAAACACCAGTTGTAGCTGGGATTCAGTTCACTAATTTGTTTTTGTGAGATATAAATGTATAAATTAGGAGAAAAACATGGCAAAACAGGCCTACTCACTTCTAAACAGTATAAAGATAGTTTATTGTTACTAGGTAGAATTAACAGGAAAAAAACTACACCAAGAAAGTATAAAGAAAAAACCCCACATTCCTTCTTCTGCCAATTCCCCTATGCTCCCTCCCCCCAGGGCTTCTCAGAGCCCTTAGACCTCCTCGCAGGTTTCTCAAGAGAGGGGACAAAGAAATTAACAAACATGGAATTTCTGGTCAGTATTAGAGTCCTTAAAAAGT